>CM057136.1:7781609-8281906 GCA_029964075.1 Patiria pectinifera | reverse complement strand
ACGCTCGAGTACTTGCAATTGGAGCAGTTACCACGTGCTTTTAAATAATCTTCTTCGATAAACAATCAAATGCGCACCCTTTCTTCTTTTATTTACAAATAAAATCGTTTTACATAAAGGCCCTGTAATATTTCAAGCACTGTGTAACACATATAACCCAATAATATATAAATGCATGTACAAGCAAATACTAAGTGAGGAAATTACACTGTGCAGGTCGAAAAATACATAGCCTTACCAAACCAATGCTATATCTGGTTTGCAGAGTTGGATTTTCTTGATTTTTTCACCAATTATAAACAAGACCATAGGCTTGAAAACGCTGTAAAATCTGACTAGCTAGTTTGACAAACCTTTGAGAAATCAGCGATTTCTTCATGCACAATGTTTATTGGGACACCCTGTACATTTTAAGAATGGAAGCTTAACCTCTGAAATTAAAAGGGGCCTGAGGCGACGTCCGTCTCGCCTTACATTTTCCAATCTTTTCGCTTCTATACTGTGTTTTCTTTGCGAGGTTTTATGAGTTTTCAGCCTGGTGTCTTGCGGACGTTTTTGACACAATCGTTTTATAAAAACTGCATCAAGTAGACGCGCGAAAGGTAGCAATATCGTTCACCGACGGAAGCGTGGAATCATCATAATTCTAAAACGCTTGTATCGATTGAGCTATGACTTGGCCTATACAGAGTGTGTCCAAAAAAAGTCCAACATTCAGAAAACAAATAATTTAAACTGCTCAATGTGTTTTTCTTCAAGGAAATTATAAGTTGCATTAAAGCCTGAGTATTTCTCAATCCACCGGTTTTTTTTTACCCCATTCCATTTGGGTCTCTAGATCCAGAAATATAATCAATTAAGTGAAAGGGTGTCACATTTACTTGTGGCACTCTCAAATGGACACGCTAAATCTGGTGTAAGCATTGATAGAGTTGGTGACATCACAAGTGAGAGTGGCCCGATTCAAATTTACACCCTTTTACTTAATTGATTGAATTTCTGGATCTAGGGACCCAAATGGAATGGAGTAAAAAGGAGTGGATTATAATAGTCAAGCTTTAATGTAATATATAATTTCATTGAAGAAAAAATATTAAACAGTTTTAATTATTTGTTTTCTGAATGTTGCACTTTTCTGGACACACTCTGTGTGAACTATTAAACAAAACTGTTTCTTCAACAACACTAGATTTCAAAACTGTCGGACATCGCATTTTTTTTTAAGTTCAGGCGGGGACAGAATCTGAGCCCCGGCTACAAGATGAACAATATTACGGCTCTGGAAGGGTTGAAGCGTTGCCTTTGTGTTTCTGTGTTTATAATTTTCTATATGATGCCAGAAAAACTTGGTAATTTGAAGTATATTTCATGCAATAAATTCGGAAGCTTCTTGCTTTACAGCCTGACAATACTTATATTCCATTCCTTCATTGGCTTTCTCATACATGAACTTCCTTTTCTTTATTATTTGCCCAAAATTAAGGGCAGATTGAAAATGTTTTTGCAGACTGAGATACTCGAAAAAGCATTAACAAATTTAGCATGCATTTCTTGAAATCAATCCGGATGTCACCGTTAAGTGCTTCGGAAATGCGAGGAAAGTGATACGTGTAAGCGGAATCAAATAACCAGAAACGCGCCACTCTAAACCCACGTAATTACTCTTTTAATTGTTTTGTTTTGGCAAAGTGCCCTCTTAAAAAATCACTTCACAAAAGATAACGCACGTGTAGCCATTTAAGTCTTTCAGACATCTACATTTGTACTCTTTCAACCATTATTTTGATCTTAAATTTTAATCCGTCATAGTCTCTTTCGATGTCGAGAGGGGAAGAGTAAAAAGCGTCTACATCCTGTAAGCAAGCAAAATATCTTTAAAAAGAATTGAATCTATTTTGGGGTGAACCATTTGAACCTCAGATAATGGCTGTACTATCCGACATAAGGAAATAAATGTGTGCTAGGCCCGTTTTAAAAACCGGTTGGAGTCCAAAAGACACAGTCATATATCAGCATCCCATTCATTTTTCCATTAAAAAATCAAGACTTATTATACATTTCCAACAATTTTGTTCAACAGTTTTACTTCATGTTTTTCGAAACACCCCTCTAGCTATGCTATGGTACGGCCCTCTCGCGAGAAGTTGTAAACAACCATTTATATGGAGATTGGAGCGCGCGTCGCGCGTACTGCGTGAGTGCCGCAGAACGCAGCTGTGCCGGTGTAGTGTGAATTTAGGACTTAAAGAGTCAAAATTTCACGTGGCTCTGGAAATGTGTTTAAGACCATCCAGTCGGTCTTTATCAACCGCTTAAACAGGCCACGTGACAGGCTCTTGACCAATAGGAATGGATAAATTGTCTTATTTATAAATGCATTTTTTAATTCCCGACCCAAATTATCTCTTCGTGAAAGGTTTTCTCGCTGAAAGGGCAGTGATGAAAAACAAAAAATGTTATCGGCGTGTTCGTTTGTTGTTTTATGTGGTTGCTTTTCAATGAGGATATTAATATAAAAAGCATGGCTTTATGCAACATGTGCTCATCGTTGTAATTGTTTTAATGATGTAGGGGTAACACATACAAGTACACACCAACAAAAGTGTAAAGAAATAACGAATTTATTAGGCATTATTTTACAAGTTACTCGTGGTTAAAGTAAAGGATTGAACCTTTTTTCAACAGTTACGTTATCTCAGTAATAAGATATATTTAACAAACTACCCCCCAATAAAAGACGACGAAATGCTGTTTATCTTAATGAAAGTCAAGCGTTTTCCTGGTCGCACTTACGTTGTTTCGATTAGTTCAGCCGGGTCGACCTGGGTAACGGCAGACGGGCTAGCCACTGGTTAGCCAATCGCTGAAACGCGGGCCATCGTGATCCTCACGTGATGTCCGTAGCCACGTCCATAGCCGCGGCCGTATAGCCATTGACAAAACGCCTTTTTCGGACTGAGACTTACCAGTCCACTTGATCTTTTCCGCTGTCCGGCTGCCATATTTGTCCGTTTCTTGGAATGAACAGCGCATGCGTGTGGCGTATATCCACCACTGACTCTGCTCCACGAGCAGGGTCTATGTGGTGGCTGACCCGGTTGAGCCCTGAGCGGGACCGTCAGAGCTAATCGAACGGCACGGTACTAAACTGAGTCGACCCGGGTGAGCTAATCGAACACACCAAAGAGACAGCTACAGTGATGACGTCATTGTATCCCTCACTTATGACGTCATAGTACAATTTGTTTTCAAAGACAAACACATGTATATATACGGACTTCCCCATGGTACGGGGAAAAGGGGTCAGATTTAGAATATCTTGAATATTGTGTCCACTTGGATCTAAAGCGTTGGCTAAACCAAGTAGGCCTATGGCTAAATAGATTCACTACTATATCTTACCGTATCTTCAGACAAAAATAATAATGAAACAATAATGATTGTAATGTACCTTAATATTGCTCTACGTAGAGCTTATAATATATGATTTTAAAGTAAACTTAAAATCGGTGCATTTTATCACCACCCGCATTAATTTAAAAGTTGTGTTCTGAATACTTTGAAAAAATCAAAAACAATGTCGCATTCGTTTTTCACATTTTGAAAATTTTCATTTCAAACAAACTTCATTAAAAATTACCTAATGAAAATCGCATCTATTAGGTGAATTACCTATAAGTTGCTTCTTATTTGCCCTAATGAACCTAATACCAAGAACCTTGTTTCGATCGTTCACAAGAGATAGCACACAGCGAATTAAAAGAAAGACATAAACTTAACATCCATAAAATACTTTAACCCAAGGCAGACTGCAGTTAGATATTGCCAGTGTGCATTGTACATCTACAACAGACATTAATCAAATTTAGGGGACTTCTAAGATGTTCGTACAAACATCTGAAGTTATCACTTGCTTAAAGGAAACATGCAATATGGTTGTTATGGCTTAAATACATCTGAAACAGCTAATTTCTTGCCATATTACTATGACTCTCAACCTCCTTTGAAGTAGAGAAAGGGAGAAATTTCAACACGTTAGTTTTTATGCAAATGAAAATGTCCATATTCATGACCAAAGCGTGATGTCATTCAAGGCAGAACAGTAGTGTCTCTTTAACTTTGTGTACAAATATATATCATTTTTTTTTTCATTTTCTTGGAATAACTTGGAGTGTTACTTGTTTTTTCATGTTAAACAGCTTGTTTGGACAATAGTAGTGGCCATTATTTCTTTAAAACTTTTTTGTGGCTAATTTTTAAAAAGACTTGTCTAATTTGTGTACTGTTCATATGCACTTTTGACAAGGAGTACCTTAAGTGACAAAAGCAAAAAAGCGCCCTCTTAATGTATTGATGAAAGAATTTGCTAATATTTGGAAAAAAAAATTGCAATTTCTTGTCACTTCCAATAAAAACAAGTATTAAGATCTCGTATGTATTGTTGCAACACATAGTTATGTGCATTCAAACAAGATGAGCTGAGTTTCCACTGCATGTTTCCTTTAATACGCTTTCAGTACAAAATCTGGATTTGTGAATAATTGTCTAACTCTAAAGTCTGACACTGTCTAGCATTCTTGTCATACACCATCACTCCACACTGACGCATTTCTGGGTCTATAACACATCACTTTTCAATTTCATTTCGTCTATACCTTAATTCCATTTTCCAGTCATTCCACTTTCTCTGCTTCTATTTTCTCCTACGTTTTCTCAAGCCTCACCAACTTAAAGTTGCTTTCCCCGTAAAATTGTCCAGTTTAAACCCCGAAATAAATACCATTGTTAATGATTTTTTTTCCCCTCTATTTTTCCAGCAATGGACAAGTTTTATTTTTTTAATTTTAAATGAGAACTTGATCGAAATGTAGGGTTATAATTATTAATTGGGTATGTCGAATTAATTTTCGGGACGATAATTGCGTTAAATGCGCAAAATCAATGGTCAAAAAGAGCCCAGATGATTAAAGGGGGTTTCAGACGCCTAAGACGGCAAGATGTTCTCGTCTAAAACAAGCTCGATATGATATATCTCGGAAGCTGAGGGTCAACGAATTCGTGTTTATGCATGAGTCACATGACCGTGCCTGGAAGCCTGGAAGGAGTAGTGTTTTGAGTAAAACAAAAACAGGTGTTTGACCCCAGTGCCCAATGATGACCTTTGATCCCAGTTTGGTGGTGTGACATGTTGGGGCTGCGCTACTCATACTTTTGACATAGTTAAGTTGAAATTGGTCAAAATATTATGTAGGAATAATAGACAATGTTAACGTTTGTTACTAACTAACTAACTTACGGAGATACATGATGATTTGCTGAGCTGCTATCCCGCAGCTAAAAAATACAAATCGTTAACTTGTAAGGATCAGGAAACAAACGAATTTGTTGAAAAACATGGAGTGAGTAATCAAGTTCAACCACGCTCACCGACCTATTTTGGGCAAAGGTCTTTTGTTTCTTTTTCATCTGCTCTCCTATTTTCTCATCAACTTACCTTTCCTTCCCTACTCGGCATTCCCGGCTCTCATTACGTCATTCTAATCCTTTCTTCCCACTCATCTTTCTCTCCAAATCCGTACACATGATCCTCGGTTTCTGGCTCTGTCATCACTTTCAGAAGCCTCGTCCTCCCCCACACGCGCTCGCATGCTGACGCATCTTTCGCATCACATTCGCATATTACGACCTATGCTTATCACAGTGGGTATCTGATAGAGCTCCTGTGTGAATATATGGTGAAGAAGTGACACAGATGTGGGGCTTGATGATGAAAAGATAAAATGTTCCGCCTTGGAAGAACATGCATTTTCCCTCCATTATTATCTCAGTTGACATAACATATTCAAAGATGTTATGATTATACTTTGTTCTTAATTTGGCAATAACTTCTAGTGAGTCAGTCACCATAACTACGTTTTTATTAATTTTGTTATTACACTGCTTCACATCAGTATACGCGATTTCAATAAATGTGTTGAACCATGGAACCGTGGTCAGAGTGGTTATTTTTTAGCAAGTGTTCTTTCCTAGCGCTTAAGCTGATCAAGATTTGGCGTCATTTTCAGCATCCACCTTGCAAGATAATGCCCAATTCCAAATTATCACCATTCACAGTGCCTCTAAAATGCCAATATTTGGTCCTTAATATAATGACATAAAAACGACACTTTGATTTAAGGAGTGTTTCAATTTGTAATGGATACAACGTGCAATAATTATTCTCCTCTGGTTTAGAAAAAGGCAACTATGTTTACATCGTTGTAGAATGCCTTCAAAAGAATATTCATTCAGTTTCCTCAATATGCATTCATTACATTTTATGTTTTATGATATTATATATTCTCGTTGATATACAGTGCTGTAAAATCCTGAGTTCTCTACAGTGCACAATTTAAACAATAAAATAACTCTGCAGGCACAGAAAGCCGCTTATTTGTGAATACTTTCATCTAAATTACACTTACATATTAATATCAATAATATCATAGTATTAATATAAAATATTACATGCAGATAAACGTGTGTTGACAGCAGCATTATTAAATCAGGCTCAATGCGCATTACTATATTTTATTGATATAGACTTTCAATTTTGATAAAATCATCTGTAATAACAAATAGTAATATTTACCGCATTTTCAGTATTATTTTACTTATATTTAATTCTACTTTCTATATGGTTCGGTTGTTTCTTTTTGCGTTGTGCATGAGGGTTGCTGGAAAGTTTACATAGTCTGGAAGTGTGCTTGAAAAATATATATAGATTAATCACATTATTGTGAAGTTCAGACTTCAAAAATCAATTTTAACATTTGGTAAGCTTACAAATATTCTTTTAATACCTTCTACATTATTTTGTTCGGATTACTTGGTTTTAATTTATTAAGATTGTTTCCCCACTACTATTGTTGCCATTTTATTTATTTAGAACCCATCTGCATTAATTAACTTATTCAAAACCATTTTGAACACTCTCTGTGATTGATCAATAATTTATTTGATATTTGCCGATCAATTACATTAACACCCTAATTTGCCAAAAAGATCGATTGTCTTCATGTCAACAGTATAGGCACTTTTAATAAAGCAAACCAACCCTTTAAGAACTTGTTATACATTAAACATCCGCGCCGAATTGGAACATCGGTGCTAAGAAAAATGTTGCTTGTTTTACAATATCCCTTGTGCGATCCATATAATTTAATGAAATGGGATAACGTTCGGAAATCATGTTAATCTTTAGCCAAACATAACTGTTCAAGGGAGCATTCAACCGCAGAGTAATGGACCCACCAGATTTGGTCATTAGCCCGAGTGCCCAAGCCACCTTTGGTTTGTGTACATTAAATGCAGTATTTGTGAACGGTTGTTACATTTTCGGTTGGTGATACGTTATCCGTTGGTTACTACATTACCAGTTGTAACAAACTTTGTTACAACTGGTAATGTAGTAACCAGCGGTTAACTTATCACCAACCGATAATGTAACAACAATTCACAGATAGTGTATCACTAACCGATAATGTAATACAAAACTGATAGTGTAGTAATTGTTCCTGCACTATCAGTCGATAATGTAACAACAATTGACTGATAGTGTAGTACCTTTTGCTACACTACTATTGATCAGTTTTGTATTACATTATCGGTTAGTGATACAGTATTGGTCAGTTGTTGTTACATCATCGGTTGGTGATACGTTATCCGTTTGTTATTACTGCATTACCAGTTGTAACAACATTTCTAAAAGTGCTTGTGACAACATTTGACCGAGCTACCGTGGTCAGTTGGTCCAAAGTCGTCACCTAATTGGCCAATGAGCGTGCTGGATCGACAGGCAGGAAGTGTCTTTATTCAGATTGGTCTATGCCGCCAACGAGTGGTATTCTCGTATAGGAATCAACATTTAAAGTGACTGAAATCGGGCAAAAAAATCTTGGCAGCAAGCGGGGAAGCAGCCATGCCCTAACAAATGAAACCAAGTCGAGTGTGTGAAAGTGGGGCAATCTCAGTCTTATCACTGACATGGCCGGGAACAAGCCATGGCCTAGCTAATAAGAACCAAGTTCGCAGGCACGTGACATAAGGACCTCCATTCATTGGTCAAATTTGAGAAAAGTGGGAGCAATCTGGTTCTCATCACTGACATGGCCGGGAACCAGCCATGGTCGTGCCAATGAGAACCAAGTTCGCAGGCACGTGACATAATTACCTCCATTTACTGGACGAGTGTGTGAAAAGTGGGAGCAACCTCGTTCTCATCACTTGCATACTACCGACACTCATCACATGAAAGACGTCCGCGTCTCGCCGTCCGAGTTGGAGGCCCTGCCGTTCTTGTTGGGCTTAGCCTGGTCGTGGGTCCACCAGCGACCCCGGTCCATCCTGGACCCCGTGGACAATGTCTCCATCTGGGTCTGGCCCGTGTTGGCCCGCCGAAGACCCTTAAACCCGTTCCAGTCCCCCTGGTACGTAACGCAAGGCAGGAAACGGAACACGGACCGAAAGCCGTTCCGGAACTTGATGTTCATCCAGCAGTAGATGAAAGGGTTGTAGACGCAATTGCTCATGGCAGCTAGCAGGGCACATAGATATATAATCTGAGAATAAACAATAAAATGTTTTTATTAAAAAAAACACTACAAAGGTGCGTTTTGGCAAAAGGCTGTACAGTTTACTGTATTGTCTGATACGAAGAAATGTAAATATATAAAAAGTGTTCTATGGTCTCATTTCAGTAAGAAGGAAAATTTTGGTTGTTTTGTTTTTAAACTATCAAAATTAAACGAAACGGTGTTAGGATATCCCTTTATGTTATTTGTATGGGGCGTATAAGCCTTCCTGGTTTTCCTAAGTGGCCCCTGAATATGAATGATTGAAGTGGCCTTCAATGAATTTCCACTCAAAATTCAGCTCGCAAACGACTTGAGATGGTTTTTAGACCGAAATTAGGTTGAGTAATTTTACAGGTGGCCTCAGTTGAAGTGATTCATTAGGTTTTACTTCAATCGTTGCACTTTGTTGGCTATTGAAGCTGGTACGGGTATGAATTTACCAAAAAGTATTGGTTCTTTTCCGCGAGTGAAAACCAATACGCTTAGATTGCACGATTTCGCCAGATTTGCACAAGTTAACCTTTTAAACCAAGACATTAGTGTTGATCGACCATGAAAAGAGCCGAGGCGGTCGATACATCCCCAGTCAGAATCCATCGATCAGGGGTTAATGGTTGACCTGGTATCCAGACGTCATTCTCAAGTCTCGAGTGTGATAAACAAGGAGGGTGGCCATCGCGCGGCAACCTCCTACGAGATGGATTCAAAGCGCGGTACCGGCCGCTCGCTCTGTTTACACTGATGTTGAAAACCCACCTTGATGTAATAGAAGAAGAGGACATTTTGGTTGCTATCTTGGACGATGGTGTAGATCTGGATCGGCAAGTAGCACAGGGCAAAGAGTAACACGATTGTAGCAAACATCTTCACTAGCTGAAATGAAAACCGAAAAAGCAATCAAGCGGATTTATTCTAGTTCATCCCCGTGGGCGTTTGCAAGGCACCCGTCTTATTGGCTGTCTGTATTAAAGATTGACGAGCTGACACCTTCTACGATACTTATCAAAAGCCCCGATATTGAATTATTAATTACACCATGATCATTTGGGATCCAAGCAATCAAATCTTTGGGCTAGCGATTTATCCTTAAGAAATTGTCAAGCTCTGTGTGATTGTGTATCAACCCGCTGAGACGATACGATGTCCACTTATGGCACGTAGTGCACGTCCGGCAAAAACACTACACCAGCGGCTCTGGACACGAAACTCAGCAAATCCCTTTTGGGGACTCTAAGATTAATCAACAGCGGAAGAAATGCCAAACCAAAAATGGGCAAGAGTGTGCCATTTCAAAACAAAAAATATCAAAAACAAAGATTGAGCAAAACAACATCTAACTGACAGGGAATGTTTGCATTTTTTGTGTTCTTCTGCTAAAGGATTTCCTTTTTTCTCATGATAATAAATTATGACACATGGAAATCTTGTTAAATCATGTAGATCAATTAGAGTACCGTGGCCTGGTGGTCTGGAGAATTGAATTTGTGGTCTGTGGGTAATTCTGCAGGTTGTGGATTCGAGTCCAACTTGCATCTATGGTGCGTGTGGCCTCAGACAAGGCTCTCTATCACTCATTCCTTCTCTCCACCAAGGGGTTAATGGGTGCATGTGAGGGCAGAGATGGTAATTGTGTTTGGATTAAGCTGCTCTGCGCCGGAATGGCAGCATCGAGTTGTATTCACCCCAGGGAGCTGAGATGGTGTTTGGAACGTTTTATTTGCCCGATGAGCAGGGTAATAATGATGAACCGCTTTGAAACCTTATATGTATAAAGCGCTATACAAGCACCATTTTTCCTCTAAATGTACCATTAAGGAGACATGTTATCGCAACTTCGTCCCCAGGGTGTCGAGCAGTACGCGCCCACCACTACCTGCTCTCTCACCCTGGTATTGGATCATTTGCATGTGCAAGATTTTTGAACACGTATGCAAATGAGGAACAGTCTGGTGCCTGGATATGCGTTACACATTAGCGTTTGCTTTTGTATGCGGTGTCTGGGGTAAAAACAGAGTCAATTCGTAGCAGCGCGAGCACGGCGTGAAATAAGAAAACACGATTTTTGAAATCAAACTGTTACGATCTTATCGAGACAACATGCAGTATCATATTTCATATTATGAGCAAATTGGAAAGGAAATTAGTATTTTCGAGAAGGCGTGAACGAATGATCGCGAAAACACGTACTGCACGTTGTGAATAATAGCACCAAGTACACGATAAAAATCCATTACTTGCCAATTGCGGTATCCAATCAGGATACAGGAAGAAAGTTTCCTATCCAGGGTTTACTATTGGAAACGCGGTTGGAAATAAAGTAAGCACTGGGGACGAGGTTGATGTTATCGTAATTTCTTCGAACGGTGGGAGACATCGGTCTTTAGGGAGACATTTTCATGTCTCCCTAATGTCACAGCCCCCCGCCCCTTAGAGGTAACATGTTCTTGTCGCAATTAGGTTATTTTTCTTGCTCGTGGTTTAATTAGTAAACATACCAAAATTCGTGGAAAAAGGACAAGGGAATATTGGGTTAGGGCACATTCAAGTTTGAAAAATGTTGTGCACAAGTCTATGGGGATGTCTCCCAAATGTCCAATCCAGGGTAATACTTATTTTCATCCCATGTGTGTTGTATCGATGTTTGTCCGATTATTAGTCTGTCACTGTATTTTGTAAGGTATGTCGCGTCGGGTTTCCTTGTGAATGGTTAGGCATCTTCATATAAGCCCTAGCCTTCGGGATATGCTTCCATAATCGCCATTCAATTTATTCAAGTTCTTTCCTGTGGGTTCTTACTTATATCAATTGTATTGTATTACATGTATTTGTCTTTTTTTATACTATGTTTTGTCATAATGGAAATATATGTTGATTGAAATCGAAATTTGAAAATTCATAGGTATTGTGACCCCATCTACCCTGGGAGAAAGATTAAGTCCTAAAATCCGGACAACCAACTTTTAGATAAACACGTATTATGAAATACTTTTGTATAAATGTCTATAAATCTTTTCCCCCGTTAAATTTGCCTCCCCTCAAAAAAATACTACTAATTGATTGGTTGTATTAAATTAAATTAATCTAAATTCCTGGGGATAATCGTCTTAATACTAGCAGCAAAAGCAGAATTGCGAAAGACACAGCTACAACGCGGTCGAGCCGCAGGCATGTATACAGTATGTTCCAAAAACAGGGGGTCTACCCTATTTTCCCCAATACCGATGTTCCCCGAAATGCTTAGGATAAGGGTTAGGTTTAGGGTTAGGGTTAGGGTTAGGGTTAGGGTTAGGGTTAGGGTTAGGGTTAACCTGGTAAGGATTTCGGGGAACATCGGTATTGGGGAACATAGGTATGCACCCAAAAATAGTGTCCGTCTCACTATTTTTGCAATATATACAATTCCATGAGGTCAGTTAAAAAAATATAATAATCCTAAGCCTTTGGAAAATGATTCCAATCCAAGTCATATATCAGCCTTTTTCACAACATGCAGGATTTTAAACAGCTTACCGTACATAGCACAGCACTGAAATTTATTAGAGCAAGGAACGTACTTGTCACAGTGTCTAAAACTGTTGTGATCATTTGTCAATTGTGCAGTGATGCGTGACTGAAATTATATATATGAAACTCATATGGGTTGAGGCCAAGGTGTAGACGTATTTACACAATCAAACTTATTCAAAATTAACCTCATGGTTGTAGTTATTTTAAAACAGTCGGACGGACAATTTTTGGGGGGACATACTGTATATTCCTAATCTGGAAGGTTTTGAATTTGCAGTTTAAAAGCTTATTCAGCAAAGCTCTAAACCTGAAAATGGTATGTATCTACCCCAACATGACTTTACACGGCCCATTGTGCAATAACACCTGCAACTTTGTCCGGGTTTCACGGGAGCAGGTGTCATGTCAATTCAAGCTAATACAATCCAAATGTATCAAACCGAACGCTCAACAAACAAGTCTTGTTATCTGAGACACAAGGCACATAACATACTCTTTTTTTTTGCTGCGAAGGCTTCTGTCAGCTTTGCCGTCAACCCATTACTGTCGATCCTTAGTGCCTCAACCACGTCACCGTACCACGTCACCGTACCACTTAAGACCTTCATCTTCACATGAACCGTGAATTGTGAAGTGTATAGCTGGCTAAAGTCCAGGAGCCAAATTCTACACTTGCTGTAATAACGAGCAGCTGCTCATCAGCTTCGTCTACACTGAGTTATTTTTGAAACATTAGCTTCCTTCCAGCGTTTCCGGCCTCCTGACAGAGGAGACTCCAGTTCAACATTTGGAGAACTTCCATTTAGTTTGACGGTTCAAGGCCTTTACAATTATGCTTGGATCAGAGACGAAGCGGTACACGCCGTGGTTTTAAGACGTAGAAATACCTTGGGCACAATTGGTTGTGCAGGCCAGTGAAATAGGCCCAAGGTTGCCTAAGCCTGCCGAATCACGATTTCTATGTCCTCATTTTGTGACCCTACTACTTTAGAGTTAGTATAGTAGCAAATAAGGCTGCAATTAAGGTAGGCCTCAACCGTAGTTCAAACTTTAAATTTCTAAGGAATTTAAGATGAAATTTGACTCCAAATTCGCTCTTTTTTTTGTAAAGAAGTGGAAGGATTTTTTTAAATGGCGATTGGCTGTATTTGTTCTTGAGCATCGAACTGTTTCTTTTCTTCCCATTTTCTGAAGTGAGACTACTTTTTTTAAACTGGAATGCACTCACATTATTTCCTGTGAGTGTGATGCTCAATTATAGACTACTAATAATTGAATTGACACGCCTGTTTGTTATTCCTTTTGAGTCGTCAGGGACCAATACTAAATGGCTGCAATGTTGGAGGTCTCTGAAGGCAAACTGAATTGAGGCATTCTTTTTTGTGGTATATTTTCAGATCTCAATTTGCCATCCGTGATCACGTCATTTTGTGAAGTTTTATATCATATACATGTACCTAGAAAATATACTTCCAAACTGTAGCAGACCTTTGATACTCATGATCTCATGATACCTGTATTAACTCATGATATCTCGATCACCTCATGATACCTCTAGTACGATACCTCTACTACCTCATGACACCTCGAATATCTCACGCTACATCTACACCCTTATGATACCTCTACAACCCCATGATACATGTATTACCTCGTGACAGCTTGACTACGTCATGACCTCTCTACTATCTCATAAAACCTATCTCTTGATACCTCTACTGTCTCATGATTCCTGGATTATCTCATGATTCTTCTTCTACTTCACGATGCCTTTACTATCTCGTGATATTTTGAGTACCTCATGATACCTCGATTACCTCAAGATACCGCGACTACCTCATGGTACCTCGACTCCCTAAAGGTACCTCTACTACCTCATGGTACCTCGACTACCACATGGTATCTCGACTATACCTCATGGTACCACAACTACCTCATAGTACCTCATGATGGGCCTTATTCACGAGTCGGCCATATTGAAATGAAAGTTAGGTAACATCTTAATTTTAGAAACTTGCGAAGAGAAATGAAAGTAAGTTAATTCATAATAAATTCCAGCCTGCTTTAATGAATAATTTAAAATTTGTAATTAAACGTTCCCTAATGTTTAAAGCCATATTTAAAAAAAAGACAGTGAAATAAAGCTGCATTGTACCTGCATAAATAGTCTGGCGCCATCCCATTCAACAGTTAACAATTAATGAAATACATTCAGGGAACTTGACAAAAATGGACAACTCGTGAATAAGGCCCATACCTAGATTAACTCACGGTACCTTGACTACCTCATGGTACGTCGACTACCCCATGATACCTCTACACCCTTATGAAACATTTACTGCCCCAAACCTCTACTATTTCATGCCTCGATTAACTCATGACAGCTTGACTAATTATCCCTATATAACACCTCACTATATGTATACTTCCTCATGATACCTCTACTGCCTCATGGTAACTATACTACCCCATATTGCTACTTGAATCTTTAAAATTAAGTTATGGGAGGAATTGAGAATCAGTTTCTTACCCGTGCTTTGGATTCACTCATCTTCTTATCCCTCTCCGCCTCCACCTCGCCTGGGGTTCTCCTCCCCCAGATTCGCTTCCCGATCCTGATGTAGGCTGCCGTCAGCACCGTCAGCGGCAAGAAGTACTGAAGAACCATGCAGATGAGCGAGTAGACCAGGGAATCCTCCCAGGACCCGTCCGTGCAGAAGGTAGCATCCCCGGCAGTCTCAACTGTGGTGAAGAGCACAGCAGGCAAGGCCAGGGCGACTGAGATGACCCAAATGACGCCGATAACAAAGAGCGTCTCCTTGGACCCCATACGGGGCCGCAAGGGGTGGATAATGGCGAAATACCGGTCCACACCGATGGCCACTAAGGTATAGATGCTGACCGAGACTGAAATAGTCTGGCAGAAGGACACCAACTTGCACATGACCTCTCCAAAAGGCCAGCGGGTATACAGCGTGGCGTAGACGGTGAAGTTAACGCACATGGCCGCCATTAGCAAATCCCCGATCGCCAGGTTGACGATAAAGTAGTTGGTAACCGTGCGCATCCGCTGGTGTCCCAGGACAATGTAGCACACGATGCCGTTGCCGCAGATACCCAGGACGCTGACAGTTCCGTAGAGGCTAATGAAGATGGCCTGGACCCAGACTGGCTCTTTGTAATACTCTACATCATAATAGTCTGGTTCCTCTGTGGCGTTGGCACTTGAGAAGTTGGTAATCTCCGTTAGGTAAGCCATGTTTAGCCGTGCGAGTCTTAATATATTAACTTATCTGTTTCTTATGAAGTCCAAATAGCTGTGTGGAGTCTCCCTCTTCAATTCAACGCAAATAGCGTCTTGTATCTGTACCTCAGCTGTGGAAAAATAACCATCAAATCAAAAACTAAGCCACATGTGACTCTCAAGATCAGACGCAGGAAAACATTTTACGAAACAACGTCTTACAGTTGTCGAAATCCCGCGAGACACGTCAGAGAAGGTGCATCCTGATAAGTGAGGTCGCTTTACAGGCTTGGAGAGGTTGTCAAAGCAACATAGCCACAGGTTTGTGCTAAACTAAGAGATATCCTGCTTGCTTTAAGTAGCCCTTTCATCAATGATCCCGCAGAAACTCAAGTCATCCGCGCAAATATTCCCTGCCAGACAAAGAGGCCGATTATTATCTGAACCCGGACAAAAGATGTTGTCAGGTTTAGAAATGTGCTATCAGGTCAGGGGGGGGGGGGGGTCTGCGGATGACGGTTACGAAACAGCAGCCATCGAATCACAAATCCTCCTTGGTAAACCATCCAGGGTCCACATCACAGCAGCAGATCGTCCATTGGCACAACAGGGATGCAACATCAGTGATAGAACGACGCAATGGCAGCGCGCAACCTCGATCTCCCGCGAGAGAGCCCAAGAGTCCAAAAGAATCCGCGGTGTAGATCTGGGGGGAAAAAATAGACATTTCCTTTTATCAGCTTAGCAGCTTGTGACCAGTTTCTAAAATCTTTCCATGCACCCAGTAATAAATTCAAAGAAAAAGAACTGATTCACTACAAACATAAAGTAACTATCCAATCTCAGATCTATATTAACCCTAAAAAGGGCCGGGCTATTTTGACCATCTATCAGCCGGAATCAGCCATCTATTGCGGAATCCGCCCCCCCCCTCCCCTTAGATCTCGGCCATCGAGTGACGAAAAAATTCAGTACATGCATAGAGCAACTCATCATAAACATACCCAAGAAATTCATGACTCTATGTCAAAGGGTTTTGGAATTATGGCTAATTAATTATTCATATGTAAGAATGGTAATGCTGCTTTGTGTACTCTACGTATGTGGGAAAATTCAGTTTTCACAAAATGTTTAAGTCATAACAACTCGGGACGCGAAAAAAAATTCAAGGCAGAAAAAGTTGGGAAGGGGGGAGGCAGATTTCGCCCCCGGCCCTTTTATTGTTAAGTAAGCAAACGAGAGCCAATACATCAAAGTAAAATAAGAATTCATATCTGATGCAGTTAAACATTGATATACTGCGCCCCTTTTCCTGATCTACCAATATTGGTGCTGAAGGCGCTGCATCATCATTACTCTGGTCATCGTGCCAATGAAACATTCCAAATACAATCTCCGCTCCCTGGAAAGCATACAGCTCCATGCTATTTCGGCGCAAAGCAGCTAAAATCAATCACATCAACCATCTCTGCGCCCACAGGTTCCCAATTAACTACTGGGTGAGGAAAAACAATGATTGACACAGAGCCTCGCCAAAGTGCTCACGTACCATCACCCCAGACTGGACTCGAACCCACAACCTGCAGAATTACCTGCCGACCACCACGAATTCAATGCTACTGACCACGAGGCCACGGCACTCCTAATGGATTAAACGCAAAGTGTTTTTTCCTGTTACGAAGGTTGAGCTCGTCCATTATTTTCAGTCAGATTCCAATGCTAAAGTTTCCTTTTTGAAATATATTGACCAGTAGGCCTACATAGTTTTTCATCGCGCCTAAAAATAACCAAAACTAATAGCACGTATCCTGCCTCATATGCCATCTCAGTGTTACTCCGCATAAAGGTCCATTAAGCAGTGTGCCAGAATAAACACACTAACAGTGTTAAGACATGCGATGCCCCATTTTATCATCGCAGAAAAACAACAGCCCCAGGTCTGTATTGAAATCATGCCACACCAGAAACAAGAAGCTGATGTATGTTTTGCAGAGTTCTCTCTTTCTTTTATCGTAGCTGGACAGTGCGCAAGCAGACGATGCGTTTCATCGGCGCGTGTTGGGTTTCTGCGATTTTTCCTATGGCGGGAATGATCTTGCACAGTATCGATTTTTTGGGGGACGGAAGAGCGCGGTCCTGTTACGATGTCATTATCACAAGTAATTAGGGATCGATTGGCTCCTGTAAACGAAGCATTCTCTTCTTTCCAATAACCGCATTTTTTTTTATTTCATTTATTTAACTCGCAGCAAAATCGTAAGCGCTATTAGGAAAGGTCACATCTGCCCGGCGGTTATCTCGGGTTTCAGGAGCATGAAACGACTGAGAACATTTCTATTCCCCCTGGATTGGATGCTAGTCCATCGCAGGTTACTCCCCAGCTAATGCCGGTACCCTTTTATACTCCTGGGTGGAGAGAGGCAAGTTGGGGTAAAGTGGCTTGCCCAAGGACACAACTATGGCCAGCAGCTGATTCGAACCCCTGACCCTCTGATAGTGAGTCACAGGCCCTAACCACAATCCCACACTTTCCCTATTCATGTACACATGCAAACTAGGACTCTCGTGGGGAAAGTCCCTCTTCTGGTCGAGGACATCACGAACCCAAGTGCAGACAGTCCTCGTTTGAAGAAAAAAACCCGCACAAAACAAATGAGAGTCCCTGCAAAATAATGTATATTTCAGCACAAACAAAAGAACAATTGACGACACAAGACGTGGAAACCCTTTTTTTTCTGATAGAGGACATTTACCCAAGTACGGACAGTCCTCGGTTGAAAAAAAAAAAACATGCACAAAACAAATGAGAGGCTCAGCAAAATAAATGGTGGTGGGTTACATTTCAAACAGGCAAAAATGGTGCCCCTTCTCCAGTCAGTGGCGAAATCAAGATGGACGCGACGCCTATTTACTGCGACGTCCATTCTCAGTAGCATTGCAAAGTTAGAACTTTCCACCAACGAAAGTGAGCTATTTAAGCGTTCAGCGTGTGACGCCATCGTCAACAACCACATCAGGGATCTTCTCAAAGTATCTCAAGGTGTATCCGAGCGTTTACGAGCGTCTAAAATCGTCACTTATCTTATTGTGCCCAAAATTTGACAAGTGTCAGACCCCTAATTGTAAATATAAAGAAAAACCTATTTGTAACCGTTTTTTCTGTGAATACATTTCCTTTGCAAAGAATTTAGACTGTGAACCACGTTTCAGTTGTATACAGGTTGTTGATTCTGGAGCTCAATCAATGAAAAATATCGCCATTTTCAAACTTTGTCAAAAAAGAACAAAACAATATAAAGTAATTTATCAACTACGCTCTCAATTTCAATTAGATACATCTCGACTCTGGGATGTATTCTAGTACAAGTAGTAAATCCTCACGTATGACTAATCATCAGGATTCAATTGTCAGTTAAAAGAAGTTACCGGTGGCTAAGGGCCCATTCATTTAAATTAATGTTCGTCAAAATAAATGTGATAACCTTTCAATACAAGCATTGATTTATTATTTTCTGCCTCGCCTCCCAAATATAAACACAATTTGTCAGCCACAGATGAATCCAACGGCGTGTTTTTAATATTATTTTCTATTGTAATTCAAAGTGACACTACTTTCGATCAAACCAAATCAGCGGACGAGAGTTCATTTATTTTAAGTTTAGACGCGTGTACAGGATAAACACACGGCCCAGCCCGTTTACATTATCCAAAACCTGATACGAAGAATTTCCTTGGGTAAATTTGCGCACGACGGAGTGTTAGAGTGCCTGTTTGTACGTAACGTTTTGCCTATTATTCTCTGTCAACGCGCATGAGCGTACAGTATTATCTTAGGCTATTACCCGCTTGGGCAGGGGAAAAAAGTACGGATGCCGTTGGCAATAGCATGTATGATTCTTCAGCTTTATGGAAGATAAATAGTTCTCTTTGTTAAAGAAAAGCAAGGTCTGAAAAGATTACGAACGCAATTTGTCAAAACTAACTACGAACTGACACAAACATGTTTGTGTGTATCGAGGACACCACACTGTTCTACTCTTGTCCGTAATAACTTTGTCGCAGCGTCTCTCATGGGTTTTGTTCACGTTTTCAGATTGACGACCGTCCTCAGATGGGGAAGTGACCTCTATCAGAAAAAAATGGTTTCCTCATGGGTGTCGTTAAGATGTTTGTGCTAAAATATCTATGTTGGGTTCAGAATTTCTGTTTTCTTGTACTTTTATAGCGTGTTTTACAAACATAACCAGTGATTCTATATCAGTGGCGGCGCTATGGGGTGGGGACATGGGGCATTTGATTGTCCCCAAGTTCTTTCCTTGCCCCCCCCCCCCCGAACTTTATCTACAAATAGATTAACAATGTTTATTATTTTCTTCTCTGTTAAGGTTCATAACAAGTTGAAGATTGAGCGTGCATTATCAGTTCCGTGGCACATTTTGAGCCAGTGAAAGCATGATGAACATTGCCATTGGTACTTTGGTGGGCAAAACACGCGTCACGGCACACTTGCATTTAAACAGTCATATTGTCAATTTCCTTACTTTCCCCTTCAATTTCGGATATCATCAGATTTTATTGTGACTGTTCCCCCCCCCCACACAAAAAATATTGTCTTGCCACCGAATTGCCCCCCCCCCTTTTTTTTTTAGAGTGTGGCGCCGCCACTGCTCTTTATCGACGCACTTATCTCAGCTTATTCCTGGAAATGTTCAACGATTTTATCAAACAGCTTTGTAGCGTGTCCTCAGTAACGTTTAACCCTAAAAGGGCCGGGTTATTTTGACCATCTCTCAGCCGGGGGGTATGTTTTCGGGGTTTTTGGTATCAAAAGATGCGCAAGACTCGAGGCTAAAACGTCAGAACAGCTCGGGTCGCGAAAAAAAAAAAATCAAGGCTATCGCGGAAAAAGTTGGGGGCCGATTCCGCCCCGGCCCCTTTAGGATTAAAGATGAATTTTTGACTCCTATGAAATCCGGTGCCAGCACCGTTTTATTATCCTCATGTAGGCGTGCGTAATACTACCAGTGAGTCAGTATTTCATAGTCCTAAATTCACACTACACCGGTACATCTGCGTTCTGCTCCATATAAGGAGTTATTTACCAGAGGGCCCTACCATTGTATGGCCCGAGGGGTGTTTTGTTGACCGAAATCGTTGAAAATTTATAATTTATTCCTTTGTTTTTGTCTCGAAAAGGTATGAATGGGAATAAATATGTGCTTGGTCGGTTTCAAACACTATATTTAAGACCGGTAGGAGTCTGGATGCTGATAATTACCCTTGCCTTCTGATAGGGTGATTATCAGCATCCAGACTCCAACCGATCTTAAACATTGTGTTTAAAACCGTCGAAGCACAAATTTATTCTCTTATTTAAAATAAAATGTAATCGGATCCTCTGAATGCACTACGTCATACATACATTACGTGTAAAGTACTCCGTCATCTCAACTTAAATCGTTTTCTGAGTTCTTAACAATACCCCGTCCTTAGGGACATGCTGGACAATGTGCAGGGAAGTGGAAATGTATATTTTGATATTATTTAATTCATTATGGCTGGCTCAAAAGGGAAACACTTGCATTTCGTTGAGTTCTCTAATTGCATATCAAAGTACGGTGAATGCCCTCCCGGTAATGTACAGTTTTTTTAACGCGTCGTGAAGAGCACCAAGCCTTGAACACGCCCTTTCCGAGTCTCTTCAAATGTCCCTTATCAAAAAATCAAATTTATAGATTCTCCAGTTACTCCATACAAGGAGGGGAAAAATCGCTGCAGTTGCAAAGGTTAGGGGGAAAAAAACTGACAAGTCTTCTTCCGGCTATAGTGCTACCCGATATGCCTTTTGTCAACCGAAGACACACTAATTGAGCGGAGGATTTCGTGGCGGAGTTATTTAATACAACGTTGTCTTTAAATATGGGCTGCCGAGCCGACGCGGGATTGGTTTATTCATATACGTGAGTAAAATAAATATTCCTGAATCACGGTCTGTGAAAGACTCGCGATAACCCGATCAATTATGCGCATACGATCAAAACACACTACTGTCTGTTGTTTTTAACCCTTTCCTTTGTTATTTTGATTGAAAGCTAAAGATTGAACACAAATTTAAAAGCCAAACAATAAAAGTCTGTTTGCTGTGCGACTTGGCAGAGTTGTAATGACTCGAGTCAATGACCCGACTCTAGTCCGACTCGAGTCACAACGGGTAAATGTTTCCACTCGACTCGACCTTCTTGGCCTAATGGCTCGACTCGACTCGAGTCACTCCTTCAGTCAAAATGACTCAACTCGATCCGAGTCACAAAATTAGTGACTCGACCGTTGCAATCCTTATAACTTGGAGACGTTTCTAGTGATCGTAGTTTTGGCGACGGATTAATGTTCAAAATGCTTCGACCTACCGTATGACGTCATAGATGTCCCGAGGCAAGACACGTAGCAGTGTTCAAGGATAATACAGTCCTTTAGACAAGTCGGACAATAGATGCGTGCAGACGTACATGTCATCATAGAAATAGGGTATCAAAACAAACCACTGATGAGGGTATCAAGATTAGGCAGATAGGGACCAGTGTCGTCAGCTATGGGGGTGGTAAGACGCAACGTAGGAAAGCTGGTTCTACAGACCCGAAGTATAATCATATAGGCCTATCTGGCCTTAGTCTGAGTATTATCTGTTGGTCAACGGAGCCCGCAAGCTCCTGCA
Organism: Patiria pectinifera; assembly: GCA_029964075.1. Classification (NCBI taxonomy): domain Eukaryota; kingdom Metazoa; phylum Echinodermata; class Asteroidea; order Valvatida; family Asterinidae; genus Patiria; species Patiria pectinifera. The sequence continues at coordinate 8,259,828 of CM057136.1, read as the reverse complement.
ACAGGTATCGTCCGATATTATGTGGGCATGCCCCGCGCGCCATCCGATCAGATTTAACTTTGGGACGTCCTGTCGACGAGCAGATATGCGGCCTAAGCTGGTGATTGGTCAATCGGCTGCCCTGGTTTTGTGTGTATTACAGCAACGGGTTACCGAAGACCAACTAGAAGGCGCCTGGGGAATGGTCAGAATCTCGAGGTCAAGACGCAGTCTTGTTTTGCATAATTAATTGCCGAATCTCCTCGCATATCATAGACCTTGCTGTACTGCAAGCCTAACCTAATCTTGCATAAACTAATCTTGCCTGTGTTTCTGTAGTAAGCTTTCAGGGATACGTGAGAAACCTGATTGTCAAAGCAGCGAAATTTCCCTTAGGAATAATTACTTTTTGGCAAACGTAGAGCAGTGGACTTTTACGATGCGATATCAGAAACTAAGAAAAGACGTAGTTGCATTAATAGTCTTTGATTTGAACGCAGAACAAGTGACGTAGAAATAATAATAGAATGGTATACCTTAGGAAAGCATTCCAATATGGTTTTGCACAACAATTTTCAAAACGTTCATGACCTTAATCAACATTTTACCTTATCTTACCCCTACGAATTTCGTAACATTTATGTTTTCGACCAAGAGCAAGCTGAATCATGTTTTTTTAATAACAATTTTCATCAAATGGCACCAGACTACCTCGGTCATAAATTTAGGAATGTTTCAGATGCACATAAATTGTTCCAGCAGGGGTAGTTCCATCAATGTTGTTGTTGCAAGAATAATAGGGCCAGTGTGCTATACATGTTATTTACTTCCTATAGCATCAAATGTTCCAACAATCACCCTCAATTTAAAAGGACAGTGAAAGAACATCTGTCTTCTATGTCTAATTTTTAAACAGCCGACTTTTTAATTACCATTCGTTGCTATTTTCTGTGTAATTAAATTTATCTTTATTGTATTGTACATGTTTGATTTTTTTTTATTTGTAAGGACCCCGATTGATATGAGCCGTCTTATAAACAGCTTGTTTATGTATCAATGTATGTTTGTTCATATTTGCCAAAATAAAATAAACAAAATAAATAAATCAATCTAGCCTTTTTGCGACAAAACAAAATGTGCATGTAAATAAGAGCCGTGACATTAGGGAGACATTGAAATGTCTCCTTAATGCCCGTTGTCTCCCTAAAATACAGGGTGAGTAAAAAAAAACGAAACCCAAGTGTCGGGACTGTTGTTTTATTGAAGTTCTGCATGTAGCACTTTCAAAATCTAGTACATGAAAGCTCAATTCATAAGCTTTCTTTTAGTATAAAAATCATTCAAATCACTCATGTACTATTCAAGTTACGGAATTTTAAACACAACCACCGTTTTAAAGTTCTGTCCACGGATCACAAAAAAAGGTGTGCGTTCTTTCAGCAAAACGAAAACAATTCACACACATCCCTTTGTGATTTGTTTTCGTTTTGCTGAAAGAACACTGAACTTTTTAGTGATCCGCGGAAAGAAGCTTAAAACGGTGGTTGTGTTTACAATTCTGTGACTTAAAAAGGACATAAGTGATTTGAATGATTTTTATACTAAAAGAAATCTTATGAATTGGGTTTCTATATCCTAGATTTTGAACGCGCTACATGCAGAACTTCACTAAAACAATGGTCCCAACATTTGGGTTTTTGCAATTTTTTTACTCACCCTGTATAACTTACGACAAAAAAGTCTCCTCAAGGGTACACTGTGTACGTGTCGTGAGTGAACCATTATGGCATAGCCCCTATTAGATTTTTCTTTAAATGGGCGATGGGTGCATCGACATTCAGGTAAACGCTCTTCTGGACTTTTTTTTTTAACCCAATATATTTCAATGTTGGCTCACGCTTGACGAATGGGTAAAGTATACACACGCATGTATTGATGCATACGCCATTGAAGTGAATATAATACAATCTTATACACTGGATTATCTGAGAGACGTCTTTATGAACAGAGGGCAAAACGCACACACTTTTGTGCGTCCCAAAGAAAGCAGTGTGTCTTAGACCGGGCTGTTTTTTTAATTTTTTTTTCTTTTAAAACAACAATAAAAATTGTTATTGGACCGAGTGTAATGTTTTTTTCTGGGCACCAGATGTCCCCGCGCTTGAAAAGGAATGTAAATAGATGTACTGGATACTTCCTCGAAGCGGCTTCGTCAAAAATGGTTCTGGTTGCAATAACAGTGGAACTCCCCAAGGAAAGTGGCAATTGATATTGGAAAAACGCAACGGCGATACATCTCAGTGGCGAAGAAACGGCGTCGGTAAAATAACTCGCCCATCTTGGTTTCCCCGAGTGTTTCGGTCCAGGCCGAAAAAGGTCAAGTAAGCTCTCGGTCACACCACCGCTGATGTCATGGACGATCAAGGGGAAATCAGACTAATTTGGAAAAGGGTGATGTTCCAGTCTGATTGAGGGGCTTAAGTTATCTCAAGCTACCCCTGGCTCCGGTGTCAAAATGACGACCTAATCTTCTGGGGATTGGGGATCGCTAATTAAAAACTCAGTGATTAGTTTTTGAGATCACGGGCGCATTTTGATAACAATCCTTTGCCCTAAGGACGCCTGTTGGGTCGGGGTTTTGGTTTCAGACGTATGAAGCGTTTGTTAAGTAAACACGTCCAAGCACTGGGTTTCATTTTTAATATGTCACGATGCTGGCCAAAAGGGATTTGGCCGTCAGTCTACAGAGAGCAGAGATAGACCGCGAGTGGAATATTTAAAACGAATATCGGGAAAAGGAAAAGAGTGTTGTGTGTCTGTTCACATGCAGAACACGGGTGTTCTTTATATTAATTGGAGGATCATGATGATCATATCACTGATGACGAGCAGAGTATATTGTCCAAAGCGTCGCGTTTCCGATCCGCTTTAAGGATGCCAATACACACACTGAAGTGGTACGCGTGTTAAAATGACACGTATATCAATTTGGGAATGACGTTGAATTCAGGGCCGGCTGGATTGTGATGACTTTGTGTGTTGTCGAATTAAATCCGACTTGAGTCAAGTCTGAGAGCATTTCCCGCTCCTCATTCAAAAATTGATAACTTAACGTGGACCGATTTTTTTGTTTTCATTTCCCATTCATTTCTCAAGTTTTAGACTTTTTGTAATGCTCACAAAAGATCAAGTACAGTTTCAAATTCATTTTGTTAGGATGCCAAACCGAAACAGGCATGGTACCCTCCCTTTAATGATCATAATTGTTGATATTTTACTCGCCAAGGGTTCAAAATCGAGGTCAAATGTCTTCACTACTGCGATATAAGAAAACTCCATATATGTGCACCTTTTCATGCGTTTTTATGACTCACTATGGGCAGTAAAACAAATTCTGCTTCTGAAATTTTGTTCAATGTTATTTAACCATTTTTATGGGCATTTTGTTGCCTTATGGGTTTTTATGCCAATGAAAATTGGCATATTCATGAGCAAAACTGGGATGTCATTTTAGGCAAAAACCTCAATGTTACAGCGGCACAATTTGCCAGAATTTTGGATATTTTGCTGTCGATTCAGTTTTCTTTGGTTATTGTTGTTGTTTCAGAACAGAACAGCAGGCCAATGTCAGAAAAGTTTCTCACAAATTGTTTTCAATGAGCGAATTTTTGGGTTCACAATTTGAACAGAAAACTCCTAAACTGAATATTCTCCTAAAATGTCATCACGGCAACAACGCCCTCAGTTGTCCGGAAAAGCCCCGAACATTTTTAACGTTTAAAGAAATGCACTTTGCAATAATAATTAGGCTAACCGAAAAAGTAATGTCAAATCGTTTTCATGCATTTAAGAGGAGGAGAAAGTTAAACAAAATGTGTTCCTCGGAAAAAATTCTTTAATGGACCCTTATAATGTCTCGGGTAAATACGCGAATGTATAGTCACTTCAACGTGACGCCTCACTTTCGCAATACAAAATAGCAGACCAACAACATGAAACCCAGAGTGTTACGTTTCACGTAATAAGGTATATTTTGAGAGCCTGCGGAAATCCTGCCTTCTAAAAACTCCACATTTCATTTAATTATTACCCTCAGGCATATTTTCTCCTAAAACCACTGAGATCGAAAAAGGAAAGGATATTTCAGAATACCGAGAGTGGGCCCAGCAATTAACAACGTAGGCACACAAATCTGTTGAGGAGGAAAATGGTATAAATATTTTGCACTGACGGTTTTTGCCCTCAGGCACGATGTCCAATCTCCTGTTTTTGACATCGAAATAAAAAAAAACAGATTCCGCAAAGCAATCATTGCAAACAAAAGGTTGAAAGACCCGGATTCGTAGCAAAAGTATATTATCCGGAATAGCAATTCCGTTATTGCACAGATCTGTCACAATGTGATTCCTTTGAGTTCATTTCATTTTCAGCTAAGAACAAAAATTCACTCGGATAGAAATCGAACCTTCGCCACTTGAATATCGCAACTTAAAAGCGATCCCACATAAAGACACTGGCGCAATGACAGATCGCCAACATTTGGCTAGATAGAGCTGTCTCACGACCCGGCCTACATCCGGGTACCGGAAAGTCAGCGTCGCCATTGTAGTAGGCAAAAGATCGTATATTGTCGCGCGCAGTAGGTAATAGGCAAGCCTTCAAAGCGGTGACGGATGGCAACAAATTGTGAGATAAAACGCGAAGCCAACACCCAGTACTAGGTCGGCACGATTATAACAACCGTTTACGGCACACTACAGGTATAACGACCCTTATGCAATTTGATAAGGAATTTGCGGTTACTTTTATATGTGAAGCCCTACTGTCTCGTTTACTATGCACGACGTGCTTATTAAATGCTTGCTTTACTGCAATGGTGGCAGATCGCAGGAAAACTGGATGGTCATGTGATACATTGACGTCATACGATCGGAACCTGCAGCTCAGTTATGGTGGCAGCATGCGGTATGCTGGGGCGGTGGGTTTGAAATCTACTTCAGAGAATATTCTTTGTTTACACAGAGATGTTTAAAACGTGAATTATGCTTCCTCGTCTGCTCGATGCCCATCTTGATATACTACACCTTTAGAGAAAAAAAAATCTAAAAAAGATGATCAAGTAGAAACTGACAAACAAGATCCCCAAGTTGTCATTGGACAGGATTCGAACCAGGGTCACCACAATTAAAATTGGATGAAGCGTAAAGAGACGTAATATCCACAATTACATTTAATCACTGAATGTGTACACCAGGACTTCAGCACTTCTTACGTTTTCTTGTAGCTTTCTCGAAATATCGTGTTTCAGAGCCTCTCTTTTTCAAAATAAGTTTTAATAGGGCGCCACTCACATAGCAACTGAGCCACTCGAGATGTCGTCTACAAGAAATTGAGGGGTAAAAGGAAGCAGGCAATGAAAGAGAAAGGAGATATCGGTTTGCAATACGTTGAAACTACTTAGATGACCTTTTTAGAAGGGGGCAGCAAGATTCTAGAAGAGATTTCAACAGAAAGGCACCAACAGTAGGTTTAACAAAACAAAGCAACACCAGGTGGTCGCGGATCACACAACTTTCTGTTGAATTGATTAAAAATGGCGATTCGCTGGAAGTCTATTCATGCATTTGGTTTACATAATGGACCGGATTTAGCCCATTCACTGGCAGAACGGTGTTATCCTATACGATAGCACCGCCCGGTTTACAGGTGATAATGACTCAGTGAGACAGTCAGTGAGATAGGTACACAAAAGACACCATAGCGGGTATAAGTTTGGGTTTTGGCAAATAAAAGCTATAGTCCAGTTGAGCACATCTCATGAAAATATCGCTAAAAGAAACGCAACGGTGCATCGGAGAGGAGGTTCAAGGGATGCTGCTAGAGTGTTATCCACTAAGCTGGCTGCATGCATGCTGCTAGATTCATGTGCATTAACTCGTGACATTAAGCCCACATTACAAGTTAATTGAGTTATAATATCTATAAAACTAGAAAGCACTCAGTGAGCGCAAACCTCTGCCAAGGCTGAACAATTCCCTGCCATAAAATTATTGCTAGCACACCCATACACAGCTTTGCATATTCATTGGACTTCCATCTTTTATTGCAAATTCAAAACATCATGAAACTCAAACATTTTGTATGAAAATGCCTGTGTTGGTCTACTCTTCCACTCCCCCTTCGTATAAAATGGTATAGTCCATTGACCTGTGTGGTTAGATTAGGTGGGTTACAAGGCATACAGGGTCACCGGGTCAGTGCCACGCACAGGAGCTTGTGCACAGAGCGATCTGGTGAAAATTTTACATGAATCCACACGCAGATCACGATCACTTCCAAAATCTCATTGATTCGTACTTGTACCAAAGACCACCACTCAATATAATTTCATAACAATCCGTCCAGACCTTTTTGAGTTATCCTTTCACAGACAAACACACTAACCAATGCCGGTGAAAACATAACCTCCTTGGCGAAGGTAACTAGCACAACAGAAGGCCTGACAGCAAGAGTTCAAGGGAGGATGCTAGACCATGACCTACTAGGTAAACTGTATGTTGCTGAACTCATGCGCATAAAACAGTGACATGAAGTCTACAACAAATCAAACGGATTAGCGATGGCCAGGGGAAAGAACCGCTGCCACCGTTTTTATCAACGGGAGGGATAATGATACAAATAAATGTCAGTCTCCGCCCCCTCCCTCATTCTCAGCTAGCCCAGGCATGCCAGGGATCGATTGCAACCTGTCTAGTCCCTTCCGATCGCTTTCTTCTTCCCGGTCCGTGGCGCTTCGCTAATCGAGTTAGCACAAAGGTACGGACCGGAAGCCGCATGGTCAGACTTGAAATCAATGCCGGGATTGTAGCTGAGACGAAAGCCGATATCAGATCAGAGAGACTGACTGACGATACCTGACGTGGTTCCTACTAGCTGCCTGCACAAGATAAGAGTGTTCGTTCGGTCGTGTCCTCCAAGGAGTTGCTATATATTAACAGAGAAAAAAATGTGCTTACCACAGATAGGTTTCCAGCCAATACGTCTTGAATTGAACATTCGTTTCAAGTTGTTGTTCACACAATGGAAAGATTATCCTGTACAGTATTGAAAGATCCTATGCTGTCTGTCTGCGTTTCACGAAGTGCAAAATGGCAGGGTTAAAGGGGAGGTATCCAGTGTATGCAGGCCCTGCGATTTCACTGCCCTCTGAAATCACGGTTGGCACGGGAAAATTTTTATATATATTTTAATTTTTTTGCAAGGCAGTGAACCATTTTCACACATTTTGTGAAAATGTTCCATAAAAATAGGATGTAAATTGCTCTTTGTGATTGCATGTGTTAAATGTATGTGTAATGCGTCGTAAATAAAAGCCCATACGAAGGTGCATAACAACTAACTTGTTGAACTTTCAGCTCTTTATGAGAAACTGTTTTGGGGTCTAGTGACTGGATTTCGTTGCTTTGAAAAAAAAAACTGTGCCCGTGTGTTCATTCTTAAACTAGCTTTAATTGTTGTTTACTTGCGAATTTCACAGAGTATTAGGTATCAGTCCTATCTTTACTTTGAGTACGGATTTCTCGTGAAATCAGTAGGTGCTAGGTACGTTTATATAACGTAAGTATGCCCATGCGAATCGGATCCTAGTTATGCCATTCACTGGCTACGCGATGTATTCTGCATGATCAAGGAGCAGTGTAGAATTTGTGAATTGACCGAAACTGAATTGGTGAATTTACAGAAACTGAGTAGATATTAAAAAAAGGAGGATACCAATCCGTGAGGATACCAATATCAATCCGTACGTATCTCAGGGTCAAGTCTGAATCGGAGAAATGTAAAATTTGACCTTTTTTCAATTCAAGGTTGTTTCATCTGAGCCAGGTCAACGTTTTATAAATGACAGATTGTTTTCTTGATCCAATGAGAGATCCTTACTGTCACAGAGCCAAGATTGAGAACAGTATAAATGCTATTTGGAGAGCTTAAAGTAGCTAAATATAGCGAGGGAAATCCGTGTACGCGGGCAGTGCACATGTATTTCTTATCAATAAGAGCATCGGATTAACATTTACATGAGTGCACGTAAAGGCAGTGATACATCGGGATGATAGAGTATCATCGCACGTTTAGTGGGAGCGAGAGGAGGCGACATGACCACTGAGAATGGCCTCAGGAGCCCCGGCGTCACATCCGCCGTGTCGCGCTCCATCGCAAACAGTTCCCCGGAGTGTAGAAGACTCCACTTGAAGTACACGGCATGGGGACACTCTGAATTGCAAATGAGGTAACCTTGGAATTGACGACAGTTTGGTGTAGGTCCTTTAAATTGCATGAATAAATCTGTAACTCTAGGCGGGTGTCATTTGTATCATTTCAACAGTTCAACATGATGCTGCTCAAGGCGTTACTTACACCAAACACTTACGAACCAGCTGCACATGCACATTAAATGCCTCAGGAGTAGAAACCCATTGAAGATTTACGTTCCAGCCATGTACCAACACCAAAAGGTCAGCTTCAAGTGCAAAATACGTACTTTCAAATCCGTTCATTTACACATTCACAGCAAAGATAAAAGAGTTAAAGTTTCACAGTTCTCAAACTTTTGGAAATGCTCATTTTGTGGTAAATAACCATATGACACTGCAGAACCAGGATGTATCATGGCACTTATTTGAACGCATGAGGGCGTCCTAACGACGCCATTTTGGATTACAGACGGACGTGAATCCGAGGTTAATGCAATAATAAGGTTGCTTGTTGCTATACATTAAAAACAAATAACAAAAAAAAATCTTTAATATTTAAACTGAAGTAAAGTTACCAAATTGCTCCAATAAACAACCGATATTTCTGTTTCAAAGCAGAAAATGGCGCCCTTAATCACTCAAAAGTACGGCATATTACACAATACATTGCAGATACGGATGTATGAGTTTCTGAACGTTGTGTTGATTTTAACAGTCATTTCTGTTGCCACAAGTAATATATATCCTCGGTCGCAAACTTTCTGAACTACATGTAACTGATTTGTATGTGGGAATAGGAAATGGAATACTTTGAACTACACAATGTACATGTAACTGATTTGGATGGGTTTTTATTTGGGGGGGGGGTGGGGTTTTGTTTGGTATTCTTATTTTTTTATCACTTTTTAATTTTAATTGATTTGAGCTTGAACAAACTTTTATCGTTCAATGTTTTTTTTTAATAATGTGTGTTTTTTTACAGCAGACAGGTACATTTTCCATTTCATTTTTGAAAATGAATAAAGAATATAAAATTAAGTTGAATTGAATTCTATGACGGCCAAGTGAACACTCCCATGAAGAAGTCTTTTTTTCCCCTCGAAATAGCATCTTCGTGCGGCGCATTACTACTGTGCATGTCAGCTGCGCGTGGGCTCTTCCACACACACACAAAGAACATGATGAAAATCTATTCGGTCCAGAGCAGTGCTGCCCGGTACGTCATGAACAACTACTCAAGAGACAGCAATGTCAACGCCGTGCTGAGTAACCTGGGTTGGGAGTCTCTACAACATCTACTAAGAGCCATTTCAAAGTAACAATGATGTACCGGATCATCAACAAACTCCTCGACATCCCCGACAACAAGTAAATGCCACCAAACCCATCCATCAGAGGCAACAGCCTCTTGTTTCACCCACCCGCACAGCTTTACTCAAGGTCTCCTTCTCCTTCTGAGGTACCCTCCGCCTGAGGAACTCATTGGCCAAGCAAGGTATTGAGTCTCCATCCCTAGATGTCTTCAAGACAAGAGTGAGTGTCTTCACCTTCAGCTAACCACACGTCCTTACAGATTTTTTTTGTTTACGTGCACAAATTTGTCTTTGTATACCTTAATACAAAGACACTACAACCAATGTGCACTTCAACCAATGTGCAAGTACACTCCAGAGGAGTTTCCTACACAGAAGTTCATGAATAAAGGAAGATTCGTTAGTTATACGCTACCGACGTCGTGACGTCACTATAAGGTCAACTCGACTCGATCGTGGCGAGCGGTTCACGTGCCCTGCACACTACACCCAACGTAATCACCCGAAAGAAACATTCATGTTTGAAGTTTATCTTGGCATTCCGCAAGATAAAATGATGAGAAATCAGTTGGAGATGGGTAAAAACGAAGTTTACTAATGACCCTTCACATCAGGATTTCAAAACCTAGGTCTCCCTATTCGATCACGTTTGTTTTCATATCGCGTACTTGGGTGAAAACGAAAACGATAACGACGCAAACATTTACCTACCTACATCCGATGGATTCTAGATTTAGTCGGGCTTGCTTGAATACAGTTCTTATCAACGGTCATTTTTATATTTGTTGGCAAATGAGAATTAGGTATATTCAATAGTCAATTGTGTGTCCCGAAAGACATTTTAGTCTCCTATTTAAGTTTCAGTTTTGGACGCCACAAAATTATTTCGTAAACTTTCATCTTTGTACGAGTGCTCCGAATTCCACTAGTCCAAATGTATTTAAGATTTTCGGAGGTGAGAGGTCAATATTTGGCACGATTTTTCTCTTTCATGTCATGCGATTTTTAAGCATCCATAGATTGAGATTCTAGTAACAATTTTACAAAGGCCTTTTCCGAGGGTGATTTTTTTTTTGAGAAATCAATATTACCAAAATATCTTTTCAAACTCCGACATTTACACGCTAATGTTCCTATTCGAGGGGTCCGGAAGCGCGCCACCAGGGGTCAACTTTCAGGCTTTATAGCGGGCACAAAGGTTTATCTATTGAAGGAGGTCCCGTGTGTGTACATATAGGGTGACCTTCACAACAATGCAACCCTGAAATATGTGCCTTTGTTTTCAAAAACGTGATGGGTAAATGTTTACGTTTGGGATATCAGATTAAATCTGAGTGTTTTTTTTCTTTCAAATTCTCCAAAAAAAATCATGAATCCAGCACATTTGGGTTGCTGAGAAAAATGCTTCTTACAAGACACAACTAATGTGTGGTCCATTACAATGGTGCTTCAAACATTGAAACATTAATTTTAATGTCTTTCCTTTGTGCAGTTTCTTTAACATTTTGACATATTTAGGATGCTGAACAGATTTAAACTTGAATTAAAACGGATAAGATACCTGCTCAGGTGGAAAATAAAAGGTATTTCCATCAAATTCATTTGTACTCTTTAATTGTCATATCATTTGCCGTGTTGTTAGTAAGGATTAGGACACAATGCGCCACATGCATTTCATGCACAAATAGGTACAGTGTAAATCCCTTAACTGTGGTAATGCCATTGGAATTGACAGAGGAGTTGTGTTACATATGTGGCATTTTCTCAGCAACCCAATGTGCTGTGTTCATGATTTGCTTCAGTATTGTAAAGGAACGAACTCTCAGCTTTAATCTTATATCCAAAACATACAAATTCACAATATCACGTGTTTTTAACAAAGGCAAATGTTTCAGGGTTGCAGTTTTTTTTTGGCAACCTGTAGTGATCACGTGCCTGCATTGTCTATATACCGTCTCTCTCGAGAAGCGAAGATAAACACAGTGGTTCTTACTTAGTGTGATGACAATCTGTTGTAAAAAGCACTGTTATATTTTCAGGTAATAATCTGTGAAAATATATGAAATATTAAAGATGTCAAATTGCTGTACGTAGGCGTGCGTGGCAAAAAGTTCGCGGAATCTGTCGTTAGGGAATTTGCTTGAACCGTCGTAGGCCCACAGCAAGTGAGCTTGGATAGGGAGGAAGTGACGTCTTAGTTCGCCAGCGTATAGTCAAGCAGAGGCACGCCTCAACATATGCAATGGAAAGCTCGCTAATCTCACACAACATTCGGACATGAATATCCCAGCTGCTGAAAGTCTACCTCCAGGCGCAAAGAAGAAATAAAAACTTGCCTGTTTGGAAGGCACTTTCGTCTTCGCATCAGTGTTGGCTGGTGTAAGGAGTCATTCAACAAGTGGGGATACGCCACAGGTGCAACGACATGCTAATGTGGAACAGTATCAAAGACAATGGATCATCTACTGCGATGTCCGCTGTTGACACAGCCTTGCACCACCGAAGATTTAGCCAACAACAACATCACGGCACAGCTCTGCGCTCAACATTGGTCGAGAACAGGACTGAGTAGGACCCGATAGATAGATAGTCGATGTGTGACGTCACGTCTGCAGAAAATGTCAGGTGACGCGTATTTTTCATTTTTTTCTTTTTTGGGGGGGTGTATTAATTGCTTTTTCATCAAAAGCAATTAACGCAACCATGCACACGCATTCACAATAAGCTATCGACAGCGACAAAGTGGAAAACCCGAGGGCATGGCAAGACATCAAAAGTGGTTGACAAGGCAAAACCAAAAAAATACATAAATAAATAACAAGCCTTCAGTTTAGATATTAAAGCCTACAGAAAATCAATGCAATTATCCTTAGCTTCAGGCAATGCCAGTTCTTGAAGACGATTCTCCGACACAAAAACGCACTTGTATTTATCATTTCCTTTTTACTTTAAATACATTTCCGAAGGGACGATGCCTTTGCCGATCCAAAAACAAGAGAATCTTTCTCAAGGACACTTCGAGAAAAATACTCCGTGAAGTCGGTTTCTCTCCAACATAACTAACGATATAGATAATCTGTTCAGCAGTGCATATGCCACATACCTTTTCAGGAGCCTAACTGTATCATCAAGTGTATTTTGTTTCCGGAAGCTCTGATATTTAAGTATATTCACGTGCTTTAGCTGATGAGTCGTTTCTCTACCGAACACACCCGGTGAATTGCTACAAAACGTCGGCAGCCTCAAACCTGGCTCTGACAGTAGGCAGGTCGTCTCCGCATATCAATTTCTCAAGTTTCTTTTACGATTGTGGCCCCTCATATGGCAAAGGTTTTTTTTTAAAGACGATAAAAAAAAATAGCGTGGTTGTAATTGCTTTTCTTTTTTTCTCGCATTTTTTTCCTCGCAGTTTGGGATGAATATTAGGAGGGAAAAAACCACCGGGTAAAAATCCCTACGTCAGCAGAACATAATGCAAGTCGGCGCACGTAGTACTATTGGGACGCCAACATAATCTTATTTTTTTCTCCAAGTGCGTGTTCCGAGTGATGGTACTTTGGCACATAATTGCGAAGACATTTTTGCTGGCCCCCGAGGGCCAGGCTAATCTTTTTGTTTTGTACCCATCCCACAGACAGACTGACAGACTGACAGACAGGCCAGGGGCGGCGGAACCGGGGACAGGGGCACTTGCCCCCCGTTTGAAAACCCTTCCGCCGCCGCTGAGACAGACAGACAGACTGACAGTCTGACTGACACTGGTGACTTTGACTGGCTGTAGGCTAGTGAAGAGAGTCGGGCAGTGCTATCGTATAGGATTACCATAACGCCAATGAATAAGCTGAATCCGGCCATTGTTCAGACCAAATGAATGAAACGACTTCCCACCTGTACTAGGCTTGGAAAGAACATTGCATCCTGACGCCACTTTTGTCATCATATATTATCTCAATGAAGAGCAGTCATTGCAAAAATGTTGGAAAGACATGAATCTGGGACTGAAAATCATTTCCAATTTTGTTAGAAAATACTTTGAAAACGCACTCAACTCTCCACAGTCTTGGTACATTCTTCCCCTAAGCTTGAAGTTACACTTGTTCTTCCCCTTCCCCCTGCCAAAAAAAATAACAGTTCCCTTTACCCAAAATTTAAAGCAGAGGCGCGCGAGGAGAAAACAACAGCGCGTGGTCGATGATAAATCTCCTTGCCAGCACGCTGTGTCTTCGAGTTATGAGATAATCTCAACACCCGAACAATTTACCATGAATTAATTACGGTGCACTATAAATACACTGAAAATCCTTTCCGCGTTCGCCTTTACGTCGTACCTCTCACATGTACCCGTAATCCGTTTCATATTGAAAAAAATATAAACGCGGTGCTATCAAACTACAGTTTTAATGCACGCGTTATTTTTTTTATTATGGCAATCAAAGAGCGGCATTTTCGCGCCGAAAGATGCTCGGTTATTAACACTTCACTAGGCGTAATATATGACTTGCTTTTAAAAGGCCGAGACGCCCTATTTAGAATGCCGCCAGATTGAGTTGGCTCGGATCCAAGTGCAATTTTTCTTTTAAGTTAGTGGCAAAATACATTCTGCTTAACTTACAGGGCGAGTCAAGAAGAAAGTGACCCGAATTAGTAATTTTTATTTATAAAAAAGCAATCAAATGTGATACACCAATAAAGTACCTCTTAAAAGAGCATGTTCTGCACTGCTCATCTGAAATAAAGGAATTACTGAAATCGATCAATGCTATAAATAGGAAGATATCCACGTTTTACTAAAAGAACCCATTTTATAGCTGTCCATGGAATGCCATTGGAAGCTATTGAGCTAAGTGAGAATTACAGATAACACACAAGCATTCAAATACAAATGGGATTTTAATCATTTGAAACATTATTTTTACTTTCAGATTTTGTATTTTGAATATGAAGAATGAGTCCTCTTTTTTTTTTTCCTGAAATATTAATGGCGGTGTTGGTGTGCTCTCCTTTGCACGTTCTCGTTCATTCATCGAGGTGGGAGAACGGCCATGTTTCATTGTATTCATCAGTTGGTCGGTAAATGATCAGTGGTGGACAGCTGAATGTTGTGACCTTCGTATCAAAATGGACGTTACTTGGGAAGACAAGTAGGCCTATGCTTAATTAATTATTTTCACAGTTGCTAGCCAGCGAGTTATGATCGAGCCACACATTTGTTTAAGGCCAAATAAAAAAAACATGTTTAGCGTCCCCGCCCGCTCCTTTTTTGGAGGCCGCCTCCTTTTTTTATTTATTTATTTTTTTATCCGAAAAAAAGAATGATACATTTTAAGCAGTGACATCATTTTGGCCTCGTTGTCTGTTGCATCTGGCCCATATAAAGCTGGTATGTCATTTCCTGAGTCCAATGGCGTTCATTTAAAAAGAACTGGCGGTTATCATAAAAAATAGCCCAATCGGGCGGCCATTTTGGAAGGGAAAAAAGGGCCTCCCGCTTCCTTTTTATTTAAAGGCAGGACGCTAAACGTGTTTTTTTTATGTGGCCTTAATTTCTGGTTTAGTCTTACCATGACGTCTTAAAGTTGGCTCAGATATATCACAAATGTCGGATAGCTAGGTTATTCCACAAGGAACCATCGCAGCAAACAGGCTTTGCTTCCAAGCTGCAGGAGTCAAGCGTGCGAACTGTCTCCGTATAAACGCGCAAGACTTTGCAAATGTAATGTATACAAATGTATACAATGAGAGAGTATGGTCGAGAAAATGCTTTGTGGGTGCACAATAGGCCTTAACCCATCCGCCGAGCTCATGAATAAAAGTATTACTCTTAAACTATTCTATATTAGAGCGTTCTGAGAGCCATACAATTGGGGAATTGAAGAGATATGGCAATGAACCTCTGGCCTCGACTTGGGCCTTCCAATTCTGAGCATTTTGGATGCAATTGGGCTCAAATTTAGCGCTATTTTGCCATGTTGTGGAGGGATCGCTTTTCAAGATGGTTACTTTTCCGCTTTGGGAAAAACAGGGGTCATCTTTTCGGGGTGCGAATTTCTCGAAAAGTCAATGGTCAACCCACCAAAGATTGAAAAAAAAATGAAAGATGACATGTTGATCATCATTTTGCTGTGCAGCTTAAATATCTGTGAGGGTTTAAAAAAAAAAATTGAAGTATGGGCATTTAGCACTGGTGTCTATGGGAATTTTAATACAGAGGTGCATCCTTGTAATTCACCACGTGGATCAAAAGGTAAAGATCAAAGGTTACCTGGCTGGGAAATCCCCAGACCCCCCACAGTAAGAATTTATCGTTCTTTCTATATCAAACAGAAATGGAACAACAATAAGACAAAGTCATTATAAGCAAATGTCTGTTAATTGTTTTCAAGTTGTCATAGGTGTAGATTTGGCATTTCAAAAGTTTCAATTCAGTGCTGCGTACCGTTCAGAAGAAACGTCGTGAACAATTATTCTCCAAACGGAAAGAAGACCTCAGAACAACAACGCCAAGTACAACAAACACGAATCCAGACAAACGATGATCTGCGATCGGCCAGATCACGGAATGAGATCGACTGGAAATTGCCGGATATTTTTCGAGCCAGGATGGCGAAGTGATTCTTACAGTCAGCGCTAGTATCACCTCGCATGACCCCGGGTTCGATTCCCGGCAGGGCGATTAGGTAGATTGGAAGGGTTTGGAATCCCAACCTGATTGAATGGTTTACGGTATTTCCGGAGTTTCCTGATCCTCCTCAATTTTCTCTTTCTTTTGCATGCTCCCAAGACGCTGAGACCTGAGGGAGAGCTGTGCTAAAGTAATGACAAGGATTCCTAGGATAAATTGAAAATCGGTAAAGCTTAAGCTTCCCCGTTTTTTTCAGTGATGGGAAGTCAGTTCCTGGGAGTTTTTTTTCATATGTTTCAACAATTCAAAAAAGGTTTGATTAATTTTTTAAGATCGACGGTAGTCATGAACCGAAGAGTGAGTGCCTTAAAGAGACACCCCGTCCTGAAATCGCTGAAAATGTTCAGGTGCTAGCCTCTTTGCTTATCATATTTCTGAGGACTGATTGGAAGGAAGCATGAGCGCCAATCCTGAGGGGGACAGGGGGACATGTCCCCCACTTTTCAAGGGTGGAAGACACAATATCAAATGTCCTCCCCCCACGATTTATTAACTCGTGTCTCATTGAAAGGGCCATATTATGTACTACAATGTATCGTTTGCTTAGAAAATAAAAGTGGTCAGAAATTTCCTCAGATTGCACCACAGAGCATTTAGAACCAAAAAACTTTCGGGGCCCTTAAGCGGGCCCCTAACCCTATGCCTTTAGCTGAGAAAACCTCAACATTTTTTTTTAATTGTTATCTTTTGCTAAGAAAATTATTGGTTAAAGTGGTCAGAAATTGCCTCAGATTGCTCCACAGAGCATTTAGAATCCAATATTTTTTGGCCCTTAAGCGGGCCCCGAACCCTACGCCTTTAGCTGAGAAAACCTCAACAATTATTTTTAATTGTTATCTTTTGCTCAGAAAGTTATTGGTTAAAGTGGTCATAAATTGCCTCAGATTGCACCACAGAGCATTGAGAATCCAATATTTTTGAAGCCCTTCAGCGGGCCCCGAGCTCTATGCTTTTAGCTGAGAAAACCTCGAAAATTATGTTTCAGTTATTATCTTTTGCTAAAAAATATATCGGTGAAAGTAGTCAGAAAGTGCCTCAGATCGCACCACAGAGCATCTAAAATCATTTTTTTTTTCGGGACCCTTAAGCGGGCTCCTAACCACACGCCTATAGCTCAGAATACCGGTAGCTGATTCAACGACTCTAACCTCGAAAACGATGTTCAAATAATTATCTTTTGCCAAGAAAATATTAGTTAAAGCATGGAGGAAAGTGGTAAAAAAATTGCCTCAGATCACACCACAGAGCATCTGGAATCCATTTTTTTTCGGGCCCCCTTAAGCGGGCCCAGAACCCCACGTCGTAAGGGCTTTGCGCTTCGCGCTCGCATTAATTCTGATCTAGGTATATGTCGTCCCCCCCCCCCCATTCCTGTCAATTGTGGTGATCAATAAACCTATCCAGATCTGTATACAGCAACTCCGCAGACCATTGAAGAGGCATTTCAGCCTGAAATCCCCGAAAATTTTATGTTTTGGATTGATTACTTATACTGGTTCAAAGGAAACAAACCTAATGTTTTACCTTTCACGAAAAAAAGACCCCCCCCCCCAAAAAAAACCCGGTGGTTTTATACATCGGACGCGATGGCATTCGGTGGCATGCCCATACGTATCAGTATCCGCGTCTTTTGAATGAACGCTTCACGTTGTGTGTGGTACAATACACACAGCAGCAATACATAATTGTTGTTTCTTAAACGTCCGCAGAATGCGAAAAACTGTGCGGCTGGAACAAAACTAAAACTACACAGCTAGATTTTTCTGGAATAATTATATGACCCCGAAAGTCATTCTCGCATGGTTCTCGCAAGAACAAAACAAAATCGCCCAGTTGTTAAAGGATGGTTGTGTGGACGTTTATATTCTAATTTTAAATGTTCTTTCTATTTCATATCAACTCGTTTCAAATCCGTTTTGTAGCCCAATTGGGCGCATTCCGGGCCGTAATATTCCTTTAATGTTTGGAAACATTCTTTACTTGTCTTTCTATTTAATATCGTTTCGTTTAAAACGCGTTTTGAAGCCCAATTGGGCGCATTCCAGGCCGTAATATTCCTTTAATGTTTGGCAACATTCTTCACTTGCTAAGAACAGTTTTACGAATCGAGCATCGTCTTGGCTACTTGCCGTTCTCAAGTTTTTTAACCCAACATCCTCGTGTTCAGTACACAAGTGTGTACGTGCACTATCACATTAACGAGTGTTGGGTAATACACTGTTTCGCGCACTTCCCCACGACCACGTAGCTGACCGCGTTCACCGAGACCGTACTTGGCATGCATCTGACAGCGCGACCCGGGCAGTGAAGCATACGCTATGCTCGCATTTGCTCGCTAGTAAGCTCCCAGCCGTAATTTGATTTTGTAGATACAACTTAGTCCATCTATCCAGCAAGCAATTAACACACAGTCGTGGATTTCTATACGCCCGAGGACAATGCTTTGTGTTTTTCTTTGTCCCTGTAATACAACACTCTACCATAGACTAAGCGCATAACCGTACTATCGAGAACCGTTTTCAACAAAAGATCCAACGCTCGAGGACTGAAAGGATTTTGTGTTCTCCCTGTGCGTGTCTGTTCTCTAGCGTAAAGCTTGCCATGCATGTACACGCGTTTTTAAAGCAAGTAGGCGACTGGAATTATGACTAGCACTCAAACCGCTCGAATTATGGAAGTCAAATTTTGAATTGGTAAGGGAGTGTGGACGCCTAAATTCTTTTTTAAATGCTCTTTCCAACTTATATCAATTCGTGGGAAAACAAAACCAGTTCTATAGCCCAATTGGGCGCTTCACAGAACATAATGCCCCTCTAATTGACATCATGGCGTCTAATGAAAACTGTAAGGTCACTGTGAATAGGACAATAAGCCACATTACAATCAAATTAATTAATGAAAATATGATGACTATTGTTTTCATATAATATTAATTATTATACGAGGCATTGATATTTTAGACTACGTTTAAACGAGATATAAATCCTTTCAATTTTGTTTCGTGCAAAACAATCATTTCACTGTAATTTAATTTGAATCAGTGAGAATATGTTATCAAATTGTCTGTTCCTTTATAATTGAAATTGTCACCTCGCTGTGAATAGTCAAAATAATTATGGTGGACCTATTGCCGTTCCTACCAAAACGACGCAATAAAGCGACAACGATGATTCATTTCAAAAACTAATACAACTTTAATTATGGAGGGGAAGGAGTTATACATTCTTTCTCAGAAAACATCGAAACACTTGGGAAGGCAGATTGAATTAATATGCATATGTGGTGTTTTCCATCTGCATAAATTGTCGTATAGTTTGCAGTTTTATACCATCCATTTTGATAACCCTCAAGCAGTAAATCCATTGCGACATGTTTCCATTCGTCTAATGTGTGTTGTTTTATGTCGCTACGCTCCAAAACACTTATTACATGTTGCCAAAACAATTCTCAAACCAGAAACGATAACCCTTTTACCCCACCTAGTCCCCAGAATGTCGAGCAGTACGCGCCCACCACTACCTGCTCTCTCACCCTGGTATTGGATCATTTGCATGTGCAAGATTTTTGAACACGTATGCAAATGAGGAACAGTCTGGTGCCTGGATATGCATTACACATTAGCGTTTGTTTTTGTATGCGGTGTCTGGGGTAAAAACAGAGTCAATTCGTAGCAGCGCGAGCACGGCGTGAGTTACGAAAACACGATTTTTGAAATCAAACTGTTACGATCTTATCGAGACAACATGCAGTATCATATTTCATATTAATATGAGCAAATTGGAAAGGAAATTAGTATTTTCGAGAAGGCGTGGACGAATGATCGCGAAAACACGTACTGCACGTTGTGAATAATAGCACCAAGTACACGATAAAAATCCATTACTAGCCAATTGCGGTATCCAATCAGGATACTGGAAGAAAGTTTCCTATCCAGGGTTTACTATTGGAAACGCGGTTGGAAATAAAGTAAACACTGGGGACGAGGTTGCCTTTGACCAGATTCCTGAGCTCATAAAACAGCTATCCCGTTTTCCCAGAATGAGCAATGTTGCTTGTTTTTTATGCGGCTGATCTGAGAAACATCTATTCCATTGTGTCTAAACAATAATCCAACTGCCTTAACCAGAAATGAAAAACCTCTTACCAGAAAGATGAGCGTATAAAACACTTCGCTGTTATTTTCCGAAGCAGTAATTCAGTCTGAACTACCATTCAAGCAGACACAAGAGAAAAGCTATTAATTACACCTCCATTTCTTTTTCTTTTTTGTTCCTTCCATTGATTTGCCAAAGTGCTCATGACCAGCATTCTGAGAATGTATTACATGTTAGTCATTCTAGTCTGGCTATTAGCTACTGCCTTAGATAAAGAAAAATCGACTCAGTGCAGGTAGACCCTCGAGCAAACACGAATGTGCACACAATCCGAGGAAAAGATATCCACTTCCACACCATGTCCTCTAATATAGCTTTTGGTTTTGTGTTGTTTGGACGAAAAGTATGTCACGTATAAGTGTCTGGCTCGACCCCGTTTCCGAAAGTTCCCTTGTGAATTGGAGGGGACTGGAACGTGTTTGTCCAACCAACCATGCCGTACATATCCTCGTGGATCTAGTCCCAAAGGCCTGAGTGCTTCCACCGAAAACCACGCCGAGCAATTTCTTGATAAAACAGAGCCCCACGTCAACGCGATGCAACTGCACTTTTTTTATTCCGATTACCGGAAACAGAATGTTGTTTAATCGCTTTAGCCTATTAACGCCTTAATTGATGGGCTCTGTTCTATTTGGTTTCAGCTTTTTTTAAACCATTATCAGTGTTCCAAGTAAAATATTACCATACCTCCAGGGAAATACAAAGGGCATTAAGTATGTGTTTGGCCTGTTTTAAACAAGTACGTTTTGAACCGGTTAGGAACTGGACGCGGATTATTTATCGGTGACCGGGCCCCAAGCCGGTTTTAAACGTACATGTACTTGTTTAAATATTATTTATCTCCATTCATAAATACCTTTCGGTCAGAAAGTCCAACGATTTCCAACAAAAAATCCAACGATTTTGTTCAAAAATGTTACTTCATGTTTTGTGGAACACCCCCTAGCTATGTTTACGGTATGTGCCTCTCGCGAGTAAAGTACTCAAAGTTTTCCTTATGGATTGCAGGAGTGCAGCAGAACGCGGCGGTGCCGGTGTATTGTGAATCTAGGACAATATAAAATACGGACTCAGTGGAAGTATTGTGAACGTTTAACCAATAATATGGTAAAGGGACCATGTTTCGTTGGTGTCCGAATTCAGGTGACACCGCAAAAAAATGTCCCAAACCAGTTGGTGTTTTATCAAGCGTTTAAACCACCGACGTGGTGGGCTCTCGACCTATAGGAATGGGTGAACTGTTTCAGGTATTTTTAAATGCAGATTAGTTGATGTAATTATGTACGTATGACCTCACTGTCACTATCAAAAGCAACTTAGTGTGCACTTTAAGATAGAGGACAGACACACAAAGAGAGAACAAAATATCCTTTCAGTCCTCATGCATTGGGTCTTTTGTTATAAATGGTCCTCAATCGTGCGATTATGTACTTAGTCTATGGGAGAGTTTTATTGCAGGGGCAAAGGGAAACACAAAGCATTGTCCTCGGGCGTATAGAAATGTACGATTGTGCGTTCCTGCTTATCAATTTAAGCTATAAGGCACTGCTAGTACCATGGGGTTGCCAACGTTTTAAAAGTTACACCATTATTATCAATCGTTCATATTGAAGCTCATGGTGCTTAAGACAGGTAGAACGAGTCAAATTAATTTGTCAATTAGAATCGAAAGAACAGGTGCTACTTAACGGCAAAGCCGGAGCCGGCTTTCTCCACAAGGTTATCACGAAATAGATATATGGATTTCACCTAAAAACTATGTATTTCCAAGGTGGGTTGATGCGTCACAAAGTATTTCATGTAAGGAATATTAAGTCCGAATTTCAGCCCAGGAAATTAGTTCTAGTAAAAATTCGAGCATTTTGAAACTACCCTTTCAAAATCGAAAACTTTATTACACGAGAACAAAGAAATTACTCCACAAGGATAAACATTCTAGTATGGGTGTTTTCACACACCCACATTCAATTTGGTCTGGCAAAGCCCGTGATTTTACTGTAATTTAAGTTTACACCGACGAAGAAAACCCATTTTTTGACGCATTGTTGTAACATAACTAGAAAGCACTCAGAAGGGCTGAACAATTCCTTGCCACATTGTTATAGGCCCATACCCATACAGCCTTGCATATCAATTGGACTTCCACATTTTATTGCACATTTAAAACATCTTTACACTTAAACATGCTGTATGTATATGCCTGTCATGGTCTACTCCAACTCCCCCATTGTATAAAATGGTATAATCCATTGACCTGTGTGGTTAGATTAGGTGGGTTGCAAGGCATACAGGGTCACCGGGTCAATACCACGCACAGGAACTTGTGCACAGAGCGATCTGCTGAAAGTTGTACATGCATCCACACGCAGATCCCGATCACTTCCAAAATCTAATCGATTTGTACTTGTACCAAGGACCAGCGCTTAAAAAAAAATCATGAAAATCCGTCCAGAACTTTTGAAGTTATCCTGTTGACAGAAAAACACACTAACCAACCTACCAACACACACACACACAAACCAACGCCGATGAATACATAACCTCCTTTGGCAGAGGTAATAAACGGCATGAACAACATATTGCATGACATTTCAAACTCAGATACTGATTTTAAACAGTAAGTAGTTTTCTGGGGTATATTTTATAACTCAAGTGCCATTTTATATTTGCCATCGATTTCGTCCACGGGATCCTGATTCCATCACAATTTGACAGACTTCAACAAACTACTGTTTGACTTCTGATATACAGACAGGCGCCAAAATAATTATCCGACTCGCCTGCAAGGCTCGATCGAGCCGGCATAGCTAGGTAGATTATAGCCGGGAGTTGCCGCTCATGTTCCCCCTTTCAGTAAACACAGCAGTTCCAATTAAAAGATGGACCCTACTTCCTCTAGCCTGTCCTGAATCAGCAGTCAATATATTCACGATCACAAACCGCTCAGTTTATCAAGAACCGTGCAAATACTGGCCCATTTGTATTGTTTAACCATCGCAATGATTCCCGGACGAGGATGAGTTGATGACCTGACCCCAGCCTCGTCCGGGTGACATCCCGGAGGCTGTTTGTCTAGAGCGCGAAAATGAGCCTGGGCCGAGAGAAGTTTAAAGGGAACAGTTAGTTTTCTTTATGATATTTACCTCTTCTGCTTGAGGTTAACAAGGGAAAAACTAACAACAAAATCAATTTCAAAGTATGATAGGCTAAGCCCAGTGGGAAAACTCATCCTTTTATACAATCATTGTAATATTCCCTTGGTAAAAGCAAAAAGCTTGAGTTAGTTAGACTCACAGTGGCGTATCTATTAAATTAACATCAGTCCTCCTGCAGACAAAGCTGAACTTCGTGAACTGTCCATCAACTTGACTGTATTAACTCGAAAGATTGGTATATTTTTACAGCGGGGCCGCAGCGAATTGGTAAACCAGATAAGCGTTACCGCCATCTTCACTGCATAATTCCATTATTAAAAACCCAACGGCAATAACTAGAGAGTCCTGGTGTAATGTACAGTTGTCTCTCGCGGAACATCTTCACTTGGGACTTTGCAATTTTAAGGTCGAGGGACCTGTCGTATTGTAATATTTATTTAGTGCATTAAGGCTGGCCCATTTCTTCTTACTTTCGATTACGAGTGAAGTGTACAAGACATCCGCTTGAAGGCTCTCACCCCGTCATTTATCACTTTCGTCTGCCGAGACTTTTCAGCCCGTCGGCCCTTTGAATCAGGAGTGTGTTTTTTCTGTACCCTTGTCTCCATTATATTTACAAATATGATCAGAAAGCCTTCATTTTAATGTACTGGAAGGCCAGGAGCAACAAAAAAAATCTTTGAGTCTGCCGGCAAAATGGGGATCCAATAATAACATTGCCTTATCGGATGCCGTTCGCCACTTCAAAACCTATAGCATAGAATTAACACTTAGTGTGCCTTTGTTGAAAAATGGCATGAAAACATAGACACAAAATGGTGAATTTTATACCTCAGTGTATTAAAGGGATACTACGGCCTATAATGCACCCAATTGGGCTACAAAACGCGTTTGAAACGAAGTGATATTAAATAGAAAGAGCATTTTAAAGTAGAATATTAACGTCCACATAACGATCATTTAAATAAAACTGGGCGTTTTTGTGCTATTCTTGCCAGAACCATGCAAGAACGTATTTCGGGGGTCACAATTTTGTACCCGAAAAATCGATTTGTTCACTGCTATTTTTGATCCAGCCGCACAGTTGATTCGCACTTTGCGGACGTGTTAGAAACAACATTGTGTATTTGTAATGTGTGTATTATGTACCACACACACAACGTGTACGCTGCATTGATTAGACATGACTTGATAAACGTATGGGTATGCAACAAAATGTCCGTCGCGTCCGATGTAAACAACCGATTTTTTTAGTCTTTTCCTGGGAACGGTAAGACAAAAAGGTTTGTTTTCTTTCAACAAGACCTTTGAAATAGTTTAAGTAAACAAACCAATACCTGAAATTTCGGGGATTTTAGGCCGAGATCTACAACGACAAAGAAATCTAAATTTGTGAATTACACTGAAAAAATGAACTCTAAGCTGCAAATTTGAAATAATTTTGAAGTTGAAGTATGTTCTGCAAAGGTATAAACTGTATAATATTTATGATACAAGTTTTAGAATAAGCAGTTAAAACCCTTATCGTGATAAAAGAAAAATTTCATAAAAGAAGGCATTTTACCTGGACCAGTGTTTTGTTGTAGAAAATCTAGCATTCAGAAATGATGATACCAAATGTCAACTTGTGATATCACATTAATTCCAGTGCTCAGATCAAAAGGGTACAATATGGCACTGTTTTGCTGTCTCGCTAGGATATCGATATGTTGCGATTTTCGTACCGATACAATTTCCAGGCAAAACATTATACCTTCAGTATAACCAGGGAGGTGGGGGCGCTCGGGGGGCTTGAGGCCCCTCCCCCCAGAGGTTGTCAATATTTATTTATTTATTTATTTTTGTATGTTTGTGTTTAGTCCCACGATTTGGCCTTGCTGATATGAATGTGGCCTGTTTTCGAGTAGTATTTTTGCTTTCATCGGCCGTTAAAGGTGCCTTTTTCGAATGCAAGTCATTAAAATCCCCATATATTGTGCATAATCGTCGGTTTTGTACAACGCCCCCATCGGCAGAGGGTACCAACCCCCTCCCGTGTCCCGAGAAAAAAACCGTGTCTACATTTCACCACGGATGAGCGAGTGCCTTTTTAAAATTGTTTTCCCCCCCCCCCCCCCAATAAAAAAAACCGTGCTACGCCACTGATAAGGGCCATGTATCGATACATCACGCAAATCATATGCACATAGAATGTACGTATGTATAGCGACACTTATCTGTTAGGTGTAGGGTCTAAAATTATCTGTCAATTTCGTTCGATATAAAAGCTGTATTAACATAAAAATATGCAGTGTTCCTACGATAATATCTCAGTATAATAAAACTCACCTTTACTCAACTGGTTATAACGGGATGGACGGCGATGTTGGTCGATGTAGGACGAAAAGTTATGAAGAACGCAACGCTATATTGGAGCCCTTACTACCAATGACATTCTCTGTTTTTATTGGTCTTTTTGCGTGCATTTCAAGGATGATTTTTTGACATTACAATAGCTCAAAGTAACACATTTAAAGGGGAACAAACAGTTGTTTCAACAGTTTCAAAGGGTTGGATATGAACACTTTCTTAACACTAGGCAATGGATAAAGAGGTAACTGAATAGTTGTTTTAACATTTTAAAGGGTCAGATCCAACACCTTTCTAC
The DNA here is from genome assembly GCA_029964075.1 of Patiria pectinifera. Taxonomy (NCBI): domain Eukaryota; kingdom Metazoa; phylum Echinodermata; class Asteroidea; order Valvatida; family Asterinidae; genus Patiria; species Patiria pectinifera. The sequence goes on along the minus strand of CM057136.1, from coordinate 8,233,646 downwards.
ATTTTTAAAACATTTTCAAAGAGCTGGATCCCAACACTGTTTTAACACTTGGAAAAGTGTCGCAAAAGGGACCGACACTTTTGTAACTTTCTAAAAGTGTTGGAATTCGTAACACTTTGGAAAGTGTTGAATCACTTTTAAAGTGTGGTCACTGACCGAACTCATAGCAAGTGTTGAGCTTATCATTTATACAGTTGGATTTAACACTTCAGTTTTTAGAGTGTAGGCCTAGATATGAAATTCCATGTTGTTATTCCTAACGCTCAACTTACGCCTTGCCCTGTTTTCCTAAAACATCCCGACTATTCTGTTTCGCCTATATGACCAGCCACCGCAACTTCATTCGAAAGAATACAAACAATTGCCAGCGGGTTCCGTAAGATAAAACCCCATTATACACAAAAGAACAACCCGGATTGAAATAATAAAAGTATGGAGATTGACAGTTGGTGAACTGTTAATAATTTCCCGGGTGATAGAGTAAGGCTTGAGGCTATTCCAGATATGTTATTGTTTTGCGTCCACGCGGGGCGAGAGCTGTCAAGTTTTCAAAATCACTTTCCCCTGTATCGTGCCGCTCTGTGTCTGTTCGGGGTGTTGCCAAGGGGATTGTGTATGGGTATTGAATGTACTGAGAGAACCAGCAGCTCATTTCTCATCGGTAATGGTCGGCTGTCTAACACAGGGATCATTAGCAACGACAACCCTTGCCGAACATTAAAACAATCCATCCTTCGTATGAACAAAAAAACAAGACTTGTGTTGTGGGGTTTGCAGGAGTTTTTTTGGAGAAATACATTAATATTAAAGGTGTCATTTTCCCAATTAAATCACACCATAACGGGTAATTAAGTCCACTGCTTGTGATGTTAAGCCTATTTGGACAGGCTGCATTTACACAACGACCTCATTAAAAGGACTTCCTTCACTACTTCTATATTCCAGTAACATTTCAAATCAGACAAAAAAATGTATATGACATTTGAAATTTGGACTTTTTTTCAAACCAAATCAAACAGATAGTGATCGGCCACATGGATAGAATGGTTCGTGAATTTATCTAATACACAAACGTTTATATTTCATTGCATTTACGGTTGACTGAGCAATGACCAATTTCATCAAAGGGTCTTTTTAGAGAATTGCGCCACTTTTCATGGCGAAAGCTCTTTTTTTCCCACCTGCCTTGATTGGCAACCTTTCACTCTGTGACAAATGACACCAAAAAACCATAATTGAAAAGTGACGCAACTCTCTAAATAGACCCTTTCATAAAATTGGTCACTACTCAGTCAACCGTGATTGTAATGACATGATCAGGGTGTCATTTTAAAGAGGGGATTCAACCCTAACAGATGATATGTCCCTTTGACTCACATGTGCCCGACTTCTGTTTCAATTGGCAATAATATCTCGGTTTCGTTTTATTTTATCCAGCCTGTACTTTTGAAAAATATAAGGACATTGAATTTTTTTAAGTGTATTCCTAACTTTTGGCTTAAGACATCAAGTAAACACTGATATTTTGTTTAAATGTCAAAGAATAATAATGGAGATAAAGATTGAAAGTTCATTTGAATGGGGAAAAAATGAGCGAAAGGTCAATGACATGCTAGCATCAGATGATGACATAAACGGTAATATCCTTTTCCTTCGACCATCAATCCTCGCCATAAATCCACGCAGCTTGATGAGATGGATCAAGTTGTCAGAAATAATCGCGAAATAGGCTCACGATTATGCGGGCTGAGTTTCTCTTCTTTCCAGAAAATCTCTATAATGGACAGCTGCTTTTGATATCGACCTAAAAATCTTGCAAAAAGGCAAGACTGCACAATTTGAATACGTAGTTCAAGATATCACCCAGAAAAACTTTAATACCGGCCACGCATATATTTATTCTACTTTATCAAAACCTCTTTGATCAAAATATCAAAACGTTTCGGTCAAAACAAAACAAAATTTGGAAAAACAATTTCCAAAAATTTTGCTCATCAATTTTACTTCATGCTTTTCGATACACGCCTCTAGCTATATGGTATGGCCCTCTCGCGAGTAGTCGTAAACAACTTCTTATATGGAGATTGGCGCGCGCGGCGCGCGTACTGCGTGACGTGGCCCAGAACGCAGCTGTGCCGCGGTGTGCTGTGAATTTGAAATACTGAATCACTGGTAGTAATGCGCATACCTACGTGAGGATTGTGAACGTTCAACCAATAAAACGGTACTGGCAACGGATTTCGTAGGAGTCAAAATTTCATGTGACATTGGAAAAGTGTTAAAGACCAGCCAGCCGGTCTTTATCAACCGTTTAAATCCGTGACGGGCTCTCGACCAATAGGAATGAGAAAATAGTATTAGGTATTTATGAATATCTTTTTTTAAGTTGAACAAAGAAATCGATAGGAGAGGGTTTTAAACTAGCGACCTCCGGATTGAAGTTCCGGCAATTTGTACTAAACAGTCGTATCCTTTCTGAGTGATCCCCGTTTGTTATTTCCAGGTTTGCAGCATTTCTAATGTTGCTCGCATCGTGACTTTAGGAGGGCCTCCGACTGACACCCTTGAACAAAGACACTGACACAAACGGGGAACCACCAACACAGGGCTGGATTGCTCAGTTGGTAGAGCATCGGAAAAGCAATCCCGATGTCGCAGGTTCAAACCCAGCTTCAGTCAATTTCTTTATTCAACTTGGAGTTTATTATTCAACTTCAAGGTTTTTTTTATAATACGATATGAGATACAGAAACTAAGAAAGAAACCAAAAAGACCTAACTTTAAAATGACCCGTTTGAAATGAATCGCGATGATATATTCGCAAAGTCCCTTTAAATTCAGCTGAAGTGGCAACCATTTCTCACTGCCAGGTTCGGGTTTGTACGACGGGCGAGTTCTCCTATACTTCCCCAAAACCGATAAATCTAATTGTACATTAAGGCCGCCCTGATTCAACACACACATATTGTTAGAATTATTCCCTTTCTGCCTAGAAGTCGTACCCTGTAAGTGGGAGAAAACGTAATTGCGAAATGGGTAAAAAGGAGAGTGCCGTTTTCCAAATCAGATAAGATGAGTTAAAAGCTAATAGAGACAATTTGATTGGTAAAGCGAAGTTCCTCGGCAACAAATATTTACACAGACCTTCAGTCGTTTGGAGATTTCGTTTTGAAGTCGACAGCAAGAGCCGCGCTGAGCGTTTGAACAGCGCCGTTATTCGCAACCTTTGGTGGGACGGGTTTGTTTGGCCGAACTCCGAATCGGAGCTAGCTATCTACCGTAGACGAGCTGAAGGCGGTGACCAAACACGCGGCGTGTGCAATTGATAAAATTCGTTTAGTAGCGTTCTGCCGAGGGCATGCAAGCACACGTGTGTTGACTCGCATTGTAGGGGAGAAGCAGGCTTGGATGTTTGAGGAGACACCGGAGGTTCTAGGAGGAAACGAAAATTGCCAGGTATTGTTTGAAGAACGGCGTGTGGTTGTCCCGGGTTATAGCCGTTTCTTTTTGTCTACATCAATCACGATCGAACGTCCACACACATCTGACATTCATCGCTTAAACTTGCAGAAAACACAATGCCTGAAGAATAGATTTCATCGCAGAATGCATCAATTTGCAATGTGTATTCATGACAAAAGAATTTGGCATTGCAAAACAAAGGGAAGAACGGCATTCTAAATTGAAGAAAGTGTGTTACAACTGATAATGAGTAACTAACTGTATTACTAACTGATAACGTATCAAACATGTACCGATAGTGTAGTATAATGAACTAATATCAGTCCATTGTTGTTACATTATCGGCCCTTACCAATAATGTAGCAAAAATTGACTGATAGTGTTATAACATTTACTACACTCTCAGTCAATGTCTGTTACATTACCGGTCACTGATACAGTATCGGTCAATTTGTGTGACATTATCGGTTGGTGATACGTTATGTGGTGGTTAATGCATTATCTGTTGTAACAAAGTGTTCTGTTTTATGCATTTTTCAGCTATTTTGCCTTTATCGCATCGTTTCTAATTTGTGTTCTCGATTAGAGTACTGGGTGGGCACTGTTTTCCCTAAAGAACATTATTATACCTTAACATTATTATTAGATTATTGGACGATTCCACTCCCAATCAAGATACAGGTCTACATCCGCGATTGTGCAGTCTACTCCGAAACATAAAACCTTTTCGATCAAAAACTCTGAACTTAAGGTCCCACTTAGGCGTTGTTTGTGCTACCTTTAATATTCTCGTATAGTTGTAAACGAATCTGGGCATCAAATGCACGATTGCCACATTGAATAACACTGTTTGGCATCACGTCCCCTAAATTTAAACAAGATTCACCCTTTATTTCATCCATATAACCAACGGATAACGTATCACTAACCGATAATTTCACACAAATTGACAGATACTGTATCTCTAACCGATAGGCCTAATGTAACAAAAACTGACCGATGTCACTGCACCAGCGGTCAATTTTTGTTACATTATCGGCTTTGTACGACAACGTAACAACAACTGACTGCTAGTGTAGTACATTTTACTACACTATCGGTCAAATGTTGCTACATTATCGGTTAGTGATACAGTATCGGTCGATTTGTGTGACATTATCGGTTGGTGATACGGCACAATTCATCTTTCAGCACAAAGTCCAGTTTGCTTACGACGACTGACCAATACTTTAAGGCATCTTTAATGTGCTAGCATTGCCAATAAAACTTCCACACCTACGTGTTGATTTTGTCCGTTTAATTCTACCGAATGGAAAAACCTCCCTCAGAGTACTAAATAACCGGGGCTTAATCAAACTAAAGTGGCGCCACAAGTTTGTTTTATATTCGGCCACGAAAACACGGACCGGCACACGCGATGTTTGATCAGGTCCCATTTTAAGTTAATTTAAACCGACAGGAATGTAATTAACACGGCGCGCCTATATCACATCCTTTTCGTCAGGGTAATAAGAACTTTTTGTCGATAGAGCTGAGCCGGCTGGCTGAACTGTATAAGTCTATAAAAGAAACACCAGCGTTCAACTGACTTTCATCGGGTGAAGTGTTGACGTTTTTTTGCGGAAAAGCGGAAGAAGAATTTCGAAGAAAAGCTTCATTCACCGGGGTCAAATTTATCTCCACCTATGAAATAATTTTAAAATGTCTCGATATCAGTGACGTAAGACTAATTGCGTATGTGTATTTTATCCTTATTCACTTACAGTTGGAGTCTTGACAATGATCACCACATTTGAAAACAAGAAACTTTCCTTACGGTGAAACTGAACTAGTAGTTATTTTACCTCATTTTGGTTAATTGACACATATGGCCTTTTAGCTGTAATGAAATATCCGTTATCTTCTACCACTTGTTTCCCGCAAATTTAAAAGGATATTTTTTCCCGAAGGTAACTTGCTCTTAAGGAAACGGCAATCTTCAAAGTCAAAGTTTTCGATATAAAGCGTTAAAGTCCGATAATGCCGGGTAAAGATGCAAAACAACCTTGCAAGAGTAAGCGATATCAACAAACTCCCATTGTGTTGATATTTTTATGTCAAATGGCGAATATTTATTTATTTATCGAACAGTAACACAAATTGATGGATTTGTTTTAGATATTTTGATGATATGCATCTGTCACCCACTATTTAACATAGCCAGTGACAACCCCAAACTAAAGCAGAGAAGTGCTTTCTGGATGCATTACATAAATGCTGCCATAACACGCTGTAGCTTTGAAAACATGCAACGATTTTTACTTCAACTTACCCTAAAAAATCAATTCAACCTACTTGCACACTTAGTCCTTCCAGCGATTAGAGCACGAGAAAATCTTCCCCTCTATCGAGGTTACATCCGACAGACAATCGAAGAAGCCGGCCGGATAAGTTCCTCTCGGGCGAGCCTCCGCACATCGGCGCTATCCAAGCCACGAGTGTATTGTTTCGATGTTCTACGGCCTTGCCGATGGAGAAAAAAAATAGGCCCCGATCCCTCAACACTTTTCCAATCCCGATTTAGAAAAAATCGAATCCGGCGTCGGCTTTCCAGACGACAAAATACTTTCAAATTAGGCTAATACAGCCCTTGCCAGATTGCACTGAATGCTATGTGAGAAACGAAAATCTACAATTGAAAGTCAAGATCCCGCGAAAATTTGTCCCGTGGAAAACTCCTCGAGAAAACTCCAGTGTTTAAGATCCGGCGGTGGTGACTTGCGCACTTGATGATGAGACGGAGGAAGCTGTTTTATATAAGTAGCCCAGCCGCGATCTGGCGGGGATCATGAAGCGTGTTTGTTAACGGAGCGAACGGGAGGTTCCATTCTTCTTACAGGCATGCGCACGGGCGCGGGAGTCACTCGATCGTGTTAATTTGAAGGCAATACTTTGTTTCGACCTCGGCGCGTCATTTCGAGCTCGCTGCGTCAAGTACTATTCTGTACATTCTTCCTCTTTCAGTAATTTATATTCTTGCCATTTGTTTGCTCTTTGACATATCGAACCTTCCCCAGCGACGGTTGGTGAATCGTACCGCGAATACGGCGAAGCAGATAATGCTGAAAATAAAAAAAAAGTACGGACTATTTTTCCCCTTGGGCCAGAACACAGAAAAGGATCAGATCAAAACAATTTCGATTCCCCAAAAATTGTAAATACTGAATGATCATTTCAATACATCTAGATGTTGTTGACAGCGCTTCTTGCTAACGGCATACGTGCCCATACAAGATTGTAAAAAGAGCGGAGTGGCTGTAGGCCTATCCGGTAAATTCATCTTCGGACGATAATTGGGAGAAAAGAAACTAACCTGTAAGGTTTGAATTTTAAATTATCATTTAATTTGAACCACGACCTTCCTCTCTTGTTTCTTAATACTTTGTTGACCGTATTTGCATTTTGGTTGCTGTTATATTATTAGAGGAGCACTTTTTTTGTTGGCATGATTCATGGCTCAGGTTGATTTTTTGTTAAGGGTAATTAGGTCTGAAAAGCATTTCCTTGCATTCGCGATATTTTTTAGAAACTATTCTCGGCTGCAAAAAAAAAACACCTCTCGGATGCATTAATATGCGTAGTTTGTTTCTCTCGAGAATATCAAGTGGAACTTATGAGAGCTCTCGCCGATCACCGGAATCCTCTTCAGAGAGTTATCTAAAAGATTTAAAAATAACAAAAGAGCTTAAAAGCAAGCAGTCAACTTGCTGATCACAAAATTATTATTCCAATGTGGCATTTTTAACGAAGAATACCGCAATGGCGTAAAGAAATTGTGGGCATAATATTACATCTATAGCCATTGAATGTGTGAAATCGATGCGAAAAGAGGCTCATGTAAAATTCACGGAAATTATGAAAAGAGATATCGGGTGACAGAATTGGTGCTGGCTTTGTGAGGACTAACAATGCCCTTTTGAAAATATATTATCGGTGTTTACATTAGAAAGATGTTTTGTATGTTGCCAAAAACACGTGGAGAGGATGAAACTGAACCAGTATACTCCTAGACTTGATGAAAAGTCGTTAGATAGTCGTATTTTGTCCGTGAACTTCAGTCGAACTCACCCGTTGCGGCTGGTATAAAACTAGTACGTTATCGGCCTCGCCGGGTTGCGACAAATCTAACAACTTGACGATTACAGCTAGCGCAATACACATGCAGTGCAATTTTACGATGAGATCCAATCGCGCATCGCTATGCAAATGAGACTCATTCATTCCGTTACATGGGGAGTTCTTCCATTGCAGGGTCACACACGTTTGGTGGCTCTGACCAATCAGATATGATTAGGATTTATTCAGGTGTTGTATAAATCCAATAATGAATGTTTCACATTCGTGCAATGGAAAGACTAATTTCATTCGGTGTCAAATGGAATGTTCCATTTCACTCGGCAAACATTCCATCTGTCACTTCTTGAAATTCTTCTTACCATTGCACTCATAAAACATTCATTATATTGTATAAAACCTTTATAGCTTGCGCACACCTCACCACTCCATACCGCCTGAGAAAAAAAAAACGTTCGCACTCCAGGAGTATACTAGACTCGGTGCCAAGTCGGTAATTGTTTTGCGTACGGTACCGGTTACTGGCTACACGCACGCAAAATATCGATGCAATGCGCGTAGTTTGGTTACCAGACCAAATTATGCTGACTATTTCTGATAAAAGTACCGACTTGGCGAATACGTTTTCAATTTTGTACACAACATATGGGAGTATTTTCTTGAATCGCTAGCGAATTTTATGCGAGCACTCTGAATGGTTCAGATTCCAGAGTGTATTCTAGGCCGCCACTGAAGATCATTCTCATTACTTCGAGGGTTTGTACTTTGTGTTGTGTAACATTACGAAGATATTTATAGGGCACACACGACTCAAATACATCAAATATCACAATGATACATTATGTTTCAATACACGATTGGCCTAGCTGAGTGTATTGGTCGTTAAAACGCCGCCAGATCTGCAAACATGTCCCCGACGTATGAAAGGTCATATTTTCCATGGAATCGAATTTGTATTTTTGCGGTGCGAGCGGGTCGTGGGCGGGGACTATTATTGTGTGACACGTGATCAACGACCCACCAATCAGATCTCTTGTATTTTGTATAGGGACCTATGTACAGTGTGTCCTAGAAAAACGGACCCAAACAAATCAGCGGCCAGATCTAAACAAATATTCATGTAAGACTAAATTTTAAGGTGATGACGTTGTTTACTGCTTGTGGAAAAATGAACGGAATTGATTGAAAACTGTTTAAGCCTTGCAACAAACGTAACAGCTCCATACAATTGGCATTAGCAGCTTTGTGCTGCAAGAGAGGGAGACCACGAACCTACATCACACACGAACACATTTCACATGCAAATAAGAAGTGATGACATGAATTCAAGGGGCAATATTTAATTTTATCAGAATCATATTTTATTTTTGAACTTTACAAATAAATGTGTTATGAAATAAAGACATAGTCTCTTCTTGTTTGCATGTGAAATGTGTTCGTTTGTGATACAGGTTCGTGGTCTCCCCCTCTCTCCACTAATTTACCAGCACAAGCTAATGCCGCGAAGAGTGTCAATTTCGATTTTATGGAGCTCCTACGTTTCTGGTCATGGCTTTCTAAGTTTTCAATCAATTCAGTTTAGTTTTCATAGGCAATAAACAACGTCAACAGCATGGATAAACACAACCAAAATTTAGCCTCACATGAATATTTGTTTAGATATGGCCGCTGATTTGTCCGGGCCTGCTTTTTCTGGGACACACTGAATATTACAACAAAAAGTAAAGCTACAGTTATCAATTATTTAAAGAGATTTAATATCAACTTCGATGTTTTATTATGAAATTGGTTAGAGAAATTTGTGATGGTTGGCAGTATATTTCTGAAGGAGTTAATCTGTTTGGTACTTTAGAGGCATATAGGATCATTTAAATTTGTCCCAAAAGTGAAATATTACCAAAAACTTACTGGGATTAAAGATCGTACCGGTATACTTAACACCCCGTGAAATTATTCCGTCTATAGCTTGCTGTCATTGAGACGAAATCAAGAAAATGTAGGTGATTCCCCACGATCCGTCAATTGACTGATCTTTGGAATAAAGAGTTAAATAGACGAAATCGCGTTTCGTGATCAAATTTGTGCTTGGTTTTTTTCACTGTTTTCCCGCAAAGTGTAATATCCACTCAGTTGAAACTTCAACTGGTTAAGTTTTGAACATTCTTCTTTGGATTTGGAGTGTTATTAGGAAACGAACAAAATGCATGAAATGCAACCGATCCTATATGCCTTTAACCCAAATCGAGTTTTCGAGTCAGACATTGGTGTGCGCTCCTTCGAAAATCATGAACTTGAATTCTCTGCATGATCTCCACTTGACACAGGAATTCGGCCGGTATGCACACCTCTGGTAAAATCCGGCCAGATCGTTTCATGACCAAGTTTGTTTTCGTTACCGCACTTCATCACCGCATCTAAAACACATCCCCCACTTCCCGTCAGAGATCTCCCATTAATGACATCCCTGGAGCCCCAATTAAAACACACGTGGTGGCCCGTTATTAAAAAAGCAAAGAAGAGGACCAAAATAAAACAGGGAGGTGACCAAAATACGCGCGATCGGAGAGGAGCGCCTCAAGACGTGGATTGTGTTTGGATTTGAAGGGAAGGCACGGACTGCTCCTCCGCCCTCGTTCTAATCTTCCAGGCGTGTTCCCGCTTTCCAAATGCAGATTTTTTTCTTAAAGAGACGCTGGGACCCCGAATAACCCAATTTCAGTGACAGAAAAAAAAGGCTTGTTTGCTTTATTTTCTTCCCCAACTAACCTTAGAAATCTCCAGGATATGCGAGTGCGTTCGGCAAACCTACGGGGGAAATATTGTTTTCGAAACCGGCCCGAGAAGGAAAAAAAAACCACTGCTATCTTTGATAGATAGCTGCGATACAATCATCCTCCGGAATAAATTTGAAGAAGGGTTGCTAATTCAGGAGGGAATTATCTGATTTGTGTATTCAGAACGCGCAGTAAAAACACCTGCTGAATTTCAACGGCTTTATCTGAAAACCATGGGAGGTTTTTCACTCCCTTTTCTCTCTTTTTTTTTTATAAGAAAAGCAGGAGCAACACTTTGACTCAGAGCAGTGTCCACATTCTTTGCCGCAAATGTTCTACAGGAAGGTTATCACAACTACATTTACGAGACAGCGGTAGGTCTAATTCAGTCTTGGCTAAACCAAACATTGCAACCGACAGTAACAGTCGCTTTTTCTCAAAACATCCACCAATCTGGATCGATAAGTACACAGTTTTCCAGTTCTTGTTGTGGTTTTTGTTTGGGGCTTGTTTTTGCACAGACTTGGAGTCAAGTCGGTAATTGGCCGGGTTTTGTTGACCCAACGCGCACCAGCGTGCACAGATGCAGCATGCCGTCCCGGAATAGCGTGCGGTATGACACTAACTTGCGGGGACGCTTTGTGCATCCTCTGCACCAATATGCATGCAGGTTGACACTTATGACCGACTTGCATAATCTGTTCTTAGCTTTGTACTCAATGTATGACAATCGCCACCAGATATGGACGGAGCAGTCTGATTGGTTAAGAATCAGGAACATTTGAATATTCATATTACACCACAGTTGCTGCGTATTTGCACGTGCACGATGTGTTCTGTGTGTGGGGAATGCAGTACAGCATGGAGCGAATCAAATTCCCTCTAGGAGTCAAAAGCTTAATTCTTCCTGGGCCGTTTGGTATTGAATCATGAATCATTTTCTTATACAATAATTTGGCATATTGTATTGTCTAATGTATTTTATTTATAGCACTGAGTTCAATGCTGTAATGGTAATGACAATCGTACGAAAAATGAAAAACGTACACTGATCAAGAGAGAGATATCCCCACTCTAATAATGAATACTTTCTCAGCGGTGCGGGTTAGCTATCATTGGCACTCTCTATGGAAATGTAATACACCTGCAATTCGCTGCGCGCATAAATGAATATCCGTCCGTTAAATGATAAACACGACACACAGCGTAGTGCTAGCAAATATTGCGGGCGCCGACAGACAAAACACGACTGTCTGGCGACTTGTCCTAAAGTCTAGTTCTAGCAATATGGTAAGATTTACTTTTTTAGTCATTTCTATACTTAAAGGGGCAATACGGCCTGCAATTTGCGGAAATTCCATGTTTTTGGATTGCTTACTTAGGCCTATACCATTTTAAAGGTCTAGTTGAAAAGACACTAACCTAATGTCTTACTGTTTCCGAGAAAAGACAAAAAAAAAAATTCTTTACATCGGACACGACGAAGTACGCATACTTTTTTCCTGTCGTTTTCATTCGATGTATACGATTCACTTTAAGTACACACGGTGTTTCTTAGACGTTTCTTACAGAAGGTTACAAATGTCGGCTGGAATCACAACTAGCAACGAACAGTTCAATTTGTCGGGACAAAATTGTGACTCCTGAAATTCGTTCTCGCGTGGTTTTCGCAAGAATAACAACAAAAAACGTTCAGTTTTTAAAGGATGGTTGCGTGGACGTTTATATTTTCCTTTAAATGTTCTTTCCATTCAAATAAATTTCGTTTAAAACGCATTTTGTAGCCCAATTGGCCATATTCCAGGCCGTAATGTCCATTTAAACTTGAACTGAGAGTTGATCAAAGTTACAGAATATCGAAGGAACAGCTACTGACGAATTTCTCCGGTTGTTTCATTCCAGCGTATACAGTTACATTTACAAATAAGGGAATAAAATGTGCTGGGCCGGTTTCAAACAAGCGTTTAAACCGGCTAGGCGCGGACTGGACGCTGATAACGGATAAATACTTTTCCGTCCAAAAGTCAAACAACTCAAAAATTGTAAACCTCCAACATTTTTGTTGAACATGTGCCTCGCGCTATAGTAGTACTTAAAATCTCCTTTTATGGAGATTTCCGCGCGCGTAGCTTGCGATGTGACGCAGAACGCAGCGGTGCCGGAAGAAAGTGTGAAAACCAGTCGGTGTTATCAACCGTTTGAAACCACGGGCTCTTGACGAATATGAATAAGTAGACTCTCTTAGGTATTAATGAATTCGTTCTGAAAAACAAATGCAATGACTAGAATTTTGGCAATAATAAAAATGATCTCTTTACAGCCTGTAACTTTCGAGACTCAATTATAGGGCGATTAAACATGACCACCAGACAGTTCGGCTCGTTGGATGTTAGTTAACTAAAACATAAATCATTAATTGTCCAAGTCCCAACTCCACAATCGTTAATTATGAGGGACTTTAAATAGCCCACAGCTCCCTGATCAAATCCCCCTCACTTTACTCAATAAATCCCAGTCTTTGAGGTCATTATTTTATGATCTCCGGCAAATAAAGTGCCATCTTTAATACAAGGTCTCTTGTCAGGCGAAAAGGTCACGCTTGGAGTCTTCCGAATGAAGAGTTAAGTACATTAAATGCCTTCGTCCATCGTTACGTATATCAGGTTACTTTATGAACGAGTATAAAACTCGATATTAAACAACTAGCGTAGATCAGCATATATCCCCGCCTCACTGGAGTCAATTGCTCAGGCTGGTGTTTCCTTTAATTAGGCATTAAATATCGATGTGCCGTTCTATACCCCGGAGTAACTATGCAAGGGGATATAGCTATATTGCGGGCAATAAACCGCATATTGCCTGCCTGGCATTTTCCGCGTTGGTGGAAAGAACACTTGAGTAACCTAATGACCCCGCCAAACTGAAAAAAAATTGATGCGCACATCAAATTGAAATTACAGGTATTAAAACGGGGCCCGCCAGCGAATCTTTTTTTCCCAAACGAGATCCGTTCCCATCTTCTGATTGGTCCATTACATGCATATCTAAAGCACAAACCCAAGATAGGCTTTACGTCTTGTGAGAAATGTTCCTTCCTCACCTTAGTTATTCAAAAGGTAAAATGAGAAGAAGTGAAAAACGCTCACAGCCATACGAACTCGGATCACCTGATTAGAAGTCAGGACTACTTCCAACCAGTCCACAAATCGTCTGCCAATCGTTGGTGATTTAAACACCATTATTTCTTGTTATTATAAATTGTTCTCTAAAGCCCTGGACATCATGCATATGCATATTGCAGTGAGAGCGCCCTCTTTTGATATTGTCCGATTTCGTTTGGGAAAAAAAATTCGCAGCCCACCCGATAGTCCAAGTCGCATTAGTCTGAAGGTTTGTCGATCCGAAGGTTTGACAATCTGAACACACACATTTCCCGTAACCAGGGGTTCATTAGTCGGAAAATGAAATAATCCGATGGTTCATTTATCCGAAGTCCGAATTTAGAATAAGGTTAATTAGTCCGAAGGTTTCATAGTTCCAAACGAAAACAGGGTTCAATAGTCCGAAGGTTTATTATTCCGAAAACACAAGGTTCCACAGTCCGAATTGACAATAATGTTCAATACTGTCAATTCGGACAGTTGAACCTTATTGTCGATTCGGACTATCGAGCTTTCGGATTATTTAACCTATTTTTTTTTTACTAACGAACCTTCGGACTATCGAACCTTCGGACTAACGAACCTTCCCCCTTCGGACTGATCGAACCTTCTAACGAACCTGTGGAATATCGAACCCTGGGACTATTGGTCTTATTCACGAGTTTGCCATTTTTGTCGAGTTCCCTGAATGTATTTCATTAATTGTTCACTGTTCGATGGGATGGCGCCGGACTATTTATGCTGGCACAATGCAGCCTTATTTTAATGCCATTTTTTTTTTAATATGGCTTTAAACATTAGGCAATGTTTAATTTTAAAATATTCATTGAAGCAGACTGGAATTTATTATACATTAACTTGGTTTCACTTCTCTTCGCATGTTCCAACATTTAAGGTTTTACTTAACTTTCAATTCAATATGGCCGACTCGTGAATAAGGCCCATCGAACCTTCGGACTAACGAACCTCCGGACTAAATTATTTGGGGAATCGAGCTGGCACTATTTAAACAAGAGGTTTGTTTTAAGCTCGATATCTTCATTTATTTGCTTTGCATTTCATATTTCCAAGTAAGACAAAAATATGCAACATATAACAATTTACACAAATACACAGGCCGACCACATGAATTGTTACTTAAAACTGACAAGCGGTAACCTTATTATCCTTTCAAAATTTGAAGCTTCTTTTTGGCACATTTTGCAATTGGTACTCCTAACAACAATTTGAAGAAATAAATATGATATCCAAAAATCATTCTAACAGATATAAAAAGCCAAGGGGTATGAAAAAAAGGAATAATATAATGGACACAAAAAGTTATAAATAAAAAGAAATGATCGTTGTAATCGTAGACAACATATCGCCTAACACTAGGCCTGGCTTTGATCGTTATCCTAGGAACTGATTCCACGGTTCAGGTTTGTTGAAACATTATACCATTCCACAAGGGACATATTAAACCCAATGGAGGTATTTGATACAGATAAGGTTATTGGCCTACAATTGGTTCGAAATCGAAGGTATCACTGCAACGTTGTGTTTTTTCCCCGCTTGTTTGGCATACAGGATCATTAGCATTCATCCCAAAAGTAACCTACCGAATTATCATCAAAAAGTGTATTGGATTATAGATCGCACTGGTACTAAACACCCTGTGAAATTATGCCATCTGGCTCAAAAAGAAATCGAAATATGTAGGTGATTTGCCACGATTAGTCAATTGACCAAAAAAAAAATGTATTAGAAATAATATAGAGTGCTATTGACGAAGTCGTGTTTCGTGATCAAAAGGAACTTTATAATGAATGCTGATTGTTCAGGTCCAAAACTCAATCACCTTCTGTATTCAGTCGCGACATCTGACTTGGTAAAGCCTATACTACAGGGTGAGTCAAAAAAAAACAAAAAACGAAAAACAAAGGGCGGGAAAAAAATTTGAATGAAGTTTTCCTGTAGCACTTGCAAAATCTAGGATATGAAAGCAGTATCAGTGAGCTTTCTTTCAGTACAAAAATCACTCAAATCAGTAATGTACTTTTCAAGTTTTGAACACAAACACCGTTTTAAACTTCTGTCCACGGATCGCCAAAAAAGGCAAGTGTTCTTTCAGCAAAACGAAAAAAATCCACCTGCATCCCTATGAGAATTGTTTTCGTTTAGCTGAAAGAACACTTAGGCTACTTCGGTCCTTCAAAAATTGGTCCTGCCATTTGGGGGAAAGAATGTTGCATCTTGACACTACTTCAGCAGTTGTGTTCAAAGTCAATGGAGAGTCAAGAAAATTGTCTCAGTATATTTCTTAACAAAAGTGGAAATGTTTCTCAGTCCCAGATTCATGTCTGTTCAACATTTTTTTTTCAATGACTGATCTTTATTGAGATAATATAGAAAGGAAAAAGTGGCGTCAGGTTGCATCATTCTTTTCCATTTGGGTTTCGGTTTTTTTTTACTCACCGTGTATGGACACGGTCGATTCAAAACACCACAGAACGAACGTGTTTAGGTCGGGCCTACGTATAATACAAACGGCGCGTCTGCTTTTTATGACCAGCAAAAGTAGCAAAAAAAGAATTACTCTTTTTTTTTGGAAAATCCCTTTGCTGGTCTCAAGCCCACGCGAGGTCAATGAAACTGATCAAAAGTAATTATGGTGGAATTACTAAAGGATAGGAAGAAAGCTATCTGAAGGGTATTATTTAATACAAATGGGTAGCGCTCCCACAGGTCGTATTCGACGATCACTTTTTTTCATAGAACAGGAAATGAATATCAAATTTAATAATTACAGCCTTTCTGAGGAAAACGGGGAAACTGATCAGTCGGCAGACGATTGTGGACTCAATTAAGGATGCATGTGGTATTACTGCGTGGGTTGTACTTAGGAGTACGAGGTTAAAGCCTAAGCTACCCTTAATTTGAGATTAACTGCTTACAAACAAACTAACGTCACTTGAGATTTTATACTCTTGCTGGACCTCCTGTAGTATTGTTATGAATAAAAATAACATGATCTCAACAGACTTGGAGTTGTTTCTGCATGATTTGCAATTCAAGTTTATGATATTCGACAACCTTATCCAGCGATGTCAGGATCACACAACATCTGAGTGTGTGACAGTGCGATCGGCAAAGGTCATCATAATGTTATCTATGGGCTGGCCCTGGGGACGAGGTCCTCTCTTTTGGTCGAGGCGTTGGGAGTAGTACTTTTTGCGACCATGACCAGAAACAGGTTTGATTGAGCCACCACTGTCATTCACGCAGAACCACGCTGCGCGGTGCTAGACGATCTTTGCGCTGAACCGAAGTCGCCAAAACGCTCAACCAAAACACGACCCCCCCCCCCCCCAATTGAATATTTCCTTGAGGCGTGGATTACAGGTGCTAGCGTGTGAATTGAATCCGAGGCGTGTACACACGTCGGAGGCGTGATACTTTGTGGGTCAGCCTAATACACAAATAAACAAAATAAACAAAATAAACAAAATAAAAATAAATAATCATGATGTTCTGTCACATGTTTAATGCACTATTGGGTATATTGCCTTTAAAAAAAATCAGAGTTGTCTACATACATTGAAGTTTTAAATTGTAAAGTATTGTCAGAAGCACGAGGACACACGTAATAATCACATTAAATTAATGCAATTAAAATACAACATACGACGTTCTTACAGCTTTCCATATGTTTAATTAGCTTTAATTGAGCTAAATTGTTACTAGATACTCAACAATATTTGCGTGGGATTGGCGCAAAATGGCAAAGTTGCTTAATTCTCATTTTTCATTTTGTAAACATTCTAAGCCGGACAAAACTATTTTCAACATGGCGGGCGAAGATGTCAGATATGAAATCGTACCAAAAAAGCAGTTAAAGCTGTTACCATCCTCGTTCAAGATGTTTAAATTACTGCCATCGGGCTTCAAATATGGGGTCACGAATATATTGCCAGGCTTTCCTTCTAATGTATGCAAATTATATGCAGGACGTGCATAGGTCTGAATTTCGCCTCCTGAATTCAAAATCACAACGATTATATGTGCGCGCAACCAGCTTATTGCAAAATGGCAATAGGCCACGAATGTGCAATTTCAAAGGTGATGAGCTTCGAAATTTGCTGAATTCGGAAGTGTCTCTGGCAAATATCAATAAAGAGAGGGGCATTATTGTTCAGTATTTTAAAACCTGCGAGGTTGAAACGCTTGAAAGTTGCCTTCATGGAGACACCGGTGATTGTGCGTACTTTTTGTGGTACGACCAGAGTCAGTTTTTTTATATCCATGTGTTCATTCATTGTCCATGCACAAAGCTGAATAGTGATTCAAAAATAAACAATCATGCTGCGCGCGCGCAGAGTTGATCCAATCAATGGCTTTAATGGGAGCTAGCTACCGGTCCTCATATTTTTAGGGGGGCCGCAAAACAGTCTATAAATTGTTGGACGTTTGCTTTTGTGATTGCTCCAAACCTACCTCCGGGGAGGGCTTTACGAATCGGTTCATTGGGATACATTAGGAACCTTAATAGCATATACAGAAAAGATGTGCTTGGCAAAAATAATCGGTCGACAGCCAAATGTCGAACTATCATGTTGTAAATTACCTAGCATACATTTCCTAGCCATAAATGACTCTCGACTAACAAGCTATATATCCTGAGGTTTTGAATTACATGATTCGAAGTAAATCTCCCGTGGTCCGCGAATAGCTCGCCGCTCATTGCAACCAATTTAGATACATCACATCGGTCAAAAGCAGATTACCCATTATACTAGAGGGCTTCCAGTGTGTTTTTCTAACTTACTGGCAGATTATTAGCCTTCCAACCCATGCATTCTTACTCATCGCGATTCCAATGGGAAATGCCACAGCCCGGTCGATTACTCTACCGAGAAACCCGTGCACTTTAACATACGGGGTGGCTAGTAAAAAAATATATATATATATATGCAATAAATTCAGAATATGAGTTAAACAAACTTTGGCATATCTCTCTTCTGGTCAGACTGTTTCGTACCATAAGGCACTCATCAGCATATATGTCGGGACTATTGTTTTATTGAAGTTCTGCAAGTAGCACTTTCAAAATCTAGGATATAAAAGCCCAATTCACGAGCTTTCTTTGAGTACAAGAATCATTCAAATCACTTATGTACCTTTCTGCACCTGAAACTGCAAAAGGTAACTGTGAAGTCATTTTTTAAGCGAAATTGGTGAATATTTTCGGTCGACAAAAACACTTGTGCAGGGTGAGTAAAACAAATTTTCCTTTGGATAATTCCTTATCTCCCACAAAAACGGGAAAGGTTACAAGTTTTTCCCTTCAACCAACATTCAATCTGGAGATCTTTGTTCATGTTCTTGTTTGCGCCAATAAACAACGTTAAAATACCCCCTTAGAAATATAAGTAAAGGTTGTGTTGGTATAGCGTTTTGGGTAGTCACAAAGAAAGGCATGTATCCTTTGCATGCATGCATGAAATTTGTACTGAATGCCATCAATACCCAGATCGAAACTTGTTAAACTTTCCCGTTTTTGTAGGAGACAAGGAATTATCCAAAGTGACATTTTTTTACTCACCCTGTACAACACTTGCAATTGTGGACTTTCTCGTGGAAAACCATTTTAACATTTTTCGTAGATAATTCGCCTTACTTGAACCGTCCGTTGGTGACAAATTGCGGCGGACAAATCTATGGGCGGTCTATACCAGGCAGCTCGTTCGCACCAGAAATTAATATGTGGCCTGTCATAGCCGGTTAAATAATTATGCACTTAATCCTGGATAGTACTCATAAACCCTGACTAGTGATCGAGATTAAGAACGATTGCATTGAGGTTAATTACCGTCGTCCGCGTCAGGAGCACGGATCTCCCCATTCCTTCCCCCGGGGAAGAGATCCCGGCCCCCGGCGCAAAGGCTGGCCCGTTTGCACGCTACACTGACGCTACACTTACGGAACTCAAATGCCATGTATATTGATCGTGACGTACACGAATGAAGGAAGGAAAAACCCGAATGTTCGACTGTGTCGGCGACCTAGTTATGATGTGATTTTGACATAGGCTTGACGTGGTTATGAACAGTCATGTCAAGACAATCGATTGGAACATTTTAATCAATCTGTCTGCTGTGGCATACGCTTTAATTAATTAACCATCATGCCTCTCCTGTGTTTACACACGATTGACAGGTTCTGCCTATTATTAAAACAAATATCACTTTTTAACCATTGCATTGCTGACTTTAAACACTTATTTAGCGAAGTCTTCCTCCGAGCTCCCTAAACAAAAATGTTTATTTTTAGGGAGACGGTTTTCCTGAATAAGTTGAAGATCTACTGATAATCGTATTCTACACAAAGGGGTATTTTAGTTAGGCCTAAATCTATTGGTAAAAACAAAGGATAAAATTAGATAAATATATATCGTCGTTATTACTGATTTCTTATAAATATCTTAATAAATGTAATAATTACCTCATGAATATCTTTTGAGGTCCTATAGATTCCGTATGCGTTTTCGCCAAAGTCTATAGGAAACTCTGTCCTGTGTAATATAGGAAACACTATTCTGTGTCGTATAAAGACAACAGGCTTACAGGAATATACACTCTAAAAAGTACCGAGTCAATTTTGTCCCGGAATCTAGTTTCTATAGGGCGTGACAAATTCCCGGGTCAAAATTACACTTTTCCGGGGTCAAGCTGACATTTTTCCGGGTCAAACTGACACTTTTCCGGGTAAAAGGTGACACTTGTCCGGGTCAGAATGACACTTTTCCGGGGACAAGGCGACATTTTTCTGGGTCAAAATGACACTTTTCCGGGTCCAAGTGACCCGGAAAATTAGTCAGAGAAGTGTCATGTTGACAAGGAAAAGTGTCATATCAACGCGGAAAAGTGTGATATGAACCCGGAAAAGCGTCCTTTTCACCCGGAAAAAGTGCCGTGCCATATAGAACACCGGATTCCTTATCAAATGTGACCCGGGTACTTTCAGGGTGAAGCAGCGTAGATCCCAGGAGAATCATCTAGGATTCCTGTTAAAGCCTTTGAAATTACTGACCTTTACATGACCGTATGTTTAGCTACATAAGGTAGCTACATACAGCAATAGGACGCTCCTTACGAGAGCGGGTTGATTGCGACAGATTCCCCGTGTTGAATTTCCAGGTTGTTGTTTTTTCGCTCGCCATCTAGCGCCGCCGTGCCGGCCCTTAACACCCCTTGCTTCATGATTGGCTTGTCAACCACACCACGGAAGAGTCAAAGGTGACTATAATAACACCACTCGGCGTCAGGGAGCACTCCTAGATGTGAGAGTCTCCACGGCCCATCCGCACGCCGTACTTCATAAAAAAAGGCCCGGACATCGGATATCAATAGACAGTAATGGACACCCGAGGGACGTTGTGTATTTCCTGCTCGCACCTTGATCATCATTGTAAGGGTTAATGATCCGTACTCTGCCTCTTTTTGTTCTTAAGGATGACTGGGGTGTTTTTTTTTAAGATGAGATTTTAAGAGATGGAGCCAGCGGGGTCGGAGGTGGCGCAGTTGCGACGTCGAAAGAGGCAATAGAAAAAGAGGTGTAGATTAGGAGATAGACAAACAGAGAAGACTTAAAGATGGAATGTCTGTGCTCTTCAACGATTTCGATTTTTTTCTCTCCTGACGAGACTGCACTCTCTATTTTGAGCGTCAGTATTCATCTCAAAAAGGCTGTTTAAGGATGCTTCTAAAGGGAATACAGTACACAACATTTTTTTTTGCTGTAATTTCCACAAATGGATGGATTTGGGGGCTAGTATTTTATGGCAAATATTGTTTCACTGACTTGAAGTGTTGTGTTCGTAGATGCCGGGAAAAACCAAGAAAAACAATCATTTTCTTATAGTCTGCTTACCTGATTCACCTTAAGATGAAACGGAGCAATTTATATACGTCGGGGAATTGTAAGGTCGGGGAACCAGTCTAGTTGGCTTGTACCCGTTCATAGGTCGGTAATCGATTGCAAACAAATTGCAGATTGACTAAATATGGTAAATAGCATTTGGGCAGTATTTGTGAAAAAAACCAGGGGTTTTTTCAATGCTGGTCGGCCGACCAGCAATGGAAATGGATACAAACATACCTTTTCCTTGAAAATATCGGTACGCCAGGTGCCATGATTTTACAAGATGCTTTAGACTGTCATTCACTAACAGTATTTCATAACAATTTGTTAGTTTTGTTCAGCGGCGGCGGAACGGGTTTTAAACTGTGGGGGGGGGGGGGATCACCAAAAAGGGGCACTTGCAAACCCGTGCTGAAATGTCGACACGTTTTTTTCACCGGACACTTGGCCTCCGTAAAATCCCACAGACCGGGTGTGTGTGGGTGTGTGTGTGTGTGTGTGTGTGTTGGGGGATGGGGGGGGGCTGGTACCATCTTCCAACATAGGGGGCGCTCTTCAAAACCAATGATTATATGCTAAATATGCATTATGTGCCCATTTTCAGGGCGTATTGTATGGGTTTTGGGACTTGGTTTTCATATTCCTCGTTTATATCAAAAATATCTATACCATTATTGGGAAATGGTTACTTCTAAGAAATAGTAAGATACTTTAATGGTATTGTTGTTTAACTCGAGGGGACACTTTAATGCTCGAGGGGGCACATTTATGGCCGCAAAAGGGGCACTTGGGAAAATCTGGGGGGGGGGGCAAACGCCCCCCAGCACCCCCCACCCCCGGTTCCGCCGCCCCTGGTTTTGTTTTTGATGTTTGCAAAATGTTGTGTATTCCTTTTAAGTACGAACAGATCCTCCCTGAAAATAGACTGATTCTCGGTGCATGTACCTACACTATCGATTCTGAAAGGGAGGTGGGAGCCAGTCTATCCTGGAAGAACCTTTCGTTATAGGACTGCAAACAATTCAAATTTACTAAATATTCCACAATAAGATTTTGGCTGATTTGTTTCCCTTTTCCAACGTCTCATTCAAACAGGAATAACTTGTGTATTCCTGGAAATAATTGCCAAAAATGTGTTGTGAAGAAAGCAACGAGGCTAAGTCTACGGCTGCACGATGTAGAAATTTAGCAATTTAAAAAAGAAATATATAATAAACTAAGAGTTTTTCTAAGACGAGATATATCCGTATGAAAAACGTGACAAATGACAACCATTATGTAACTTTAAAGAATAAACATCATGATGTTTGTTTTTTAAATTCACTTTTCGGGTTTTTTTTTTTATTTATTATGTTGTATTTAACTATATTAAACCTGTCAAAACTGATTTTGGGCGGCCAGTGGAGGGTGGGATTAAAAAAAGGGTTACATAATGGCGTTTAGCGCGTTTTGGAAATATAACCATTCAAATGTAAATTTACTGAAAGATCCTACGATGTCTTTCTGTCTGTCTGATGCCTGTCTGATGTTTTTCTAAGACGAGATATATCCGTATGAAAAACGTGACAAATGACTACCATTATGTAACTTTAAAGAATAAACATCATGATGTTAGTAGTGATGCCCGTCTGTATAGTCGGTTTTACGTCATCACGACCACCCTCTCGGCCAATCAGAACGCTGCATTTAGCCTCATTAGCATAAACCATGGCAAGTTTGAGGAGCCAGCTGGACTGATCGATATGTGTAGGAGAGGTGTTTATTTGCGTAAGCGAATTTAAAACCAGCGATAACAATAGACAATTTTTATGAAATCGTATAATAAAATTATTTGTTCGTTTAATGAAATATACGAAACTATTTTATTGCCTAATTGAAGAATTTAATCTTTCAGTTAAATTTTAGCAACATATTACCGAGCACAGCGAAAATCGTTCAGAATGGAACAACCCGTAAGATTTGTTGTGAATGACTCATCCCGGAAGTCTTTTGTGCAATCGGAAGGACAGTTTGTACGCGTACAGACATGCAAGAGTTTCTTCCGGTTGAGTTTTATCGCTGTATTCGAAGTTGTGGTAAACAAACACTCACCGTTGAACAGCGTACATGCATAGGGACAAAATACATAACATAAATTTACGTATAGTACAGTAAAAAGTCAAATTTACATCTGAATTGAAGAGATTTCTCAAGCCGCATATCATACTCGTGCCTGTTTCCACTCTATCATAATAGCCTTTGTACTCGAATGGGAATCCAGTTACGTCATAGTTCTGACTCATCGAATGATGACAAACAACCGGACAAGTCCGGTCATGTGCATTGTCCGCGGTGTTTTTAAAAATCTCCCCGTATGGAATCGTTGTTTGTGGCGCTGGCCGCATTGGCATTAAGAGAACGTTAGATACATGTATATACCGCGCTGTACGTCCATGCTGAGCTTGAGATTTAGCGTTACCGAGGAACAATTTGAGCATTGTATTGAATTATGAAGAATCTGACGTTGACGACTCAGTCATGGGAAGCTGATAAACGGATTATCGTCACCGTTATATAATCGCTTCAATAACAACCTGCATTGTGAACATATCCAAGCCATGAATGGATTCAGGGGCCATCACACCATTATAATGTCATTGGACTTAATTGCTGGTCAGTTTTGTGCACGTGGAGCGCTGTACTGTTGATGAGGGATGACGTACGGGGCCAGGGTAGTCAACAGATAAAGCAAATAATAAGTAATTGGGATTAAGATAAATAAAAGGAAGACAATTCACACTGTATTTTCAAGGATTATTTGAATTTTTTTTATTATCATTATCATGCATACAACTTTATTTACGTGCACTAATATTATGCAGTCATCATAAATTGCCCGTTTTATAATTTCAGACCTGAATCTAATAATATTGTTTTTTGTACCTGACATATACCGGTTTACAATACACTGTCTTTTTAAAGCCACATCGTATATAGAACCCACACAAGTTTAAATCTCCATGCATATGGGCATGCTCTTCTTCTAAGTTCAAGCGTCAGCGGACCCAATGTAACATATTTTTAATACTAGTATGAACTTATTCGTCCATGGTAAAAAAAAAAATAGCCATAAGGAATTACTGTATAAGAGTGATAAGGGGCGACTATTTCAAATATTATTCCTTTGCTGTTATAAACTTCTAGATTATTTTTTAAAATGATTAATCGTTTTTAAACTACTAGTCTTTAATCATCACTGTCTTCATCGTTTTCTTCATCCTCATCTTGTTGGAACAGTCCGTCAAAAGTGTTACGGTATCTAGGCATAATTCTGTTCAGAGCTGTGTTCAATTTCATGCCCGTAATCAATTTTCGTTCGATATCTTCCACAATTTCTTGATGAGTGCCACTATCTTTCAGATATAGGTAACTTGACAAAAAATCCTTGTATTTGTTGAAAAAGATTCGCTTGACTGCCCAAAGGGTCTTCCTGTTGGCCTTTTCCTTGGCCTGATCTTTACTCATATCCTCGTTAATGTACTTTTCATATTTGTCACTCCACATCTATGATCTCCTGGGTGGCTTCTATGGACTCTTTCAACCAGTCTCGATATGCGGTGTTGTCTTCCAAATCAGAACTAGACTCGTCTTCATCAGATAATTCGTCATCTTCCACCTCCGTCACGGACTCCGAATCATCGTCTTCAAGATCTTCGTCTTCATCATACGTAGATACAGTTTCATAGTTTTCCATATCAGGATCTTCAAATCTACGGCTTTTAGAATCAGGTTCAGAATGATCCTCCTCAACTTCATCTGTTTCAGAATCATCAACAACATGTACATTTTCTGTATGCCTCATTGACTCGTGAGTCACTGCTCATCTACTCATGAGTCACTGCTCATCTGCTCATCTACTCAGTTTCATTGCTCACTTACTCATGAGTCACTGCTCATCTACTCATGAGTCGATGAGCAGTGAAACTGAGTAGATGAGCAGATGAGCAGTGACTCATGAGTAGATGAGCAGTGACTCACGAGTCAATGAGCAGTGAAACTGAGTAGATGAGCAGATGAGCAGTGACTCATGAGTAGATGAGCAGTGACTCACGAGTAAGTGAGCAATGAATTGAGCAGATGAGCAATGGAAATGAGTAGATGAGCAGAAAGCAGTTACTCACGAGTAAATGAGCAATGAATTGAGCAGATGAGCAATGACTCATAAGTCATTCGGAGCTTAACCTTCAAAGCTGCAACATGAATGTCATTTCTGCAGTCAAACCTTATGCTTGTCACATTTGTGACAAAAGCTTCGGACGGAGATATAACCTACAGAGGCATACAGAAAATGTACATGTTGTTGATGATTCCGAAACAGATGAAGTTGAGGAGGATCATTCTGAACCTGATTCTATAAGCCGTAGATTTGAAGATCCTGATATGGAAAACTATGAAACTGTATCTACGTATGATGAAGACGAAGATCTTGAAGACGATGATTCGGAGTCCGTGACGGAGGTGGAAGATGACGAATTATCTGATGAAGACGAGTCTAGTTCTGATTTGGAAGACAACACCGCATATCGAGACTGGTTGAAAGAGTCCATAGAAGCCACCCAGGAGATGTGGAGTGACAAATATGAAAAGTACATTAACGAGGATATGAGTAAAGATCAGGCCAAGGAAAAGGCCAACAGGAAGACCCTTTGGGCAGTCAAGCGAATCTTTTTCAACAAATACAAGGATTTTTTGTCAAGTTACCTATATCTGAAAGATAGTGGCACTCATCAAGAAATTGTGGAAGATATCGAACGAAAATTGATTACGGGCATGAAATTGAACACAGCTCTGAACAGAATTATGCCTAGATACCGTAACACTTTTGACGGACTGTTCCAACAAGATGAGGATGAAGAAAACGATGAAGACAGTGATGATTAAAGACTAGTAGTTTAAAAAAGATTACTCATTTTAAAAAATAATCTAGCAGTGTCTAATAGGAAAAAAATAATATTTGAAATAGTCGCCCCTTATCACTCTTATACAGTAATTCCTTATGGCTATTTTTTTTTTTTACCATGGACGAATAAGTTCATACTAGTATTAAAAATATGTTACATTGGGTCCGCTGACGCTTGAACTTAGAAGAAGAGCATGCCCATATGCATGGAGATTTAAACTTGTGTGGGTTCTATATACGATGTGGCTTTAAAAAGACAGTGTATTGTAAACCGGTATATGTCAGGTACAAAAAACAATATTATTAGATTCAGGTCTGAAATTATAAAACGGGCAATTTATGATGACTGCATAATATTAGTGCACGTAAATAAAGTTGTATGCATGATAATGATAATAAAAAAAATTCAAATAATCCTTGAAAATACAGTGTGAATTGTCTTCCTTTTATTTATCTTAATCCCAATTACTTATTATTTGCTTTATCTGTTGACTACCCTGGCCCCGTACGTCATCCCTCATCAACAGTACAGCGCTCCACGTGCACAAAACTGACCAGCAATTAAGTCCAATGACATTATAATGGTGTGATGGCCCCTGAATCCATTCATGGCTTGGATATGTTCACAATGCAGGTTGTTATTGAAGCGATTATATAACGGTGACGATAATCCGTTTATCAGCTTCCCATGACTGAGTCGTCAACGTCAGATTCTTCATAATTCAATACCATGCTCAAATTGTTCCTCGGTAACGCTAAATCTCAAGCTCAGCATGGACGTACAGCGCGGTATATACATGTATCTAACGTTCTCTTAATGCCAATGCGGCCAGCGCCACAAACAACGATTCCATACGGGGAGATTTTTAAAAACACCGCGGACAATGCACATGACCGGACTTGTCCGGTTGTTTGTCATCATTCGATGAGTCAGAACTATGACGTAACTGGATTCCCCATTCGAGTACAAAGGCTATTATGATAGAGTGGAAACAGGCACGAGTATGATATGCGGCTTGAGAAATCTCTTCAATTCAGATGTAAATTTGACTTTTTACTGTACTATACGTAAATTTATGTTATGTATTTTGTCCCTATGCATGTACGCTGTTCAACGGTGAGTGTTTGTTTACCACAACTTCGAATACAGCGATAAAACTCAACCGGAAGAAACTCTTGCATGTCTGTACGCGTACAAACTGTCCTTCCGATTGCACAAAAGACTACCGGGATGAGTCATTCACAACAAATCTTACGGGTTGTTCCATTCTGAACGATTTTCGCTGTGCTCGGTAATATGTTGCTAAAATTTAACTGAAAGATTAAATTCTTCAATTAGGCAATAAAATAGTTTCGTATATTTCATTAAACGAACAAATAATTTTATTATACGATTTCATAAAAATTGTCTATTGTTATCGCTGGTTTTAAATTCGCTTACGCAAATAAACACCTCTCCTACACATATCGATCAGTCCAGCTGGCTCCTCAAACTTGCCATGGTTTATGCTAATGAGGCTAAATGCAGCGTTCTGATTGGCCGAGAGGGTGGTCGTGATGACGTAAAACCGACTATACATACGGGCATCACTACTGATGTTTTTTTTTAATTCACTTTTCGGTTTTTTTTATTTATTATGTTGTATTTAACTATATTAAACCTGTCAAAACTGATTTTGGGCGGCCAGTGGAGGGTGGGATTAAAAAAAGGGTTACATAATGGCGTTTAGCGCGTTTTGGAAATATAACCATTCAAATGTAAATTTACTGAAAGATCCTACGATGTCTTTCTGTCTGTCTGATGCCTGTCTGATGTATGTGGGTCAGGGTTTTTTGTTTTTGTAAAAGGTCTAGTATGCGGAAAATGAAAGGGTTAATGGAGAAGTAACCAGTGTATACAGGTCCTACGATTTTATTGTCCCCTGAAACCACGGTTGGCACCTGACAACAATTATTTATTTGTTTTGTTGTTTGCGTTTTTGGTAAATTTGTTTCTTTCAAACTTTGAATAGTTAAATATTAAAACATTATCACTATGAAAACTCCAAGACGTATCACTATTACGCAAAACATAACGTTGATAATGAAAAATGTGCAAAATTGCTTCCCCACGGTTTACCACGCCCACTTGGTTTCAACATGCAAATTGAGGTCGAAGTAAACATAAGTATATGACTCCACACCGCGCTAGTGACTCTTAAATTACACGAGCAGTACAGCTGAACAATATGCCGTATCTGTATTTGAAAATGCGGACGTGATCGTGCTGCTCTTAAGCTTTCCAAGAACAGCATATTTCAGATTTCAATTATCTCGATTGGAAGGGAAACGAGTCGACCCTGAGGGAGTCGTCTCGGTGTACTGTGTACTTTCTCAGGAGGAATGTTATTACCGTTCTAAAGGAAGATTGCTAGCTCAATTTTGGCCGTCGTTTTTTCGTTTGTGAAGTCTGCCTAAGGGGACCTGGACATATAAAATATACTTGTCATAGCCACGAACTCATGCCGGTAGTAATTATGGTGAATTTTGGTTACATTCTCTTTTCTTTGTTCTGTTTGTCAATTGGAATGGATTAAAGCAAAGTTTTTTTTGTATTCAGTTGAGATGTATGCATGCACTGGTCGCGTTGAAACGGATTTATCAGCTGAAGCAAGATATGCGACGCATGGTCCGTGTGTTGGTCATTGTGTTCGTGAAATCTCAGGAATCCCTTTGAGATATTCAGAGGAATGTGTTAGGTAACAGAAGTCCAAAGAGTGTACTTATATACGGGGTATAGGGACACTGCAGGGGGTGCCTTCCCCTCCCCCGTCTGAAACCGTGCAACTTTCTACTCCTCTTAAATGAATGAAAAGTATTTTGATATCCCTTTTGTGTTAGTTTTATTAAAAAAATGCAATTCTTTAAACATTTCTTTTTTAAAGTGCCACGTATTTTTCCTAGGAAATGAGGGCGCTGTTGCTGTGATGTCGTTTCAGGAAGACACTATTCAGTTTTAGGGGGTTTCTGTTAATATTGTGAACCCAAATATTTGCTCATTGTTAACAATTGTGGGAAAAGTTTGCTCACTGGCTGACTGCCATATACTGACACAACAACGATATCCAAACTTCTGGCAACTTTTGGTGCAGAATAGTTGTAACGTTGATGTTTCTGCCTGAAATGACATCACATTTTTGCTCATGAATATGGAAATTCGCGTCAGCATGCAAATCAAAAAGCACCCAAATACCTTTGAAACTGGCAATGAGGCTAAATGGGACACAAAGGTCCATTTTTTAAGGTCCGCATTTAGGAAATTACATTGCAAATTACATGGGCCTTTGCACACAGATTTTGTCCAGGCAATATTACTGCCATATGGGCGTCGCGAGAGGTAAGAGTTGGGCAAAAAAAACATAAGCCTATAATTCAGTGTAAAATGGGTGGTAGGATACTACACTGGGTTGAATAAATACTTCTTATTGCCAAATACTAAACATTCTCTCTCTACCTCCATTCAAGTGAAAAGTCACTCCATCCGGCTGAAACCCGTTGTTGTATTCCAAAAACATTGCGGCTAAATTGACCAATCAACAGCTCAGACCACATTTCTGACTGAAACGACGGCACAGTTTCTAAAGTCGACTCCGACTATATACAATAGTTGCAAGCTCACATTACATCAGACGTTGAATGCGGAGCGGGCTTCGTTAAACAACGGCTGATACTCAGACTAAATGAAATTTTGAACATAACACGACAATTTACAGGTAAATACATTCATTCAAATAGATCGCGTTTTCACCAAAGCTTCGACTGAAGTGACTCTTCCAAATTGGTTTCACGCTGGGGAAATTATAGAGAGTTAGTAGTCGTAGCGCACGTGAGCAGCTCAGCAGCCCACACACTCATCCGTAATTGTGGGTGTGTGTTCCCTGGAAATGGCCAGACGAGGAAACATGCTCTTAAAAGACAGCCCGAATCGAAGCACTCAGTCTCCGCAACATACCGGTACATGAAACCGAACATTACTCCTCGAAACGGAATACCCCTAGAGATAATCTGACAGTGTTTCATACCAAGAATAACGGGCGACACAACAGAACACTCAAAACGCTGCAATTCCAAAAATACATTCTACAATGTATATCAGCTATACATAGATACTGTTTTAGGAACATCTTCCTCGCCACAAACCACCTGCAATCTTGCGGTGATTGTGAACTAATACCGAAGTAGGTCGCAAGAATAAATGCATTTCTGAAAAGGTCAGTATCTGCGGCAATTACGGCGCGCTGAATTAAACGTTGAATAACCGGCGCATGGCACTGAAGCCATTATGAAGTTATGTCCACTGTAATTTCCGCGCTACATTTTCTTTAATAAGAACGCGTTATGTTACATTTAGAAAGCTCGTTCAGAACGTTTGCTATTGTTGGCATTTTAATGAACTGAAATGAAGTTAGTGGGCATATGTATGGGGCACGTCCCGTATTAGGAACGGAGTCTACCTGTAGATTGCAGTAACATACAATGACAGGCTGAAGTTATTGTGTTAGAAGAAGTCTTTTTCTTTTGAAAACTGCTAACGGTCAAAATAACTCAATTATGCTGCATTGTTACGAGCGTCGCAATAGCAATCCAACCGTAGCCATTTTCGAACCCAAAACCTCAAAAAGTCAGTGTTACTATATTTGCTATATATTTCCAACCCCCCAATTCCATCCATTTCTGAAAATTACAGCAAAAGCAAATGATGTATATTCCCTTTAAGGAGCAAAGGCATTGATGACTGCACTCCTTCAGGTCGTCATCTTGCTCTCTTCAACTCCTCTGTGGGTTGCATGTCGGTGCTTGTCTTGCTCTGTTAGTAACTGTCTTCATGTGACAAATGTAAGTTCTCCTGAGAATCTGCTTTGGTGTGGTTCTTGTAATCTTTCTCCCGAAAACACCTTATTGCGAATGGGTTTTTTTTTTAAGCGTGCACGTCTCGCCAGTCCACATTCACTTTTATTGTGGACGTCTTGGTACCAAACACTGACTAGTCTAGTCACAGACTCCCGTGTTTGAATTAATACCCAATTCACGGTTATCTGCGTGATCGATTGAAAGGCTGCAGTTGAGATCAACAAGTTCAATTTTAAAAGTCATCAATTCCCAATACTTTCAATTTGTTGTAAATTGGTTAATGCTACCTTTTCTTTCGAAATACATGTACCCATTTTGTTGCCGGCGTTTGGATGGGCCCAGTCTGGACATAAAATAAATGCCCCCAAAAAGGACGTTACACACGTTGCAGATCCATGTTGCCCAGACGTGCTGTATTCTTGTGGAATCCCGTAGGCTTATTATAGGTCAACTTGCACGCTCTATATAAAGAGAAAGCTCACCCCATTCACCAGTGTCTTGTTTCAAGTAAATCAGCTAATAACCTATCGTAACGCCAACATAACAATGCAACCAAGAATCTCCTCATTGGAATTACTCGTAGCGGATTCGACTTTTTACCATACAACCATAGTGTGATTTGAGAAGCTCTTCATCATCGAGTGGCACAAGACAGTGTTTAATGTTAAGTTGAGGTTACACAATGGCACTCGTAGGCCTATCTTCTTTGAACAAGTGTGGATATAAAAAGCATTAGCTGTGGGAAGTATTCTCTTCAGAAACGTCGAGAACAGTTCTTTCAATGGCTTCTTTTCAGACCCATGACGGACGATAATTTGGACCATTCCAAAAGACGTACGGGCGGTTTAGGTATGCAGCTCAGTTACAAAAGCCGATTACATCCAAATTGTGTTTGTATACCAGACCAACCTATCTACTTGTCAACACTTTGATGTGAGATACAATTATTTTTAATAGTGTGTCCGATGAAATACAAACCGCGTTTCAGAAAAAAAACTTGTGAGCTGCATGAGACTCACATACTCGTATCATTTTAAATGGCGTCTATAAATGTCATAGTGTACCTGCAAACCTTACAATTTAGTGCACCCTACAATCATGTTAACAATTCTCATTGACAAATTATCGCCTCGGCCAACAAATAATTTCTGCTAAATCTAAAAACCTCTTTTCAACTTGTTCACGTCCCCCAGAGAGATGACGTCATTAAAAACGAATGGGACTCCTCTGTCTAGGCCTAAATTTTAAAAAGAAGATAATTAAATACATCCATTCACTGATTCACTTCTTTATTTACACATCTGACTCAACTCCCACGCTCCACTTTAAACACAATTCTGTCACACACCTGAAAAACAAAATGAAAGGAAAAAGAACATTAACACAGACATCGGACGTCACTCACGACCAACATCGACCTGCAACAAACAGTCTGCCCACTCCGAAACATGAAAGAACTTATTCTATCCACGCCGTCCCAACGGTCTCCTTTGATGTAAACGCTGTCTTTCCCTTTCATGTTTTTCGCAATCTTCAGTTGCCTTTCTACGATCCATCAACACCCTTTTATTAATCAGAATGCAAATTGCTACATATTTTAGCCTATCGGCACGTCAGCACCTGATACCATGTTGGGATGAAGCGCTGAGCGGCCCATGTTTACCATTCATAGGATTTTTCGGGTTAGTTGGAAAGGTGGATTGGGGAAAGCCCTCAGGTCTTTTAATTGATCACTGTGAATGTAGGTAAATGGAACGACCGGTATGGTACGAAACTCAGACGCGATGAAATACGGACGCGCTGATGGTATTGCACATGCGTAAGTAATTTGGACGGTGACAGGTCACGTGCGAGGGCCATTAGAGTCCATATGAGGTAAAATAGACCAAATTTAATAGGAGTCAAAATATCATATGAAACCGGATTCTCGTGAAGAGGAAATCAGCCATATGCTTGGGTTCAATGATATCATTTCATCTCTTATGTGTGTTTGTCGTCAGAACGTGGTTATGTCTTCAATTGATGTCTCCAAAAATTAATATTGAAATCGTGGAGATTGTATTTTCTTCAATCCAGCAAAGTTGGGTTTAAATGTGTGTCCATATTTCTCGCAATACCTAGGCAGTTTACCCAAGGCGCCCTGTCCAAACAAATTAATAATAAACGTACATTCGGTGACGAAAAGAAACACAGCTTTGGCGGGTTAACGTCAACCCGTAAAAACATCTATTCTTTTAATTGTGCACCTTTTGTTCAGCGGTTGCGATGAGTTCCGATTCAACGCTCCACTCTCAAGAACCACTGCAGTCGAGTCTTGGGTAAATGGGTCTGGGAACTAGACAAGGCAGTGTAAAGAAGCCCCCGGATGTCCGCGCTCACATAAGCAATAGTTATTCGATTTTGTTAGTGTATGCCATGAAAACTTCCGACATCCGAATTTCAATACCAAAGCTTTGCGCTTCAAAAGTAACTTATTTTGCTCAAGAGATTGGTCATAAATATTTACATATACGTAAAAGTGCACTTGTAAAGCCGTAGGCCTACGCATAGAATAACAAAATATGAAGACATAAAAACCATTAGCTTTAGAAAAATTTAATACGATACCTAAGGATATGACGATTCACCTTTCATATTGAGAGGTTTCTAATTTCCATGTGGCAAAACATACTTCTTATCTCTACCATCGTACACTGTTTGCGTCTTTCAGAAACCCTGTTGGGATTCCATTATATCGCCACCTACACATGTATAGCTGAATATTTGTTTAAGGATTTGTGATTATTTCTGTCTTCTACCAATATCTCTTGTCCCAGTTTCTAGTACCCCTGAGAGTAAAACTCACTGTACTCCAAACTAAACCCGCTCTACGAAATTCCATTTACCCGATGTATGCATTCATATCCGGGGGCATTGTTATGAAATATAGTACTGGAGAATTGATATAAGCACGGTAGATAACACCGATAATTTTGTCACCAACGAACAAGAGTAGGGCGATGGACGGAGGCGACATCCATGATTGCATTGGGGTGGGTAGGGTGGCCGGTTTAAACCTTTGGAAAGATGTTATCCATTCTGACAGAGCGTATGTCGCCCCGGGACAAACTCTTTTCAGTTGAATAGTTTTGTAGCTCGGACTAGTCTGGCAGCTGATTTAACTGAATGTATTCTGGAACACATTCTGGATTTTTCTTGTCGATGCATTGGTTAGCTATCTATTATTGGATGGTTATACCGTACTTTGGTGTAAATTTGCAGTTTTTTGTTAGTTATATTTATTTATTTACTCACTTTTTAAATATCGGCATGTTTGGAAAACCGTAAAGCATTTACCATGTTACAAAAAAAAAAGCCAATCTTGTATGGTCCCGCCGGCATCCTTTCTTCCTACTGCATCAATTGCATTTATTTCTTTTGAAAATAAATATTCACTGTGTTAAGCGGAAAGATCAGCCGTTGTTTTCTGAGTTTTTTTCACCCATCAGAAATATTTTGCGTCTTAATGTTTGTTTCAAAGTAGACATGGTGCCAAGTCGGTAATTGTTTTGCGTACGGTACCGATTGCTGGCTCCACGCATGCAAAATATCGCTGCAATGCGCGTAGTCTGGTTCCCAGACCAAATGATGCTGACTATTTCTGATAAAATTACCGACTTGGCGAATATGCTTTCAATTGTGTACACAACATAATAATAGGAGTATTTTGAATCGCTAGCGAATTTTATGCGAGCACTCTGATTGGTTCAGATTCCAGAGCGTATTCTAGGCCTCCGCGGAAGATCGTTCTCATTACTTCGAGGGTTTTTGCTTTGTGTTGTGTAACATTACAAAATTCATAATAGGGCATACACGACTTATATAAATCAAATTTATCACATTGATACATTTTATTTCCATACACAATTGTCGAAGCTCAGTGTATTGGTCGTTAAAACGCAAGGGCGGATCCAGAACACAATTTTGGGGGGAGGGCCAAAAAAAATTTTGGTTCCCCCAAAAAGTGGGTCAAAAAAATTACGGCGTGGGGTTCGGGGCCCGCTTAAGGGCCCCTTTTTTTTGGATTCTAGATGCTCTGTGGTGCGATCTGAGGCAATTTCTGACCACTTTAACCAATGTTTTTTGAGGAAAAGATGGTGGTGTACTCATTGCCTGCCTTTATTGCGATGTCACATAAAAAAAAAAAAAAATTGGTTTCGTTTTTTTGGGGGGGCCATGGCCCCCTTTGGCCCCCCCCCCCTGGATCCGCCCTTGTTAAAACGTCGCCAGATCTGCGAACATGTCCCTGATGCATTGAGAAGTAACCCCCCCCCCCCATGTAACGGAATGAATGAGTCCTCATCTGCATAGCGGTGCGCGATTGGATATCACCGCAAAAAATTCCCATATATGTATTGCGCTGCTTGCATAACGCATAACCGTTGCATAATCGTCAAGTCGTTAGATTTGTCACAACCCGATTACGTACTAGTCTTATTACCAGCCGCGCCGATGGAGTTCGACTGAAGTTCACTGATAAAATACAATTATCTAACGAATTGTCATCAAGTCTAGTTTCCATGATGAATTAGATGCTATTTTAAGGTTAATTTGGAGTGCCGTGGCCTCGTGTTTAGGGGATTGGATTCGTGCTGTGGGTAATTCTGCAGGTTGTGGGTTCGAGTCCAGCCTGGGGTTATGGTGTATTTGCCCTTGGGCAAGGCACTTGGTCACTCATTGCTTCTCTCCACCCAGGAGAAAATGGATACCTGTGAGGGCAGAGGTGGTTAGTGTGGTTGATTGAGCTGATTTGCGCCGAAATGGCAGCGTCGATCTATATACTCCCCAGGGAGCTGAAATGGTGTTAGGAATGCTTCAAGGGCCCAATAAGCAGTGGTTATAATGATGTAACGCCTTGAGCACCAGTCCTGGTGGATATGTGCGCTTTAAATACCCACTATTGTCACTATTATTGTTATTGAAAGGCTAGTCTTAGAAAAGAAGTGGCAATTTTGAGAAAAACAGCATCTGCCACCTCGGAAAAAAAAAAAAAATCACGAAAGCGGTGAAAAATGGCCATCCGCATCCTCCTCTTTTCAAAAAGATCAGACGAGAATGTTTTTTTTTTGGGGGGGGGGCATAAAAATAATACAAGCTCTCATTACTATAAATAGGCCATTCTGGACGAATGAGGGCGCCATAACGACAAAATGTTGGCGGTCCAAACAGACTCGAATCCAGGTTTATTGACATCACTTTCAGAGAAAAATACAATTTTAGTACTCTATTTTTTTATTTGGCCTAAGAATAATATAAGCCTTCATTACTATAAATAGGCCATTATGACCGAATGAGGGCGCCATAACGACACAATATTGGAGGTCCAAACAGACGTGAATCCAAGTTTATTGACATCACTTTAAAAAGAAAGAATTCAATTTTACAAATTTACTTTTTCACAATATTTAATTTCTACACTGCAGTCACGCAAAGTAGAATCACCTTTTCAATGCTAGAACAATTTTTCAACAGTTAGGCCTACGCAGCAAGACCATAAACATTTTTTTCTCATATAATTTTATTTATTAACCGGTGAAAAAAACCATCTATGCTGTAAGATTAATTCCATCCAGGGTCTCAAAAAGGTTTTTAAAAGGATTTGCCACTTATTGTCTGAGAGATAAAATTGCAGGACATCTGCAAATGGAACAATTCTCCTTTCTTTTGTCTTTTATACAAGCGACAGGAACTGCCCGTGCATTAAAACGACGTAGTTGAGCGAGCTTGCGATTAAAGTATACACGAAGTCGGAGCATTATGTTCAAACGAACAGTCTGCGTCATGATGGATTAAAATAAATTCCTGCTTATTTACTTTTGTATCAGAGAATAAAAAATACTATTCGCCACTATTGATGTTTTAGCGTGTAAGTTTGTATCTGTAAAGTGCATATTTTATTTATAATAATAATATCTGACATTCTTAAGACCATCTCCCATCGCTGTAGTTTATGTAATATATCCTGGCCCTGGCGAAGCCGACCGCGGTCTATCATACGTAAACAGATTCGGCGATCAATTATGCAACTAGACTGCGTATGACCTCGAGAAACTGACCAATCAGCAGGTGCCTTCTACAGGGTGTTTCAAAGAAAAAAGGAAACCCAACTTCAAAGAATGAGTATGTTTACTGTCTATAAAACTGGTATCATCTGAAAGCGCAATCTCTATGCTTTTCAATGATACAGTGTTTAGGTTTTCTGAGTCATGCATCACTGAGCATCATTGTTTTGAAAACTGGATGCAAAAATGCAGTTGGTTCACTTTCATAAAAAAACAAAAACACCACTGGGCACGGTGTGCCCATTGTTACGGAAATGTCTGTGAAATGGCTTGAATGTTAATCCTCGGAAAAATGGTACATTGTTTTGAACTTGGCTTGGTCAAAACGAGAAATTCATGAAAAACAATAAACTCCAGTTATTCTCATGCATACCATGCCTAATTTGCCTATTGTGTTTGACATGAAAGTGAACCAACTGCAATTTTGCATCAAAATCTCATGACACTGGCACTCAGTGATGCATGACCCTGGAAATGTAAACAAGGTATCATTGAAAAGCATAGGGATTACGCTTTCAGATGATACCAATTTATAGCCAGTAAATATTTAGTCTGTCCATACTAGTTCTTCAAAGTTGGGTTTCCTTTTTATTGAAACACCCTGTATACGCGCGTAATTCGAACTCCCCGCGTGCGTAAACATCACGCCGACTATGAGTAGCATTTTTGTACAGGTTGTTGCATTCCAAAAACGTGGCAGCAAAATTGACCAATCACAATCTTAGTTCTGATTTCGGAATGAAATGACGTCACGCATGCATAGATAGATTCTTCACTAATTTCGTTCACCTAACAGGTAAATATGTTGGTGCAATACGAATATTGGTGTTGGAGGAAGGGGGGGGGGGGGGCTAATCGGCAACTCTTGCCTCCTCCCTGGTAACTTGCCCATTTTTAGCATTTACGCTTTGCTAAATTTAGGAATTAAATCAACGTCATGGCCCAATGACAACAACAAAAAAACATTATAAAAGACATCCAATTTCAGTCGAAGCTGTTTTTGTTTAACCGAGTTTGATATTTGTCATGATGAAGTGAGAACCTCGGCCTATACTTGTATATTTAATATAGTGACAATCACCACCGGACAGTTACATTCCAAAATAATTTTCGAAGTCCAAAACATTTCCAGCATAAGGCACAACGTAAAGCGCCACCTATTCTCCAATAGTGTCTGATATCATCCGCTTTGAACAGCGCCCTCGTGTTCAGATGGTGTCAGCGATCTAAAGCTTGCTAACACAGGACAATGGCAATGTTTTCCCGAGAAGACATCGCGTGGCCACCAAATTAATTCAAGAGAGGCGGTTTCCAGGAAAAGGTCAATGAACGCGAGAAACGTAACATTTTCCGGAAAGGTATTGTCTCGAATCAAATATTTCGACATGTTTTTGTTCATATGTTTTTGTCCACACTGTCCTAAGTCGCTAATAATATACATTTATTCATTAATTTCTGTAAATAAGCAATCACTAACAGGAAAAAAATACCAACGCTGGTGCATTTAATTAACTACTTAAATACCAATGTGCAATGTAAAATTAAAGATATGCTCCTTGTGCTATTTCGAGTTACATCTCGTAAACAGATTTGTTTTTGCAATGTCTGTTTTCCTAGAAATAAACAAAAATATTCACTTCTGAATAAGACATGGAACAGAATGAAACCACCAACGTTAAGTTATTGAATTATTTTTTAAACAAAATTCGAATTATTGGCTGCTAGGCAGTGATTTTGCTTTACAGCGCGGTTCATTTGTGCGCAAAATGAAAGCCCGTTTTCGGAGGGTTGTAGCTCTTAAAATGAGATTAAAGTAGGATTTTTTTTCGTTAAAAAAAATATAAAAAAAAATGAAAATTCGTGGAGAAAAAAATAGAACAGTTTTCTTAAGAGCATCCTCTTTAAACATGAACACTAAAATTTGTCCTTGACATTGACCTATAACTATGTCTAGGCCTACACATATAGTTTAATAAAAGATGAAGTTTAAGACTGTTGTTGGTTTACGTTTTGCTACAATTTGAAGCCTGCACATCAGCGGTGTAGCTAGGGGGCAGGCGCACCCCGGATAAAGTTCGCCCCCCCCCCAGAAATTTAGCATCCGGAGAAAAGAACTGCCGCATGAGTTACCATGATTAGCTGGAGTCCATCTTTTCGCGATTTTGTGCGTATTTTTCACCAAAACCCTTTCTTTTCGCAAGTGGCTGTTTATTTTACTGTCCGTGGAAAGCGAATAGCGGTAGTTATTGCCTCACGTCAACCATGATATAGGCTTTGAACAGCGCCCCCAAGGGAAGATAATGTCTAGCAACCCCCCCTTCCCCTCTCCTAAACTATTTGACTTTACGGAATTCGGGTGTCCGGTGAAAACAACCTGTCTACTCTTCAGCACAGGTGAACATTTTGAGCGCCCCTTTATTGTAACCGCAAGCCCCCTCCCCCACACCCCCACCCTTGTCCCCCAGGATAAGAACCCTGGCTACGCCGCTAGCCCACCTGCTGAACAAACAGATAATCGCGCAACAAATAGTACACGACTATTAATCTTTCGAACGTTCTATGAATTACACTCTCGTCAAGCCGGCCGTAATAGTTTTGCATGATGGCGACGATACTTAATTTTTGTTTGACGAGCTGTGTCCCCATGGGTTTGAGAAAATGAAAGTGGCACGAAACTGTTCATTC
Organism: Patiria pectinifera; assembly: GCA_029964075.1. Lineage (NCBI taxonomy): Eukaryota > Metazoa > Echinodermata > Asteroidea > Valvatida > Asterinidae > Patiria > Patiria pectinifera. Next base: position 8,193,619 of record CM057136.1, on the reverse strand, counting down.
TTTTTCTTTTCTTTTTTTTATATATCAGAGCAACCCAGCACTTCAAACTGAAGGCAGCAGAAACTGTTGCACCGTGTGGGTTGAATCCGCAGGAATCGGGTGCGTACGGCTATCGGGAACTGAGTGGTTACATGGGACCTCCCGTTGATGTTTCCTGCGAACTGCAAACAAATATTAAATGGACATTTGTAAATGTAGCCTGTCGACGATAACAAGGAATTATAATTTCAAAGACATATGTTTTTAGGCAGGGGGTGTCTCTCCCGCTGAATATTTAAGGTCTCGAATAAATGTTCAACTTTTTTGTGAACCGATAGGAATGCGCTTTTCAAGATTGACAGAACAACTTTGTAAAGCAAATTAGGTTTTGCCCGTCACCGACGTATAAACACTGTATACTCATTGTGTTACCTCCCGAGTGAATGTTTGGGAAAAAAATCACTCGGGTTGGACTCGAACCCACGACCTCCTGCCTTCTAGTGCAGATGTCTTACCACTCGACCACCGAGCTAACGGGATCGATTGGCTGGTTCGAATCTGGTCCTTGTAAAGAACATACATGCAAACGTTGAGGACTACCCCACCGCAACGGTTCTCAGCTGTGACATTGTGAAATAAAAACTAGCTCTGAAATACCTTCTTAGGGGCTTCCACCTGTTCAGGCGATGTCTTGGTTGTCCCGCTTGCCTCGGTCACATTACGCCAATTATCCCCATCGAAGCTGTATGAGACTTGATATTCAAGCACCCAGTGACCCCAATGACCTTTAGTGATCAGACTGGAAACACTGTACATGGCACCGAGGTCGACCTGTATCCAGCTGTACCCATTGGACGGCTTAAACCCCCAGCAGCTGCTTCCATCTGAATAAAGGATCAATTTATTTTGTTTATTTGTTTATACAAATACCTTTGAATAATATACCTGTACTTAAAAAACAAGACTGATATTTCAAAACATATAAAAGCATGATCGTATCAAGGAGTTTTAATGGTCGTTATATTGTTTGTAGGCCCATTCAATCGGAATCCACCAATGGTTTACCTAGTACCTCAGATTTGAAGTGATGCAGCTATGAACAACAAAAATAACACAAATGATACATTTGGAAAAGGGCTTAATTTTGCAAGTGAGTGTTCGATATGTTCACAGCTCTTGTACCATTTGCATGTCCATTTAAGGTGTGAGAAAATCGGCTTCATAGACAATAAGAAAACTTGCATTTTACTGTGGGGTTCTCTTTCGTTGCGTGAGAACTAAAAAGAGTGATTGTTTTTTCAAGTTGTAGGGCGACGATGAAACCCTTACAAATGTGCTATTACCCGATTATAATAATAGGATAAATAAATTGGGGAATGTGTGTGGTAAGAGAGAGATGAGAGCTTGTACTTCCATTCCATTGCATAGATTTCCATATTAAGCCTCAATAAGTGGCTCTATGCAGGTGGTCCATTAAACCAATGTTCAACTCCTTAAGAAAATGCCATACCTAGTCGCGCGTAGGCTGCCTTCCAATTCCAATTATTGTTGCGATGCCTCAATTCCGTGATGCTACTAACTGGGATAGAGCCATCCTTCATACCGAGTGGCTTCCCATTGCAGCAACCTGTTACAAAGTCATGGAGGTTAAAAAAAGAAAATCACAGGTCAGTCAGTCAGTCCATCAGTCGGTCGGTCCGTCACTCGATCGTTCATTCATTCATTCATTCATTCATTCAGTCTGGGGAGTCAGTCAGTCGGGGAGTCATTCAGTCAGTCGGGGAGTCGGTCGGTCAGTAATTGGCAGTCGCTCAGTTTATGCTCACTCTCTTCGCCAGTTACCCAGCTAGTCACCGAGTCAGTCACACAGTCTGTCACCCAGTCTCTCAGCCACTCACTCAGTTAGACAGTCTCTCAGTCAGCCACCCAGTCTGTCACCCAGTCAGCCACCCAGTCTGTCACCCAGTCAGTCACACAGTCTGTCACCCAGTATGTCAGTCAGTCAGTCAGCCAGCCACTCACTCACTCAGTCAGCCACCCAGTCTGTCAGCCACTCACTCACCCACCCAGAATGCCAGTTACTCACTCACTCAGTCAGTTACTCAGTCAGTCACCACGTCTGTCAGTCAGTCACTCACTCACTCACTCACTCACTCAGTCATCCAGTCTGTCAGTCACTCACTCACTCAGTCAGTCACCCAATCTGTCATCAGTCACTCACTCGGGGAGTCAGTCAGTCAGTCAGTTACTAAGTAAGTCAGTCACCTTGTGGTGTGTGTGGTGACGAAACGCCACCTACTTTTCATGCACAGAGTCTATCATGATTTACCTGTAGGGCCAATGTAATTCTGCTGATTGCATCGATGGTACGCCTCTCGCAGTGCCGTCTTCATCCAGCGCTCACCTGGCACAGGCTTGGGTGGACGCCCGTAATAATTACACGACCTAACCTCGCCGTCTGCGTTACCTAGGTACACTGAGAATGGACCATAAATACAAAACTGTACAACGGAGGGGTAGTCTATATGGTCTATTACATATGAACAGATTCGCTGATTAATTAGTCAAGACAAGCGCACCTTCACCTCTAGACTTTGACCAATCAGTGGGTGCTCTCTCTGTCGGGTCTTTGGTAATTCATGTTTGTCGCGTCAAGACATGGATAAAAAAAAAACGATCAGAGACCTCTGTCCAAGGGTGGATCCAGGGGGGGGGCACCCCCTCCCCCCCCCCCGCAAAAAAAACATGTTTGTGATTGTTTAAGTGACGTCGCAAAAAAGACAGGCACTGCGTACACCACCACCTTCTCCTCAAAAAAAGATGGTCAAAGTGGTCAAACAATTTCTCAGATCGCACCACAGAACATCTAGAATGCCCCCAAATCGGGGTCCTTAACCCGAAAGGGGCCGGGTTATTTTGACCATCTCACAGCCGGGGGAACAGAAAAACCAGACACTCATTTGCTGTAGGATTGGGGTACGTAGTGACCCTCATCCCCCATGCCCCCCCCCCCCGCCCCCGTTACTAATGCAAGAAGTACAGCAAGAAACTTTTCGAACAGACGAACAAGGCATATATCATTTTCAAAAGCTGAAAGAAAGAGGACCGTTTGTAAAAACTTTTCGTATGTCGTAATATTGTGTGTGTTTATATTTGTCTGTATTGCATGAAACATTCCAAGAAAATCAATGTTTAATACACTTCGACAAAACACCAAGTTGAGCTTTATAACAGCTGTTATACAACTGGTCCCGATGGAATTTCTCCCAAGCTTGTTAAAGAATTTGCCTATGAGTTGAGTTCACCTTTAACTGATGTGTTGAATTGCTCGTACAAAGAGGGCGTGGTGCCTAAGCAATGAAAAAGGTCATAGTAGTGCCAATACCGGAAACGAAGCCCCCCACGGCTGATAAACTCAGGCCAGTTTCTTTGACTGACTGCTTTGCAAAGATAGGGGAGGGTTTTGTAACAAACTGAGTTTTGGATGATATTCAAGACAAAATTGACCCTCAGCAATTTGGCAATGTCAAAGGCATTTCGACCTCCCATTATTTAGTTAGTCTCCTCCATTCACTCCATCAAGGTGCTGACAAGGTCGGCAACATTGGGACGGTGGTTCTGACGGATTTCTCCAAAGCGTTCGATATGATTGATCATACCATCCTCATTGAGAAATGTATCCGCTTGAGAGTCCGTAGATCCATCGTCCCTTGGTTGTGTGACTTTGTCAGCAACCGCGCCCGATGTGTACGATACAACCAAGCACTCTCAGAGTACGAGGTTCTCAGTGGAGCTCTCCCTCAAGGAACTAAACTCGGCCCCATTGGTTTCCAGGTCGTTATTAACGACGCTGCTCATGATCTGGGTGAAAAGATTAAGTGCTGGAAATATGTGGATGACTTGACACTTGCTGAAAATCGTTCCTGTTTCCAACCTAGTGGGCTGCAGGTAGTTCTTGATGAATTTACTGAATGGACCAACTCCAACAAACTCAGCGTGAATCCCTCCAAGTGTCAAGCCATCCAAACATGTTACAAAACTAAACCCCCACCACATGCCGAGTTGAGCATTGCGGGAGTCTCTCTGAACTTTGTATCTGAGGCAAAGGTCCGAGGAGTCTGGCTACAGAGTGACCTCCGATGGGAGAAAAATATCAATGAAATTTCTAGGAAAGCCAATCAAAAACTGTATATGCTCCGCCTGCTTGAGGTTTGGATTTAATGATGATGAGCTCATATCAATTTATACAAGTTATGTGAGGCCTGCTGTTGAATATGCTGATGTTACTTGGTCTTCCTCAATTACTGCTGCCCAGAAGATGACTCTGGAGCACCTACAAAAACGTGCATGCAGAACCATTTTGGCACAGCGCTATACTTCGAATGCGGATGCAATGCAGTTCTGCGGGCTTGAATCTGTTGCTGATAGGAGGGAGAATCATTGTCTCAGCTTTGCCGAAGGACTTGCCAATTCAAAACGTACAAATGATCTTCTCCCTCCTACCAGACGGGAGTCTCACGACCGCAACCTGCGTAATGCACATCATTTTCCCCACTTACGCACCAGGACATCACGATTCCAAAACAGCCCAATACCCTATTTCATCAGCTTGCTGAACAAGTAGAATCTTTTGCTCTGTGAACAGCTTTTTAATAATCCTTTTATAATTGGAACCACCACAAATCTGTGCAAGATTATTACTCGCATTTTGATTAAAAACAAAACAGCCCGTGTTAACTTTTACCAGTTATCTAAATAAGTATTCTCTGTGAGCAGCTTTTTAAATTTTTTCAAAGATTTGAGGCAGACAAATCTACAGGTATGTGCAATGTACTAATATTTTATTTTTTAGATTCTCAACCAACCTGTATGGGTTTTTCTTAATTTGTTTAATTGCGCTCTAAATGACAAAAATCGTCTTTATGTTTGAATTCATGAGATCCTGTAGAACGATAGTCAAAATTAATTTGTTTCATTATTTAGACTCGGGGCATGTAAATTTGGCACTTTAAATTAATGGTGGAAAACGGGTATACAAAGACCGCTGACCTCTCACATGGGCGTCACGAGGAGGGGCTAGGGGCGCTTGCTCCCCCCCCCTCTGGAAAAGCAACCCCCCAAAAAAGGAGAGGGAAAAAAGGGAAAAGGGAAAGAAAATTCAAGGTGCGAAGTCATTACTGGTAATTTAATGGCTTGGTAAGGGGGGGGGGGGGCAAATGTCCCTGTCCACCTTCAAAATGATAAATCGAAAATACGCTGGAAGAGTACAGGGATTTTTTGGGGGGGGGGGAGAATGTGCCTTGTACCCTCTAGAAAAAAATCCTGGCGACGCCCATAACTTCACCAGCTATGAACTTTCCCTGGTAAGAATTCATATCGTAAGATTAGATATTGGTTCTGGAAAAGTAGAGTTTGAATAATACATCTTTAAATATCAATAAACAGGGTGTGCAACGTTAATTGACCTCTCGTAAGTCACCAGAGGGCAAATATGAAACATTTTCTCACATCCGATCATTACATTCATTGTATGAAAAACCAACGTACGAAGTTTTATGCTTTAGTGCACAACTTTTTACGATTTTTGACCTAAACAGCTCTGTCAGCCCACCCACTGCCCCATCAGATTCAATTAAATCTTTAGTTTCAAACCGAAAAACTGATGTCTTCTTTATAATTTTCGTTCATTCGCCAGCTCCTACTACCTGTGCTTTCGCGTAATTACCCATTATTTTAAGCAGAAGCTGATATCTCTAATGAAACGACTCCGGAACATCTATCAACATCTGTAAAGTTTCAATTCAAATTTCAACCTGTTAAAATGTTTTGTTGTCATAGTTATCTAGAGTCGGCACTCTCATGCGCCTTTCGATGTACGTCATACATGCACCATGTAATGCAAAAGTTAACATTTAAGCCTGTACTTGTTTTGGTATTTGAAAAAAAAATTTACGAAGGTATGCCCTATTTTCATAAACTGGGTGCCAAAATAACCGCAAGACATCAGAACAACTGTCAGAGAAACTTGGCAGAATTTAATGAATGCATTGCGACGATAGGAGCCAAAATGTATACGGAGGGGGGTTGCGGCCCCGCCCCCTCCGCACTGTTTACGCCGCTCTCAAGTTAATTAGTCTGACCAAAAGGAACTCTTAAGTCATATTTTCATTTTCCACTAGTGCCAAGGCATCAATAAAAATTGGTTTCATTTTCCCAATTTAAATTTTGTAGTACATTTGAACAGTTTCAATTCGATCTGTTAGTCGGCTCTGTCATGCACGCTTTCATGCGCATGCACTTTTCAATGGGAAAAGTTAATATTTAGGCCCACCTGTGTTGGTAAATGGACATTTCGTGACAAAGTTATGCTTTTTTTATAAACTCGTTGTCAAAATAACCGCAAGATATCAGAACAACTATCAAAGAAACTTGGCAGGATTTAACAAATGCTTTGCGACAATAGGAGCCAAAATGTACATGGGGGGAGGGATAGGCCCCGCCCCCGTCTTCGCTTTTCCCGCCGCACTTAAGGCAATTAGTCATGTTTCGTTCTTGTTCTCAAAATTTTGATTAAATGTAAAATTGGCCCCATTTAGCATGCCGCCAATGGGCCTTAGTCTGATCTAGCGAAACTTAAGAATGGCCATTCTGTGATCAGGGTTGATAATACTATGCTTTAAGACAATCAGGGGATTTGTTCCCGACATTTTGCTTAAACACTATCCAGCTCTCAGTCTAATTGAACCAAACAATGACTGTCATGCTTAATTGATTGGCGAATCAATTAAGCGGCATAGCCATGCTCGTTAGGCAAAAGATGATAAAAGCTTCGTCGGCTGAATAGCCTATTGTCAATGATTACCGATTCACTTGAACGACTGGCAATGCATTGGACTTTTTTTTCAAAAGATATTACCAACAATTTGCGTATTTTAATGTTATTTTTAAGGTTTTTCTTTTAATTTTAAGGTATAGACAAATCCGGCGGCAGCCATTTTCTGCGGTGATATCAGGCTCGTGCGAGCATGGTGACTGTCTCAGCCGCTTTTCGGCTAACTTTGACAGAGTTTTGATAAAAAAGAGTTTGGTTTATGTGTGTAGCAAATATTATTTACATCGTATCACCGAAAGATAAGTCGATAAAAAGTACAAATAAAGGGTCTTTGAATTGCCACATGTGTTTTAAGTTATATTTACACATCTTTCAATAAGACATTTTAAAATTTGAAGAAATATCAAGTAAACAGTGTTCATCTCCATATTTATTATGGAGCAGTTTTTCGTCGTCATAGATGAAGTATTTACCCTGGAAATAAACGTCAAATGTGACACCTTTTCCGAGGAGAACACCGTTTACCCAAATCTCGTTTTTAAGTAGGCTTGCATTAAACAGTTTTAGAGAGATGTGGTCCCGACCGATAAAACAAATGCGACATGTCATAGTTCATGTAAAAGCTAAGGATGTTGTGCTCGGTGCTAATATGGTTATGTAGTTATCTTTTATCAGAGTTCAATAATAAAAGCCAAAAACGTAGGATCATGAATATTCAAAAATATAATTAGCTGGCTTAACAGACGTCGACACCAGATCGGGCGCAGAGCCCTGCAAATCTGAAAGCCGCCGCGCGCAGGGGTTTTTGTTGACAGGTATTCGTGGTATTCCCACCAGTACGGGCCGTTATCACGGTCTTACCATGAGTTTGGCGAGTCGCAAATCCATGTGCAGGATCCGTGGGCTAATAGAGGAATCGGCATGGGAGTGGCTTCCCAATTTACGTGGGCCAGCACATTTTACTTGTTCACTCATTATGCAAAGCTGTAATACAAATGAAATGTTTTGGGGAGTTGGGCCCCGCGGATTAAGCTGATAATCCTTCACCGGCTGGCCCGACCTAGAAATGTGGAATTTACATCCCTGACTGTGACAGAAAGGATGCATGGTTTGTTTTCAATTAAAACCATTGGTGCCGCTAGAAAATGTTGAACATCGTAACTCTTTTTCTCTTCTGTCATGTAAATATTTACAATTAACTGGGCGATGTACAATGAAATATTTCCTTGCCCGATCACACTGCGTTTGTAACAAAAACAAACGCGAATCCGTTGTTATTGTTATTGTTATTTAGGCCAAAAAAAAAAGGTCTCCGGTTTCTGGTATGCGCGCACGTCGCCGTAGCCATGCGCGTCGGCAAAATGAAAACGTTTTTTTTTCAATGAAAGATGATGTCTCAAAACCGCCAAACTCACTGGTTTGACTGGAATCCTGCTGCTGCACAATTTTAACGTGTTTTTGGATTGGGTTATGGTCGAGAATAAGCTTTATGTGGCCTCTCTGGACTCCCATATATTTGCACTAAGTTTAGTCGGGTACCATTTGCAATCATCAGCCGACATTTGAAGCAAAAAAAATCAGGTAAAAAAAAAAAACAAAGCCGCGTCGCCGCACCACTTTTTGGACAAGCTCCATACCAGAAACCGGAGACTTTTTTTTTTGGCCTTATGTGTGTTTTTTTTAAATATCCTTCACAATGAAAAAGAATACTCGAAAAAAACAATTCCTGGTAATTATCTGCATACAACAATGTCAAACAGAGCGACATTTCAAAATAAACAGCACAGGATGCTGTTTCCACTGCACATGAAAAAAAAAAACCTGCGAGAACCTGTCAGACTTATTTTGTAGAATCCATTCACCCCTGAACTTACTGCCTTCAATGAAGACCGTAAAATAACCTCAAGTATGTGTTTAAAAAATAAGGACCGGAATGGGAACTATATGTGTGCAAATGACGTTTGAGGACCAAATGCTTTTTTCGGCATCTTGGAATAAACAGTCATTTCTGTTTTAGCTGTATGAGATCTGTCATCAGCACGATTAACTGGGATGGAATCCCCCCCACCCCAACCTTGTATCAATCACACACCGTCTACCAGACCATTTTCTTGAAAATTGATACCGATTATTAAGTGCGACCATGTTACCAATCATCCAAAGTTTCATTAACCACGAAGCAGTACATACTCAGCTTTTCAAAATTTCCATTCAAAACCCCTCTGATTCATTCGCTTTAGTAAGCTAAGCTATCATGTATAAAATAAAGTAATACATGTAGGAACTCACCGTAAGCTGCAGCCAGAAGGGTTGCAAGGGCCAAATACGTAGACAACATGGCTGTCATTGGTAAGCTGACATGCTTTTTGCTCCAACAGCTTGATCAGTATCCAAAGTTGCACAGAATAACCAGCGCTAAATGAATAACGACAGAGCTAGTTGAGGCGCGTGGTACTGCCGGCCGCTCACGAACCAAAACTAAATGATACTGTCCTCCAAGTCCAAGACAACTATCACGTTGCTCGTTATCGAGGTCATCAGGTAGTAAAGGTTCTGTCGGTGTCTTTGTGGAACGCACAAAAATTGCATTGTAGACCAGGCCTGCCTGTAAACCGCCTGTTTGACTAATTGAATGGGGGTGCTTTTCACCTAATGGGGCACAGAAGTAATCATTAATGTTATGAGTTTGTTTCGCATGAAAAACCAGACTGCGCCATTATGTACATGAAGGCTGCTCGCATCATTATTCAAAAGCTATCTTAAAAGGTTTGGCGAGTACAGGTATGAATCCCATATAGGGTATGACTGAACAAAAATACGCGCATGAAGTAATTAAGACTGGTAATTGCAACAAATGTAGGTCTAAACTTGCCATTCTAATTCTGTTTTCTTATATAAATAGTTGCATTTTATAAACTTATTATTTTAATTTTTGCAAGAGACATGTAACAGATAGTGCTGTGTAATAAAATCGTTACTTTTTTGTATTTGTTTATATATCTTTTCTATTCTCAGGTGAATTTACAATAGTGTCGTGTGCAAATATATTTTCAATGAACAATAAAGCCGAGTAAAAAATAAATTTAAATAAAAGGGGGCGGGTGATTTTTTCCCCTAAGATGGCGGATTTTCCAAGATGGTGGATGGATTCTTAAAATTTTCTCAACTATTCTGATGATACTGTGAGGATATCCCTGACTCTGGAATCAGGGTCCAGGCAAGACCCTCAGTTTTGAGGATAAGGAACTCAAAAGGGTAGACTCAAAAGCAATCTTCAATGCTGATTTATTTCTTCTCCAACTCAATCATCAAAAGATCCAGCCCATAAAAGATCCAAGCGCATAAAAGACCCCAGACCACAAGTCACCGGTAGAGTACTATGCAAAGAATGGTGCAGCCCACGGGGAGGAGAACTCGAACGCCTGTAAATGCTCTGCAACAGCAGTCACTCAGCGCCCCTGCAATGGCAGGCTGGCTGAAAGGGTCCTGTGCAAGTAAAATACAACACGAACAGCAGGCTGCTTGTCAATCTCACGAAACTTTCTCGAGCGATGAATGTAAGATCTGTGTTCAAAGCCAAGGCGATAACGGCAAAAAGGCCGCACAAACGCATTGCTGCGCCAGCTCGCGTATCAAACCACATGGGCTAGTTCCGTCATTTCGGTTATACCCCCCCCCCCCCCCCCCCCTCTGGATTACTACAAAGTCAGCTTACATTAAGTAGGTTTTCTAAATAATGTTGACGGCAAATCATATGAATTCGAAGAATAAACTAACCCATATAATAAATCCAAATATTCACGGTGTCTGTTTCATTCCACGGGGTACTTCAGTACCGTAAGTAGGGAAGAGCAGCAGAGGGATCACTACCACGGGCTATTAGCCTGGATCAGCAGGATCGGGTGACTTCAGTAAAAGTGCATGCCCCCGTACTAAATAAATAGACTTTCTTCCAGTCGCAAAACCCAGCTCCCCACAATACAATATTGTGCCCAGCAGAGCCATAATCCTTTATAAATACAATTTTATTGGTAACAAGACAATATGTATCGACAATATCTGTGCAAATTTTAAATAAATGGAACCATGGAATATATATGTTGTTCTTCGTTTCAAGTTCAATGTGGTTTTAATATAATCAACTTGTTTTTTTTATTTCAACAGCTTGTTTACTCGAGTTTGCATCTGATGCAAGGCATCATCGATTTTCCTTGAAATCGGTTGAGTTTGTTTTCGACGTGCCTTTATTTGAACACAAATAATTATCAAACTCTTTTAAATATCAAATCAATACTCGCTTGGGATAAAGTTAAGATTCCAAGCTTTACAATGGTATAACTATAATGGCGGTACGTGTTTCCGCGCCGACGATAGAGCCTCACAAAACAAGTTGCAGGTATTTTTGGGACGCGCTGTATGTCACCGGAGAGATAAATTCAGATATTAATTTTGACGAAAAGCGCAACCTTTTGTCAAAGTGTCTGATTAGTCTGGTTCGCTGTCCCTCCTTTGTCATTCGGACTTCGAAATTAGGGACGGGTAGTGGGCAATGGATAAGGAATACATTACACCAATTATATGCAGGACTTACCTAGGTCTGATTCCCGCCCCCTAAATACAAAATCACAACGATAATGTTAGCGCGGAACCAGCCTACTGCAAAATGGCAACATGGCCACCATTAATGTGCAGTTTGTGTGGTGATGAGCTTCGATTTTTGCTGAATTTAAAAAGTGTCTCTGACAGCTATCAATAAAGAGAGGGGCACTAGTCACTGCTTTTCAGTATTTGAAACCTACGCAGTTGAATAGCTTGAGCATTGCCTTCGTGGAGACACTAGCGATTTTGCCCACTGGTTATGGTATAAGAGTTAGTATTTTGATAGCCGTGTGGTAAACTGTTATCCATGTGCAAAGCTGTACATTATATTTTCAAAAATAATCAATCATGCTGCGCACGCGCAAGGTACAACGTCAATGACTTTAAATTGGAACTAGCTACCGGTCCCCATATTATAAGAGCGAGAATCAGTCTGCTAAGTGTCTGATATCATCCACTTCGAACAGCGCATCCATTAGCCGGATGGTTTCAGCGATCTAAGGCTTGCCAACGCGTGACAATGCAACCTCGTCCCCAGGGCTTACTTTAATTTCAACCTCGTTTCCAATGCCCTCGATTGGAAACGTTCTTCCTGTTTCCGGATTCGATACCGCAATTGGCAAGTAATGGATTTATATCGTGTACTTGGTGTTGTTATTTCCAACGTGCATTACGTGGTTTCACGTTCATTGTAACTATTAGGTCCACACCTTCCCAAAAATAATCCTTTCCTTTCCAATTTGCTCGTATTAATGTGAAATGTGATACTGCATATTGTAACATTTAAACTTTGAAAAAAAAATCGTGCTCAACCCAGAAACCGCATACAAAAACAAACGCTAACGTAAAGCACAGACAGGCATTCCTAATTTGCCTACGTGTCCTAATTTTGGATATGCAAATGATCCAATACCAGGGTGAGCAGAGAGCAGGTAGTGGTGGGCGCGTACTGCTCGACTCCCTTGGGACGAGGTTGGTACAATGGCCATCAGAAGACATCACGTGACTTCAAAAATGTATCCAAGATGGCGATTTCCGGGAAAAGGTCATTGAACAAGAGAAAGGCGCGCATGATATTCAATGTTTACTTGGAAACTATCGTCTGTAATCAGATATCTCCACGTGCTTCTTTTTTACATTCTTTCCCCATACTGTCTTAAAGTGCTGGTAAATTTTAAATATATCCTGTTACTTAATATGTAAAGAAGGAATGTTAGGTAAAACGAAACCTACTCATTATGGTGCATTTAATTAAATACAAAAGTAGCCACGTGCAACTCTGATAAATAAACACTGAAAAATTGCCTGGATTAATTTTACCCAACAAAGGGTGAAAACTGGAACTACCCAAACTTGGGTTGTTCTATAACCATTGTTTGGGTTTGAATTTCTGCTAAATTCAACCAAAACCTGTGGTAATTCAAGACCAAATTTAATTCTGTCTTGTATGACTACAAGTTTTGGTTGAATTTAGCAGAAATTCTAACCCAAACAATTGGTTATAGAACAACCCAAGTTTGGGTAGTTCCAGTTTTCACCCTTTCTTGGGTAAAATTAATCCAGGCAATTTTTCAGTGAACTTGTCCCACTGTCCTAAATTGCTAATAAATATATATATGTATTCATATATTTCATTCTGTAAATAAGCAATCACTATCAGGAAAAACTACCAACGCTGGTGCATTTAATGAACTATTTAAATACCAATGTGCAACTCTGTAAAATTATAGATGTTTTCTTCGTGCTATGTCGAGCAATCTTGTCAACAGATTTGTTTTTGCAATGTCTGTTTTCCTGGAAATATACAAATTATTCACTTCTGAATAGGACATGGAACAGAATGAAACCACCAACGTTAAGTTATTGAATTATATACACATATAGTTTAATAAAAGATGAAGTTTAAGACTGCTGTTGGTTTACATTTTGCTACAATTTGAAGCCGGCACATTAGCGGTGTAGCTAGGGGGCAGGGGGCACACGCCCCCCCCCCCCCTGGAAAAAGTTCGCACTTCCAGTCGCCCACTCCCACACTGGAAATTTAGCATCCGGAGAAAAGCACGGCCGCCTGAGTTACCATGATTAGCTGCAGGAATATAAAGTCCATTTTTTCGAAATGGTGTGCGTTTTTTTTCACCAAACCCTTTCTTTTCGCAAGTGGCTGTTTATTTTACTGTCCTTGGAAAGCGAATAGCGGTATTTATTGTCTCACATCAACCATGATATAGGTTTTGAACAGCGCCCCCATGGGAAAATTGTGTCTCCTTAACTATTTGATTTTACGGAATTCGGGTGTCCGGTGAAGAAACCTGTCTACACTTCAGCACAGATAGTAATACGACTATATATCTTTCGAATGTTCTATGAATTACATTCTCGTCAAGCCTGCAGTAATAGTTTTGCATGATGGCGACGATACCTATTTTTTTTATTTTATTTTTTGCTTGACGAGCTGTGAAAGTGGCGCGAAACTGTACATTCTTTTTCTTTTCTTTTTTTATATCTCAGAGCAACCCAACACCTCAAACTGAAGGCAGCAGAAACTGTAGCACCGTGTGGGTTCAATCCGCAGGAATCGGGTGCGCACGGCTATCGGGAACTGAGTGGTTACATAGGAGCTCCCGTCGATGTTTCCTGCGAACTTCAAACAAACATTAAATGGAATTTTGCAAATCCAGCCAATCGACGATATAAACAAGGACATTAAAATTTCTAAGACATATTTTTTTAAGGGTGGGTGTATCTCGCACTGAATATTAAAGGTCTCGAATAAATGTTCAACTTTTTGTGAACCGATAGGAATGCACTTTTCAAGATTGACAGAACAACATTGTAAAGCAGATCAGGTTTTGCCATCCACCGACGTATAAACACTGTATACTCAGTGTGTTACCTCCCGAGTGAATGTTTTAAAAAAGAACACTCAGGTTGGACTCGAATCCACGACCTCCTGCTTTCTAGTGCAGATGTCTTACCACTCGACCAAACGAGATCGGTAGGTTGGTTTGAATCTGATCCTTGTAAAGAATATACATGCAAACATTGAGGACTACCCCACCGCAACGGTTCTCCGCTGTGAAATGGGAAAACAAAAACTAGCTCTGTAATACCTTCTTAGGGGCTTCCATCTGTTCAGGCGATGTCTTGGTTGTCCCGCTTGCCTCGGTCACATTACGCCAATTATCCCCATCGAAGCTGTATGAGACTTGATATTCAAGCACCCAGTAGAGCCCCGGATGACCTCTGGTGACCAGACCGGAAACACTGTACATGGCACCGAGGTCGACCTGTATCCAGCTGTACCCATTGTACAGATAGAAACCCCAGCATCTGCTTCCATCTGAATAAAGGATCAATTTATTTTGGTTATAAATTTGTTTTACACAAATACACATGTACCTTTGAATAATATGGGGGCCGCCCGATAGTCCGAAGGTTCTTTAGTCCGAAGGTTCGATAGTCCGTTCTGACCATACCCCACTTGTGGGGTGATGTTCCTTTCATCACCCCACTATTTTAACACAAGACAAACATCACCCCAAAAGAGAAAAAGGGATAATGGGAACACAATGCTACCACCCCACAATTCTGTCTGGCTGAAGTAGTCCGAAAATAGAATAAGGTTAATTAATTCGAAGGTTTGATAGTCCGAATAGACGATAGGGTTCGATAGTCCGAATCGACAATAAGGTTCGATGGTCCGAATTGAGAATAAGGTTCGATAGTCCGAATAATACAGTAGGGTTCGATAGTCCGAATTGAGAATAAGGTTCCGTAGTCCAAATGTGCTATACGGTTCGTCAGTATGACACTTCAGACTATCGGACCTTACTGTTGATTCGGACTATCGGACCTCATTGTCAATTCGGACTATCGGACCTTATAGTCTTTTCTGATTATCGAACCTTTTTTTGTCAATTCGGAATAATGAACCTTCGGATTATTGAACCTTATTTTCGTTTTGGACTATTGAACCTTGGGACTGACTAACCCTATTCTAAATTCGGACTATCAAACCTTCGGATGAATGAACCTTCGGACTAATGAACCTTCGGATTAATGAACCTTCGGACTATTGCATCAAATGTTCGGATTATCGAGCCTTATTTTATTTTCGGACTAATAAACCTCCTCTTATGGATATTGTGTGCATTGGGACTAACGAACCTTCGGACTAAAGGACCTTCTGACTATCGGGCTGTAACCGAATAATATACATGTACTTAAAAAAAGAAACAAGACTGATATTTCGCACATAAAAAGCATGATCGTATATCAGGAGCTTTAATGATCGTTATATTGTTGTCGGCCTATTGAATTGGAATCCACCGATTATTGTAATTGATAGTTTGATCTGTTCACCGCTCTTATAGAGCATTAGCTCTCTGGCGTTGGTATTACTGCATCATTTGCATGTCCTTTTGTTGGTGTGAGAAAATCGGCTTCCTATACAATACTGCAAACTTGCTTTTAACTGTGGCCTAGTGTTTACGGGGTCCGCGCATATTAAAGTCCGACGCCTCATAGGTCCGAAATTTCGAACTTACGAGGCGTCGGACTTATGAGGCTTCGGACTTACGATACGACCCATGTCTACGGTTCAGACTGAAGCTATGCCTCGTTGCGTGAGAACTAATGATGTGCATTGGGTCGGGTTGACCAGGCCAAACCGACCCGAAACATTAGAGATATAAACCGAATCCGAACCGAAACCGATCTTAACTCCCTCAAACCGACCCGACCCGACAAAAAATAAGGTTAGACCGACCCGACCCGACAAAACGGGGGGAAAAACCGAATACCTGGCTTGGGACAAAGAGATTACTATTTTGTGCCTGCCCTTACCCACGTGGCATGTTTTTTTTTGGCAAAACCATCGTCCCTCTCTCTCTCTCTGTCATACTCTGTAGGTTGATCGAGAGTAACTCCGCTTATTAAACAAACGCATGGTCACCACGCGGTATCATTTACAATCTATCTATTTCATTGTCAGTGCCGATCCCACTGGAGAAATTAATACCGTGGGAACTTGATAGTGCGCTCGGTGGCCACACCACACAATGGGCTGCAGTCACAGTGATTGATCAACTGTTTCGTTTATTTCGGTTTATTTCGGTTTATTTCGGTTTATTTCGGGGTTTTTTTTTCAAAAGATGGCTAAACAGACCCGACCCGACCCGAAGATGTAAATGCAAAACCGAAGCCAACCCGACCCGACTGAAAAGATGGACAAACCGTTCCGACCCGACCCGAAGTCGGTTTCGGGTCGGGTCGGTTTCGGTTTCGGGTCGGGTTTGCTCATCATTAGTGAGAACCAAAAAGAGAGATGTATATTAATGTTTATAACACCTCATCCACAGATTCTGTGTCTTGATTGGCCGAGAGCGAGTCACATGTTACTTTCTAATTTTGCTATCTTTCTGTGCACGGCCAAAAGTACTATATGCATAGCAACCAAAGTACTATACCATAAGCAACCAAAGTACTATTTCCACGGCGCGGTATTTGTGTGCAAATGCATGCTGGTGTGCACGTTGCGCGTTGTGCGAAGCGCGTATTATTTCAAAGAGAGCGCGCCGCAGACTTGGGTTCAAACATTTCGTGAAGGGTTAGTTTTTAAGAGAGAAATACATTTTCCACCAATTTTGTATTGAAATTGAAGTTCATTTAAACTGTGTTCAGATTTAAATAATGTAAAATATTAAAATCAAGCAGAATCTGTGGGTGAAGTGTTATAATACAAATATTGAATGCTTTATCTCGTGGTATAGTAAAACTAGCCTCCCTCGGTGATCCATGGACCATTCTATTTTCCCTCGGCTTCGCCTCGGGAAAATAAAATGGTCCATGGATCACCTCGGGAGACTAGTTTTACTACACCACTCGAAGCATTCAATATTTGTATAATGTATATGTATATTTTATTGGCAGGGGTTGGGAAGGATACATCTCTGGATGACAGTTTGTTTTAACTTTAGCCTTTCCCTGGGCAGCTTCTGCTAATAAGAGTTTTACTTTTTGGTTTTTTTTTTTTTAATAAGTTATTTCAAGTAGTAGGGCGATGATGATAGTCCTTCCGAATGTGCTATTATACAATAAAAATAAGAGAAGAAATGAAAATGGGAATGGGTGCGGAAAGCGAAAGATGAGAGCTTGTACTTTTCTATTGCATTTAATGTGCATATTAAACCTCTCTTAGTGCAGGGGCCCTGTGCAGATTGTCAGGTGTTTACCAATGATGAACTCGTTCAGAAAATACCATACCTAGTCGCGCATCGGTTGTCTGCCATGAAGCGTCCAAATGCCTCAAATCCGTGATGCTACTATCTGGGATGGAGCCATCCTTCATACCGAGTGGTTTCCCATTGCAGCAACCTGTCCCAAAGTCATAGAAATTAAAAAAGAAAATCACCAGTCAGTCAGTCAGTCAGTCCATCAGTCGGTCGGTCAGTCACTCAATCGTTCCTTCATTCCTTCCTTCATTCCTTCCTTCATTCATTCGGGGAGTCAGTCGGGGAGTCAGTCAGTCAGTCAGTCAGTCAGTCAGTCAGTAACTCCTCCCCTCAGGCAGTCACACCGTCTGCCAGTCACTCACTCACTCAGTCAGTCACCCAATCTGTCATCAGTCACTCACTCGGGGAGTCAGTCAGTCAGTCAGTTACCAAGTCGGTCAGTCACCTTGTGGTGTGTGAGGTGACGAAACGCCACCTACTTTTCATGCACGGAGTCAATCATAATATACCTGTAGGGCCAATGTAATTCTGCTGATTGCATCGTTGGTACGCCTCTCGCAGTGCCGTCTTCATCCAGCGCTCACCGGGCACAGGCTTGGGTGGACGACCGTAATAATTACACGACCTAACCTCGCCGTCTGCGTCACCTAGGTACACTGAAAATGGACCATGCATACAAAACTGTACAACGGAGGGCTAGTCTATATGGTCTATTACATATGAACAGATTCACTCTTTAATTAGTCAGAAAAACCGCACTTTGACCTCTAAACTATTCACCTATGTCGCGTCAAGACATGAATAAAAAATCGAGCGGAGACCTCTGTCCAAGGGTGGATCCAGGGGAGAGCAACGGGGGCACTGCCCCCCCCCCCCCCAAAGTTGTTCTTTGTTTTAAGTGACGTCGCAATAAAGGCAGGCACCGCGAACACCACCATCTTCTCCTCAAAAAAAGTGGTTAAAGTGGTCAGAAAATGCCTTAGATCGCACCACAGAGCATCTAGACCCCCCTCCCAACAATAGGAGCCCTTAACCCGAAAGGGGCCGGGTTATTTTGACCATCTCACAGCCGAGAGGGGGCGGAAAAAAACATAAAAACAGACACTCATTTGCTGTAGGATGGGGGCACGTAATGACCCTCATCCCCATGTTCCCCCCGCCCCCGTTAATAATGTAAGAAGTACAGCAAGAATCTTTTTGAATAGACGGACAAGGCATAAATCATTGTCAAGAGCCGAAAGAAAGAGGGCCGCTTGTTAAAACTTGTCGTATGTCGTAATACTGTGTGTGTTTATATTTGTCTGTATTGCATAAAACATTCCATCAATATTTCTTAATTATCATTTTGAAAATAAATGCAAACGGGTGGTGACTATTCACCTGCTAAAAGTACAATGCCATCGTCGTCATTAACCTTTACAAATGGCGTCAGGGCGGGCGTACGCCGTGGCGCAGCGCTCATTTGTCATTGAACCAAACAATGACGGTCAAGCTTAATTGATTGGCGAATCAATTTAGCGCCATAGCCATGCTCGTTAGGCAAAATATGATAAAAGCTTCGTCGGCTGAATAGCCTATTGTCAATGATTAACGATTCACTTGAATGACTGGCAATGCATTGGGCATTTTTTAAAAAGATATTACCAACAATTTGCGTTTTTTATTGTTATTTTTAAGAGTTTTGTGAATTGTAAGGTATAGACAAATCCGGCGGCGATATCTGCGGTGATATCAGGCTCGTGCGAGCATGGTGACCGTTTCAGCCTATTTTCGGCTAACTTTGATGGATTTTTGATAAAAACGTGTTTGGTTTATAATGTGTACAGCAAATACGTAATTTACATCGTAACATCGAAAGATAAGTCGATAACAAATACAAAGAAAGGGTCTTTGGATTGGAACATGTGTTTAAATTTTATTTACACATCTTTCAATAAGGAAAAAAAATGAAGAAATATCGAGTATTAAAACAGTGTTCATTTCCATATTTATTATGGAGCACTTTTTGTCGTCATAGATGAAGTATAAATAAACGTCAAATGTGACACCTTTCCGAGGAGAACACCATTTACCCAAATCTCGTTTTTGATTGGGCTTACATTACAAAGTTTTAGAGAGATGTGGTCCCGAACCGATGAAACCAATGCGACATTTCATAGTTTCATATGTAAAAGCTAAGGATGTCATGCTCGGTATTAACATGGTTATGTAGTTACACTGAGCAGAATTCCATAATAAAGTCCCAAAATGTAGGATCATGAATATTCAAAAACATTATTAGCTGGCTTGAGAGTCCTCGAAACCAGATCGGGCGCACAACCCTGCAAATCTGAAAGCCGCCGCGCGCAGGGGTTGTTACAACTGATAATGTAGTAACCGACGGATAATGTATCACCAACCGATAATGTCACACAAATTGACTGATACTGTATCACTAACCGATAATGTAACAGAAATTGACTGATAGTGTAGTTAATGTTACTACACTATTGGTCAAATTTTGTTACATTATCGGGCAAGACCGATAATGTAACAACAATCGACTGACAGTGTAGTACATTTTTACTACACCATCGGTCAATTTCTGTTACATTATCGGTTAGTGATACAGTATCGGTCAATTTGTGTGACATGATCGGTTGGTGATACATTATCCGTTGGTTAGTTGTAACAGGGGTATTTGTTGACAAGTATTCGTGGTATCCCCAACTGTACGGGCCGTTATCACGCGTCTAACCAGGAGTTTGGCCGAGTCGTTAATCCATGTGTAGGATCCGTGGGCTAACAGAGGACTCGGAATGGGAGCGGCTACCCAATTTATGTGGGCTGGCACATTCCACTTGTTCCACTTATGCATAGTTGTAATACAAATGAAATATTTTGGGAAGTTGGGCCCTGAGGATTAAGCTGATCCTTCACCGGCTGGCCCGACCTAGAAATGTGGAATTTAAATCCCTGACTGTGACAAAAAGCATGCATGGTTTGTTTTGAAGAAAATGTTGAATATCGTGACTCTTTTTCTGTTCTGTCATGTAAATATTAACAATTAACTGGGCGATGTACAATAAGCCATTTGCGTGTTAAATTTGAATAAAATCTGGAACGCTGACTTAATACAATGCTTTGCACGTTTTAACCTAGCATTCTCCCGACCAAAGAGACTGTTACTATATCACGTGATTCGGGGCAAGCCTTATGCTAGCAACCCCCAGCTCCGGCATGGTCTGGTGTCTTTGTGCCATTCTCACCCATTGTGAACGATGTATTGGTGCTGAGCGTCTCTTACGTAACTATGCAAGAGCTTGCCCCGAATCATGTGATTAGCAACAGTGTCTTTGGTCTGGAGAATTCACAGTTAAAATGTGCCAAGCATTCTGAGCAAGTCATTGTACCAGACGTTTTTCAAATGTAAATCCCAAAGGGTATAGGTTACTCGCAAATGGCTTATTGCTTGCCAGATCCGCCTGCGTTTGTAACAAAAACAAACGCGGATATGTTGTCTGTGTTATTGATTTGTTGTTGTCGTTGTTGTTGTCCTTCACAATGGAAAAGAACACTAAACAAAATCAATTCTTAATAAATATCTGCTTTCATCAAACGATGTCAAACAGAGCCATATTTCAACACATAGTATGCTGTTTCCACTGCACTTAAAAAAAAACCCTGTAAAACACCTGTCAGACTTATTTGGTAGGATCCATACACCCAAAAACCTACTGGCTTCGGAATAACTGTCTACCAATTCCATGAAGACCGTAAAATAACTTCAAGAAAGCTGCATGAAATTAGTCATCAGCATTTTGAACTTTGATGAAATCTCCCCTACCCCCAAACTTGTATCAATCACATACTGTCTACCAGACCATTTCCCTGACAATTTATACCGAACATGAATGTCGACCATATGTCACCAACCATTAAAAGTTTAATTTACCACGAAACAAGCGTACGTTTTTGTTTTTTCAAATTTTCCAATCAAAATCCCTCTTTTTCATTCGCTTTAGTAATCTAAATAAACAATACTGGAATAAATGTAGGTACTTACCGTAAACGGAAACCAGAAAGGTTGCAAAGGCCAAATACGTAGACATCATGGCTGTCATTGGTAAGCTGACATGCTTTTTGCCCCAAAGGCTTGATCAATATCCAAAGTTGCACAGAATAACCAGCGCAAAATGAACTACCACGGAGATAGTTCAACTGCGTGGTACTGCCGGCCGCTCACGAACCAAAACCAAATGATACTGTCCTCCAAGTCCAAGACAACTACCACGTTGCTCGTTATCGAAGTCATCAGGTAGTAAAGGTTCTGTCGGTGTCTTTGTGAAACGCACAAATATTGCTTTTCAGACCAGCCCTGCCTGTTAACCGGCTATTTGACCAATTGAATACAGGGGGGGGGAGGGGGTCACTTAATGGGGCACTAGGAAACCATTAATTTTATGGGTTTGAAAAACGAGAATGCGCCACTATTCAAATAAAGCTGCGGGAATCATTTTTCAAAAGCTATTTAAAAAGGTTTCGCGAGTACAGGTATGAATCCTACGAAGGGTTTGAATGAACAAAAATACGCGCATGAAGTAAGCAAGGCTGCTATAATTTCATCAATTGTATGTCTAAACTCGCCATTGGAAATTTCTGTTTTCTTATATAAATAATTGCATTTTATAAACTTATTGTTTTAATTATTTTCAAGAGACATGTAACACAAGGTGCTGTGTAATAATACCGTTGCAATTTTGTTTATTGGTTTATATATCTTTCCTATTCTCTGGTGCATGTACAATAAAGTGTCGTGTGCAAATATATTTTCAATGAACAACAAAGCCGAGTAAAAAAAAAAATAAGTAGTCTCTCGTCTGGCTTTTTTTGGAGAAAAACAAAAGGAGGCGGGCACTTTTTTTCCCTAAAATGGCGGATTTTCTAAGATGGTGGATGGATTCTTACATTTTCTCAACTATTTTGCTGATACAAAACTGTGCCCAGCAGAGAAATAATCCTTTAGAAATACAATTTTATTGGAAAAAAGACAAGATATATCGACAATTCTGTGCAAAGTTTATTCAGGTGTATGAATTAAAAACAAAAACAAAAAAAGGCGGGCGGGAAACAACAGGTAGCGGGTGGTGACGAGAAACTGGCTTTTTTTTTTACTTGGCCTAAGATAGGATGAGTAAAAAAAACCGGAACCCACAACCAAAAAATTATATTTCATATTTAAAAAAAAATGTAGTACCAAAAATAATAATGTCTGGAAAGCCTATTTTATAAGCTGCTTTTAAATGGAAAAAAATACTGAAATTGCTCAATCCGCTCAAAGAATATCACCATTTAAACACAATAACATGAAACCGGTTTCGTCCAAAAATGCAATTCCAAGAATCGTCGTCACAATTGCCTTCAAACATCACCAGCGATAAAACCTCAGTTTAAAAGTAGAAAAAAATTCAACAAAGTCTTTTTGAAGGCCCGTCTTTTAAAAAACAGCGGATTTTATAAATCATATGTGTTTGCCTTACCATTGTTAATAAATTGTGTACTACAGTTGTTGACAGTTGGTGAAACAAGTATTCTGTGTCATTGTCTTTGTTGTTCCAAACAGTCAAAACACACAATAAATTGCTTTCAGGCTTTAGGGTAATTCCATTTAAAAGGTGATTCTTTGAACGGATTGACCAATTTCAGTAATTTTGTCATATAAGTAGCTGATGAAATTGGCTTTCCAGTCATTGTTATTTTTGGTGCTACATATTTTTTTAAATAAAAAATATATATTTTTTGGATTTAAGTTCCGCTTTTTTTGATTCACCCTGAATAATGACAGACTTGTGGTTTTCCAGGTGGTACATTTTGGCACTTCATTGTTAAAGAAACTACCGTAGATTTACCTAGGAACTCCATTATGTGGAGTCTTATTGCAAAACAATATAAGTCTCTCTTATATGTACACATTCAACATTCTCCATATTATACAAATCCATTATGATGTATTTAGATATCATAGATATAAGAAAAGTACGTAAGGCCAAACAAATACATATATAGTCGGTCTCTGGTCAGCGCGTGCGTCGATTGTGATCATGCGCGTCAATACTATTTTTTTCAAAATTGTCCGCGTTAGCTTCAACAGCGCCCTCCGTGCGTACCAAGGAGCACCAAGGAATGGGGAAGGGCACAAAAACAAATGATGGAGGGCACCAAGGCAAGTGTTGGAGGACACCAAGGTATATGAGGACACCAAAAAGTGTCAATATAGTACCCACTTTGTCTGTACTATCCAAGCTTCAGAAAGGGGGGGGGGGACGCATCGCCGCATCACTTCCGGAACTTTGGTCCGACCAGCGACCGACCATTTGTTTTGGCCTAATGATAATATGCATGTACCTGCCACAACTTTTGTATAGAAAACAATGTGCCTTGCGGTTTTTCCACACTGTTATATGAAGTTTTGGTTACCAATAATACATAATACCATTTCTCATATACACTTCAAGGCATAAAGGTTCATTTGCTTATTTTTCCTTTGTATCAGAGATTAACGACTTACATTCCTCAGTGCTTGTGTATGACAGGTTATAGAGAGTAACTTTAGAGTGCATATTTTATTTATAATCATAATATGTGACATTCTTATATTATCTCACATCTTTGAGGAACACAGGTTAAAAAATTGGGAGAAAAAGTGATATCAGGGAAAGCTTATGAAAAGGTGGTAAACTTTTAGACTGGTTTAGAAAATGTTGTTAGTTTACCACCAATAATATGCAGTGATGTCGTAAGCTGCGTTAATGGATCACGTTAATGAGGCACTAAAATGGGTTTGTCAATAATAAATCTCATGTACAGGGGTGAGTCAGAATGATCTGGACCCAAATTAGAGAAAAACATTAAAAATATGTAGCAATTATCAACACAAGTGCAAACGAGATATGTAATAGGCTGGTATTTTGGACATATTTGGAGAAAGTCTCATGTAATTCCATAGTACCATTTTGAAGACAAGCGCTAGCAAAGAACACACGCTAAAAACACTCGGTTCCATGGTTCAACAAATTTATTGAAATTGCGTACTGATGTGACGGTATTTCAAAGTTCGGTCACATCAGTACGCGATTATAAAAATGGAACCATGGAATATATATGTTGTTCTTCGTTTCAAGTTCAATGTGTTTTTAATATAAATCAACTTGCTTTTTTATTATTATTATTTCAACAGCTTGTTTACTCGAGTTTGCATCTGATGCACCGCTTCATCGATTTTCCTTGAAATCGGTTGAGTTTGTTTTCGACATGCCTTTATTTGAACACAACTAATTTTAAAACCCTTTTATTTAATTGGTTTATTTCATAAAAATCATATTGCAGCAAAATGCTGAATTACATGACATTTACAGTGTTCAATAAAAAAGACAGCTTACACAAAAGATTATTTAAAAAAAAAAAAACACCAAAACAGGATATTACATTTACATTGGATAAGAGTTTTTAAATTGAAGATAAAACATTTAGTTATATAAAAATACAGTGAACAGATAAAATTAATTAACGATTGACGATGGTGGGGCCGTAATTGCACTATTTCTTGTTCAACAACTCAGTCATGTAAGGCAGGGGGCTAGTTCTGAATCTGTTGGTGCTGCACCTATATGGTTTGAATTTAGTTTGGGTTCTGAGGGTCATTGATGATTTGTACTCAGAGGGAGGGAACCACTCAGAGAACTGCGGAGATGTACATGCTTTTGTGGCAAAGTCTCTGCAGATTTGCTGTCGCCTTACATGAAGAGGCTCAAGTTCTAGTTTCATCAAGGAATCTGGGTAGGATGTGAACTGTGTGCCTAGAATGCATTTACAGACACGCTTTTGAATCATCTCAATTTGGTTACTTTGTCTCTGAGTGAGACCCGCATGCCACAATGGAACAGCATACTCTAGTACCGGTCTGATATAACTTTTGTACACACTCAGAAGTTCACAGTCATTGAACCCTGCACCTTTCAATTTACGCAACATGAACATTTTTCGGTTTGCTTTAGTGTGGATACTTTCTACTTGGGAATCCAATTTTAAATCATCCTGGATCATAACACCAAGCAGTTTGACTTTACTGACAACCTCAAGGCGTTGATCTGAAATTCTTAGGTCAACATCTGGAATTTCTTTTTTGCCAAAGTATACTTGCATTGCCTGGCATTTGGCAGGATTTAGTTTTAGTTTGTTTTGAACTGACCATTCCTGCAAGGTATTTAAATGCTCTTGCATGTCACTGACATTATCAACTGTTCTATTTTCACCAATAGTCAGGTCGTCAACATATTTCCACACTGACGGTTTGCTTTCATCATTCAGAGATAGGTTTAGTGCATCATTTATCATACCTAGGAATGAAACAGGTCCAATGATGGTACCCTGTGGCACTCCCCCAGTTAAACCGATCCAG
This sequence comes from Patiria pectinifera, assembly GCA_029964075.1. NCBI lineage: Eukaryota > Metazoa > Echinodermata > Asteroidea > Valvatida > Asterinidae > Patiria > Patiria pectinifera. The sequence continues at coordinate 8,167,539 of CM057136.1, read as the reverse complement.
TCAGAGTATACGTTTTTGTATTTTACTCTTTGTCTCCTGTTGGTAAGGAACTCACTCACCCACTGCACAAGACAGGGAGATACACCTAGCATCAACAATTTCCTGATAACAATGTTGTGATCAATTAAATCAAAGGCTTTTGAGAAATCAGTGAGTACCAAGGTACTAATGTTCCCAGATTTTTCAGCTGCAGAAATAGAGTGATGATAAATATCAATGAGACAGTGTGTTGTTGATTTGCCCCTCTGATTACCATATTGTCTATGATCAATATTAGGCTGAATTTCATCATTTATCCATTTGCAAATTCTGCCTTCCGCTACTTTGGCCAGACAAGAGGTCAGCGATATTGGTCGCAGCTTGTCAAGGACAGGTGGGTTTTGTTTGGGAATTGGAATGACATTCGCCTCCTTCCATTGTGTAGGTACCTTACTCTGACTAATAGAGGCGTTGATAATATCTGTTACTGGCCTACTGCATTCGCATGCAAATTCCTTCAGCAGCTTAGGTGGAACATCATCTGGTCCCCTAGCTTTTGTTGCAGAGATTCTTTTCAAATCATGATAAATTTCCCATGGTTGGACACAGGGTGGTGGGTCAGGGCTAGGAAGATATTAAGTATCACATCAATACTCACCAGGGATAAAGTTAAGATTCCAAGCTTTACAATGATATAACAATAATGGCGGTACGTGTTTCCACACCGACGCTAGAGCCTCGCAAAACAAGTTGCAGGTATTTTTGGGACGCGCTGTATGTCACCGGAGAGATAAATTCAGATATTAATTTTGACTAAAAGCGCAACCTATTGTCAAAGTGTCTGATTAGACTGGTTCGCGGTCCCTCCATTGTCCTTCGGACTTCGAAAGTAGGGACGGGTAGTGGGCAATAGATAAGGAATACATCATGCCAATTCTATGCAGGACTAGCCTAGGTCTGATTCCCGCCCCCTAAATACAAAATCACAACGATAATGTTAGCGTGGAATCGGCCTATTGAAAAATGGCAGCATGGCCACCATTAACGTGCAATTTGTGCGGTGATGTGCTCCGATTTTCGCTGAATTCGAAAGTGGCTCTGACAACTATCAATAAAGAGAGGGGCAGTACTTTTCAGTATTTGAAAACGATACATGTATGCAGTTGAAATGCTTGAAAGTGGTCTTCGTGTAGACACTTGCGATTTTGCCTACTGGTTATGTGTCATCCATGGCGAAGCTGTGCATATTATTTTCAAAAATAATCAATCATGCTGCGCACGCGCACTGTACAAGGAGGACTACAGGCTGGCCCTATAGTCATATTTACATCAATTACTTTAAATGGAGAACTAGCTACCGGTCCCCATATTATGTCTACTAAGTGTCTGATATCATCCACTTCGAACAGCGCCCCCAATACCCGGACGGTTTTAGCGATCTAAGGCTTGCCAACACGTGACAATGCAACCTCGTCCCCGGGGCTTACTTTATTTTCAACCTCGTTTCCAATAGCAAGCCCTGGATACAAAACTTTCTGTCTGTATCCTGATGTGATAACGCAATTGGCAATTAAGTAATGGATTTATATCGTGTGCTTGGTGTTGTAATTTCCAACGTGCATTACTGGTTTTCACGTATATATTAATTATTACGTCTTCACCTAGTACCTTCCGCAAAATAATCCTTTCTTTTTTAATTTGCTCGTATCAATATGAATTGTGATACTGCATATTGGCTGAAGAAGATTGTAACATTTAAACTTTGAAAATCGTGTTTACGTAACTCACGCCGCGACGAATTGATTCTGTTTTTACTTCAGACACCGCATACAAAAACAAACGCTAACGTAAAGCACAGGCAGGCACCAGACTATTTCTAATTTGCATACGTGTCCTAAAATTTTGGATATGCAAATGATCCGATACCAGGGTGAGCAGAGAGCAGGAAGTGGTGGGCGCGTACTGCTCCACACCCTGGGGACGAGGTTGGTACAATGGCCACCAGAAGACATCAGGTGACTTCCAAAATGTATCCAAGATGGCGATTTTCGGGAAAAGGCCATTGACCAAGAGAGAGGCGTGCATGATATTCACCGTTTACTAAAAACGATCGTCTGTAATCAGATATCTCTACGTGCTTAATGCTTTAATATTCTTTGCCCATACTCTCTAAATTGCTGATAAATCTTAAATATATTTTGTTACTTAATATGTAAAGAAGGAATGTTAGGTAAAACGAAAACTACTCATTATGCTGCATTTAATTAAATACTCAAGTGCAATGTGCAACTTTGTTAAAATAAATAAGAGTACTCGAATTTGTAATTTATATTAGGCTCTAAAATATTCATGTACATGTTGTACATCTATTAATAATGACATACACATGAAAAATTTTGATATTTTATTTTGTGACGAATACTAGAATTTGAAGAAGCATACGTTACACAAATAATCGCGCAACCCGGACTATTTTTTTTTTTCAAATGATCTAAGAGTATTAAAGTTTCCCATCAATGACTACCGCAATACTTGTACATGATGGCGACAACACCCAAACTTTTAAAGACTAGCTGTGTCCCCTTGAGTACGAGAAATGAAAGATGCTTTCGATTCGGGCGATTCACTATGCAGTGCGCCACCAAGAGTTGGCCACGAAGATTTAATTTTTCCCAGTGCATTATGGGAGGTCTACAAATTCGCAGCGCGGGACATTTGAAAGTGTTCCTTTGTGGCGGTCAGTAGTTTCATAAGCGTATGATTCGAGTATAATGTTTGCTCATTTCTTTTCTTTCGATGAATATGGTGGGGGGGTTTTTGTAAGGCGGCAGAACACTATGACCAAATATATAACAACTTAGCTCAAGTTGTCTACTGACACTCATTCACATGGGCCATGTTTTGTCGACCGTAAACTTGAAAAATGGGCTCTCCATGGCAAACTCTTGGTGGCGCACTGCATTGTGAATCGCCCAAATGGCTCATTTTCCTCTGCATGAATTTATATATTGGAGCAACCCAGCACTTCAAATTGAAGACAGCAGCGATTTCTGTTACACCGTACGGGCTCAATTCGCAGGAATCGGGTGCGCACGGCCATCGGGAACTGGGTGGTTACATGGGAGCTCCCGTCGGTGTTTCCTGCGAACTTCAAACAAACATTAATTGGAGATTTGTAAATGTAGCCAGTCGACGATAAAAAAAACCACATTTTCAAAATTGAATTTAGGGATTTTATCGTACTTGGCAGACCCTAGCCCTGGCGAAGCCGAACAATGTCTATGATACGTAAACAGATTCGGCGATTAATTATGCAAAAGATATATGTATGACTCGTGACTCGGACTCGGACTCGAGTCCGACTCGAGTCACATTTTTAATGCCTCGGACTCGGACTCGAGTCACTTTGACTTACGACTCGGACTCGGACTCGGACTCGGACTCGGGGCTACAGACTCGGACTTGGACTCGAACTGACTTGTGACTCGACGGAAATTACTGCACTGCACACGCGCACATACGTAAGTCGATCGTTTTCTTTACTGTGCAATACATGTACAGGGCGCTCGATGCGGTGCGTGCGTGGCCGTGGCCGGTTACCGATATATTGATAAAAGAAATCAATGTACCGAAACTTGTATCCCGCCGTCTGCACGTAATACTGCATAGGTGCAAGATTGATAAGGTAAAGATACCAGACTTTTCTTGTCAGACGTCCTGTCGTTCACACGTGTATTGCTGTCGCATTGCGATAACGCGATATAAATAGTCTGCTGATCTGCCCGTTTCGGTAACGTTACATGCAAGTTGAAACGTAGATCATGATGGCATCCACTCCAAAAATTGTCAATTTTGATTATCTTAACTTCAAGAGAAATGCCAATGGAAGATCAAGTGCAGAATGCACTCTGAATCTCTGAATTCCCTAAGATGTACGTTTTTCCAATACAATGTTTTGAGGTGACTCGTGACTCGGACTTTGACTCGACCTTTGTGACTCGTGACTCGGACTCGGACTCGATCTGGAGGACTCGGGACTCGGACTTGGACTCGAGAAATGTGACTCGGACTCGGACTTGGACTCGATGTTTTGTGACTCGAATACAAGAAAGACTGCGTATGACCTCAAGAAACTGACGAATCAGCAGGCGCCTTCTATACGCGCGTAATCCGAGCTTCCCGCGTGCGTACACATCACGCCCACGATGAAAGCATTTTTGTACAGGTTCTTGTATTACAAAAACGCGGCATCGAAATTTACCAATCACAATCTTAGTTCTGATTTCGGAATGAAATGACGTCACGCATGCTTAGCTATATCAGATGTTAGACAGGAGAATGGGCTCCGTGGATAACAGGTGACACTCAGACTAGGCGAGGCAAAGCCTCGTATGGAATATGCGTCAGGGACATAACTGACACGAGACTAAGACAAAAACACCCGGCAGAAACCATTTTGTCTTTGTCTTTCCAGGGTAGTCTTATCGAGTCCGAATTTTGACTATTTTGACACTCATCACCAATCAATCAGATTCTCTGCGTAGACTTCGCGACTGTTACCTCAGCACTGAAAATTCAACTTGTTTAGGCAATAGGAAAGCGCTTTTCAAGCTCGCACAGCGCGCTGCCATATTGAGTGCGTTCGATTACTTCCCCAAGCTTACTCGCGCCTGGCTCCTTGCGTGATGACAGACATGCGCAGTGAAGCTAAATAAACGAACGGTTTCGGGTAAAGTTTTGTGCAAGAGCTGGAAACATGGGCGTCGCCAGTATTTTTTTTAGAGGGGGACAAAACATATTTTCCCAAACAAATCCTGTATTTCTCAACATATTCTCGATTTATCAGTTTTAGAAGGGGGCAGGGACATTTTGCCCACCCCCAACCCATTAAATTTCCACCAATATGACTTCTCGCCTCTTTTTCTTTGTTTTTCTCTCTTTGTTTCCTTCCTTTTTTTTGGTATGTTTGTTTGTTTGTTTATTTGGGGTTTTTTTGCTTTTCCGGGGTGCGCCCCTTGCCCCCGCGACGCCCATGGCTGGAGAGTTTAATTTTGACGGGACACAGGCTGCATCCGAAACAATGAAAGGGGCACTAGGTCCTGAAATCCCCGAAAATTTTATGTTTTTGATTGTTTAGCCTATTTCAAACATCTGGTTGAAAAGAAACATACCTAATGTCTTACAGTTCCCGAGAAAAGACGAAAAAACGCCGCTTTGTTACATCGGACATGACGGAGTACAAATACGTTTTTCGTGTCGTTCTCCGTGTACGATATTCACAGTTGTGCGTCTCGGGAACAGCGCTGACCAATCACCATCGGTGAAAAAATGGTTTCTTCAACGTCCGCAAAGGCGAACACTTTACGAATGAAATCACAACTAGCATCCAAACAGCTCGAATTTATGGGGTCGCAAAAGTGGACCCCGAAATTCGTTCTCGCACGCATAATACAGGAATAACACAAAAACGCCCAGTTTTGAAAGGATAGTTGTGTGGATGTTTATATCCTACTTTTAAATGTTATTTCCGATTAACATCATCTCGTTCAAAGCGCGTTTTGTAGCCCAATTGGGCTGTTCCAGGACCTAGTGTCCCTTTAACTGTCTAGAGCACGTCCACGCCCAGTGAAAATACGCGGGGACGCGCTGACAATAAATCGTCGCCGTACTCCGTAGATTTTGTAGCTCTCTGCTCCGTGGAAGCCCGTTTCAGACACGGCCTGAGGCGCCCGCCGGACGTTGCATGGCCTTACGGGATACTTATCCAAGTAACCGGCTCGGCGAGCTAGTTAATTTGGCAAGGCTCGAGTAAGCACGAGAAGTCACGTGAGAGGTCAATCAAACGCTGTCGCGCTTGCACGAGTGAGCGCGGGGAAGCAATCGAACACACTTAAGTATGACGTCAATTCGGGGTCATAATAGGGTCGTGAAAAGGTTAAACAAAACGTAGCTGTGAAATACCTTCTTGGGGGCTTCCACCTGTTCAGGCGATGTCTTGGTTTTCCCGCCTGCCTCGGTCACATTACGCCAATTATCCCCATCGAAGCTGTATGAGACTTGATATTCAAGCACCCAGTAGTAACTCGGGTAACCTCTAGTGATCAGACCGGAAACACTGTACATGGCACCGAGGTCGACCTGTATCCAGCTGTGCCCATTGGACAGATAAAAATCCCAACAGCGAGTAGTTAGACCTGAATAAAAGAAACATTTATTTAGTTTTGTTAAGATTAAATTCTTCATACAAATTCCTTTCAATAATATTACCTTTGAATAATATACTTGAAAAACATAGTTGAGTATGTATGGGGGAAGCCCGTGCACCCCCCCCCCCCGAACTATTTCACCAACTATTTCACCAATTTTGGGGGGTGCCTTTTAGGGTCCTAAAACACATTTTGGATGTTAACGGGGGAAAACATTCGATTCGAAGGAGATATCCAAGATGGCGGCATATATGGCCGCCAAAAATGGTAAAATCTGGGGGAAAAGGCATAATCAGCCAAATTATGTGATAAAAGCATAAATAAAATGATTAGTTAAATGTTTTAGACCCTCGACAACTCATTTCTGGTATCCATTTTTGCTTTAATGCTTTAAATTCAAGATGGCGGCCAATTTGGTGGCCAATATGGCCGCCATATTGGTAAAAATGAAAAAAAGTCACATATCAGCCTAATAGTATGATAAAATCATGAATAGAATTGTAAAACATGATTTTGACCCTCTCAAATTCATTTCAGGTATCTCAAATTTAAAATAGCGGCCAAAATGGCGGCCAATATGGCGGCCAATATGGCCGCCTTAGTGGTATTTTTTTTTAAGTCATATATCAGCCGAATAATGTGATACAAGCATAAATACAATTGTTAGTTATATGTATTTTACCCTCGCAAATTCATTTTTGGTATCTCTGTTTTGCTATCATGCTTCAAATTCATGATGATGGCCAGGAGGGTGGCCAATATGGCCGCCAAAATGGTAAACAAAATCGACGAAAGTCATATATCAGCCATAACAGGTGATAAAAACATCGATAACATTGTTAGTTTTATGTTTTTACCCTCGCAAATTCATTTTTGGTATCTCTTTTTGCTATCATGCTTCAAATTAAAAATGGCGGCCAATATGGCGGCAAATATGACGGCCCATATGGCCGCCTTATTAATTTCCTGGATGGGTACATCTAATTCTACCTCTATGATCTGACCTCTTCCACTGCGCTGCCCTGTACCGGCCCTTTGAGGCCGGTATGATCCTCGCCCGGTAATTTTGCCACTCAGTCACTGAACGAACAACCTACTGGTATGCAGCCTGTCAGCCTCCAAAGTTAAACAAAGAGTGCTAAGCGGATTAGTGTATATTGTGTCAACATGGCGTAAACAAGTTTCCAGACTCCATAGATGGATGGCGGGCATTTATTTATTCATTACATTTCGTTTTAGCGCATAGGCCTATACCTAACAGTTTGGTTTCTATGATTTCTATACAATTTACCAAAAGAAGAAGCGGGAAGTCCTCCCCCGATGAAAGTGGCAAGTTAATTTCTATAGCAGTCACGCGCTTCAGGCCTTTTGTTGACCGTGGAGGATTAAGCGGATTACATAGCCCTCATTGTTGGGTCCCAGATGATGCACATGCAATCATCAGGCGTGAACACAATAGATCACTTATAGTGCGTGGGTGCAGCAGCCAGAGTCTGGCCGGTTGCTGGGCCGGTTTGAAGAGGATTAAACTAACCGGCCGAGCTACTGGCTGGCCTGTGCTTAAACCGGCCGATGATGGAAGCCCGGCCTTACTACGGTCACTTAGACCACCATCTTGAATTTGGAACATGTTTGCAAGTAAGACAAATCCAGCTATGCAGTGAAGTCTCAAGTACATACATGTAATCTCATCTTTCGCTCATACATATCATTCACATCTATGGCCAATATATGGCTATTCTTAAATTTGACCATTTTGGGCAGCCATATTGGCAGCCATCTTGAATTTGGTTCATGGTAGCAAAACGAAAGAATGCTTGAATGAACTTGCAAGGGTGAAGAGCATGTATCTAATAATTAAATGTATGCATTTATCATATTATTTGGCTAATATATATCATTTTTCTCACATCTGACCGATTTTGGAGGCCATTTTTGCGGCCTTCCTGGCCGCCATCTTGAATTTGAAGCATGATAGCAAAAAATGGGATACCAAATATGAATTTGTGAGGGTCAAAAACATAACTAACAATTTTATTGATGCTTTTATCAGACTATTTGGCTAAAATATGATTTTTCTTTCATTAGTTCCCATTTTGGCGGCCCTTTTGGCCGCCATCTTAGCCGCCATCATGCATTTGAAGCATGATAGAAAAAGAGCGATACCAAAAAAGAATTTGTGAGGGTAAAAACGTATTACTAACAATTTCACTTTTGATTTTATCATAATATTAGGCTGATATGTGACTTTTTCCATTTTTAACCAAAATGGCGGCCATTTTGGCAACCAAATTGGCCGCCATCTTCAATTTGAAGCATAATAGCAAAAAAGGATACCAGAAGTGAGTTGTTAAGGTTCTAAAACATATCACTAACCATTTTATTTATGCTTTTATCACATAATTGGCCTGATGTATGCCTTTTTTCCAGATTTTACCATTTTTGGCGGCCACATTGGCCGCCATCTTGGATATCTCCTTCACATTGGATATTTTTCCTGTTAACATCCAAAATGTGGTTTAGGATCCTAAAAGGCACCCAAAAAAATTGGGGAAAGTTAGTTCTTGGGGGTGCACGGGGGTCCCCACATACTTCCCTAACAAGACTGATACTTCGTACACACAAAAACATTATCGTATCAGGCAGTTTTAATGATCGTTTTGTTTTTGTTTGTATTAGGCCTATTGAATAGGAATCAACCAGTGTTTTATCTAATAGCTCAGATTTTAAGTGATACAGTAAATTAAAAAAAAAAACCACAAATTAATGATCAATCTGGAAACAGACTGAATTTGCGTGAAGGTTTGATCTGTTCGCCCCTTAATAGAGCAACATCCTTCAATCATCGGGGCCGTATCATAGGTCCGACGCCTCATAGGTCCAACGCCAGGCGTCGGACTTATGATGCATACAATGTATTTATTCCGCCCCATAGGTCCGACGCCTCATAAGGGTGCAGACCAGTAAATCGGTCCGAAATTGCCTGCGCCGGCCAAATCACGATTTGCATGCCCTCAAAATCTTTGGTATTTGAGCATGCTGTGGGCCATGAACTTGAGGGTTTGTTAAAAATATAGATGGAAACCGTGCACAGGACTTGGAGCTTGCAGTTCTGTGTAATTTTGATGTAATTTGGACCCTAAAAGCGCTCTACTTTGCAATGGAGTGTAGGCATCGTTTTTCAAAATGGCGATGGGCTTCAGGACTATTTTCAGGGGTGATCGTCTTCAGATGGAAATTTCTCCTAAAAGTCATCAGTTGACCCCCCGTAAATTGAACAGAAATTGAAAGATGATGAAATAAGCTTTAATTTGATGTGTGTCTCGAACACCTTGGAGAGTTGTGAGTGTTTTTCCCGAATTTTTGAAGTGGGAGCATTTACCATTGGGGTCTATGGAAGTTTATTTACTGGTCTGCTACCTGTAGTTTCAAAATGGCGCCTTCCACCGTTTGTTGTCAAAATGTTTGCGGAGTGGGTTTTTTTCAGGGGGGGCGGAACCTGGGGGGGGGGGGGCAGCGTTTCAAAAGGGGTCACCAATGGCGGTTCCGCAACAAATGCGCCCAAAATCTGAATAGGGCCGATGGACCGTCCTCCGATCACAGCAATTTCGAGCGAACAAGGGGGGGGGGGGGTAATTTGGGGTCGGAAGGAGCAAAAACTCAATTAACGCCCGTTGGGGGCGCCCTACAGTAAGGTAGCCGCAAACAGGGGGCTTGTTTTCAGGCCAGAAATCGCAGTCAGAGGCGTTTTTCTCGCAATTGTTTGATGAAATATGAGTCATCCATCCTTCCTCGTGCCGTACAAGTGGTTTGGAGAAATTTTTCAAAACCTCGCTTCTCTATAGGGTGCAGACCAGTAAATCGGTCCGAAATTGCCTGCGCCGGCCAAATCACGATTTGCATGCCCTCAAAATCTTCGGTATTTGAGCATGCTGTGGGCCATGAACTTGAGGGTTTGTTAAAAATATAGATGGAAACCGTGCACAGGACTTGGAGCTTGCAGTTCTGTGTAATTTTGATGTAATTTGGACCCTAAAAGCGCTCTACTTTGCAATGGAGTGTAGGCATCGTTTTTCAAAATGGCGATGGGCTTCATGACTATTTTCAGGGGTGATCGTCTTCAGATGGAAATTTCTCCTAAAAGTCATCAGTTGACCCCCCGTAAATTGAACAGAAATTGAAAGATGATGAAATAAGCTTTAATTTGATGTGTGTCTCGAACACCTTGGAGAGTTGTGAGTATTTTTCCCGAATTTTTGAAGTGGGAGCATTTACCATTGGGGTCTATGGAAGTTTATTTACTGGTCTGCTACCATAAGTCCGACGCCTCGTAAGTCCAACAACGGAAAACGAGGCGTTTATTTTGTCGGACTTACGAGGTGTCGGAGCTATGAGGCGTCGGACCTATGAGGTGTCGGACTTATGAGGAGTCGGACCTATGAGGCGTCGGACTTATGGGCCTTTATTTGATTAGCGGATGCGATTTTGTCGGACTTATGAGGCGTCGGATCTATGAGGCGTCGGGCGTATGAGCGGACCCCCAGTCATCAACCTCATCCCCATGGCGTGGAGCTGTTGTTCTCTCGACCTGGCATTGCATCATTAAATCTCTACTGCATATACAATACATGCAAACGTGATTGTAACTTTAGCGTATTGTCTACAATTCAGACTGAAGATTCAAAACAAAAACAGAGATTTTTTAAAAGTTATCAACGATGATGAAACCCTCCAAATGTGCTATTACACGAAAATGATAATAAGCAAAATGGAAATGAAAATGCCAGTGGAAAGTAAGGTGATGAAATTTTGTATTTCCATTCCATTGCATCAAATTAGCTTACTAAGCCTCTCTTAAGTGAGGAAGCTTAGTCCAGGGGCTAGACGTTGAATGGTTCGATACGCGATAACCCGCCGCCGCGAGAGGGCGCTATCATGACCATATCGCCCACGGACTTGTCAGTAGCAACGTCTAGGACATCTCCTATTGGTTGTGTAATGTGCGCGCGCCTGTTTGACCTGATATATGCAGCGCCAATTCAAAAAATTCATAGTAGTTCCGAAGCAAACTCTCAAATGTTTAAGCAATAAAAGATGTAGCAATAGTTTGTGCAACTTCACTGGTCAGCTCTTTTGTTGTGAGTAGTATGTTCTTTACCCAGGGTGTGCCCAAACAGTTTAAAACTGGTTCCATTGGGGCCCTGCATACTACTACTAATGATTATACACACATGTACACATATAATGGATTACAAGTACAATACAACACGATGAAATGAAATAAAAGCACACGGGACTACTGCATGACTATACAAATGACTATACACACACGTACAAATACAGTACATTGCAAATACAATACACCACAATGAAATAAAATAAAAGCATACGAGATTACTGCATGATTGTAATGCAATTATTATAAATATTGTACGACATTGCAAAGAAACATATACAGTTTGAAACGACATCGCTAAGGTTTTTTGAGTTTACATGAGGAATCTGGACATTTCTTGTGATATTGTGGCGCAAATTACTATAGCAGTGTAGTCTAGAGAGGGCGCGCTCGCGGCTGTGGGCCCTATATAAGCCCCGGGGCAGTTGCCAGACAGACTCAGCTCTGGTAGACACAGCTCAGACACACACAGTCACAAATTAGAATCATCTCAGACACAACCTTCCGAGCGTACGCCGAGATTATCTACGGGGAAAAGACGGTAGGGAAATTAGCTTGCGCACGCTGACGGGCGTGTGCTGGGTGGTGCAGTGAAGTCCGGCTGGCATAAGGAGGCACGGAGTCCGCGGAGGCTACTGGGGGTGGAGCGACATACAGCGATCTGTCGATTGTAACGTGAGGGGGCCGGAAGGGCGCGCTCATCTACCCGCCGCCTCAAGGAAGGATGGAGACTGGGAACGCCGGGTGGCGCAGTCGAGGGCGGGATAGTGGAGGCGGAATACGCACAGCAACGCTATCTAGAGGCGTACGGTTCACGGGATTCACGAGGCTATCCCCAGCCAGGCAGGGAGGTCATACTGCCGGTGGAACTTACTATAGAAGCGCCTCCTCCTGATAACGAGGCTATGGATCCAAAGACAGACTATGGAGAGGAGTTGCGTAGGAGAATGCAAAAGGCCCACGAGCGAGCCAGAGAACAAACCAAGACTAGTGCTAGACGCCAAAAGATGTCGTATGACAGACGGGTTGAGGGTGCAGGTTATGATGAGGGTGACTTCGTCTGGTTGTATAACCATGCAAGGAAGAAAGGTGCCTCCTAAAAGTTGGTTGCAAGATGGGAAGGGCCGTACCTCATCATAAGAAAGCTGTCAGACGTAAACTACAGGGTTCAAGAGAAACCCAGAGGAAAGATGCTCGTGGTTCATTTTGATAGACTGAAGCCTTACCAGGGCCCTCCTATGGAGTCTTGGCAAACAGAACCTCCGAGACAAGTCACTGAAACTCCGCCTCATATGGATCAGGAGCGATCGCCTGCAGGGAGGCATCACCAGAGGAGGGACGAGGAAACGATTGCTGACAGAAGTGTAGAGGAGGACACACGAACTGACCCAGTACTTGACATAGGGAGCATTGACGGAGACGGAATTACAGAGACTATGCAGGACACGGAGAATCGAGAATCGAATGAGAATCGAAGAAACCCACGGAGGGAAAGGAGGCTACCTCTCCGTTTCCGTTAGGCAGTATAAAACTATGTACAAATTCAGTAACTTATCAAAAAAAATTATTGTTTACTTAGGTGAAGACGACTGAACACAATGAAGGAGCAGGAAAAGAAAAAGTTCCAATGTGAAGAGTGCTCACTGACGTTTCAGCACAGGACCAGCCTGGCTCGACATAGACAGGTGGGTCATGGCCTGTCTCAGATCTTCGCTTGGTGTGTACGGTGTCCCTTCAAGAGTATGAGGAAGGATAACTTGCGGAGAAACTACCGTCAGAATCACGAGGCCCACATCCACGAGGTGGATCTTCTCCCCTTGGAGACTGAGAGAGAGCGGGCGCAGAGGCGACGTTCGGAAGAGGGAGAAAAAGCGGTAAAGGAGACCGGACGGATGGTAGTGAAGAGACCGGAGGGACGGAAGGTGAAGGATCTTGGAGATGCTGAAACGTGGGCAGAGGCACTACGTATACTCCATCAGGACGACGACGTCGACGAACAACCACGGGGAGAGAAGCAACCGACTCAATGCGAGCCAGAGGCACAGGAGGAACCGCCGGCCAAGTGGAAGTCCGCCGAGCGGAGTACAGTCACTAAAGGAGGCCCCCTGGATCTCTCGATTGCAGGACCGGAGGTGAGTGAAGGACTGTCATTGTCACCGGCCTCTATGTCCTTGCTAGAAGAGGATTTGCCAGCCCCCGTGCGTAAGCCGCTTGGTGGTAAGCCTCGGGGATGCTTTTGATGGCCCAGCAGGATGACGCAGAGAGCAGTGAAGCGGAGGCGGAAGTGTTACCACAACAGGAGCCGGCTGAGGCAGCACCCAATAACGGAGGAGCTGCGCACATCCGAGAGGATCTGCGCCCAATCCACGTGACATCCCTGGAAGAGGTACTGAGGGGCAGGGTTACCCAAGTAAAGGAGGTATCGTCCACCATCGAGTACAAGGAGGGTGTACAAGTTCGTGAGCAGCGGTTGGCGAGGGTGTGCGATGTCCAGTTCGACCAAGATTTCCCCAAGAAGTAACAGCGCATCCGAGAGATCACAGAGGCGACATGTTTCGTACGGTTTCCTATGAGTTAGGCTCGTTTCTCTAAGCCACCACTTCTTAATTAAATTTATACAGAGATTTCTATAACCTTTATATAAGTTTTCTTAAAGTTTCTTAAAAGTGTATAAAGTTTTCTATAAAGTGTTCTCAGAGTTTTATAAAGTTAACTATGTTTCTTTTATGAGGCGCATGTATAAAGAGGCGCCGACGTGTTAAAGTTATGGACCTTTTCGTTGTTTAAATTAAAAGCTTTGATAAGAAAGTTTTGAGTAATTTGCTTTTGAATATCAGGTCTTTAGCTGTTATGAACGAGGACGTTTATGCTAAGAAGGAGGCTTTGTGGCGCAAATTACTATAGCAGCGTAGTCTAGAGAGGGCGCGTTCGCGGCTGTGGGGCCTGTATAAGGCCTTGGGCAGTTAACAGACAGACTCAGCTCTGGTAGACACAGCTCAGACACACACAGTCACAAATTAGAATCATCTCAGACACAACCTTCCGAGCGTACGCCGAGATTATCTACGGGGAAGAGACGGTAGGCAAATTAGCTTGCGCGCGCTGACGGGTGTGTGCTGGGTGGTGCAGTGATGTCGGGCTGGCATAAGGAGGCACGGAGTCCGCGGAGGCTACTGGAGGCGGAGCGACATACAGCGATCTGCCGATTGTAACGTGAGGGGGCAGGAAGGGCGCGCTCATCTACCCGCCGCCTCAAGGAAGGATCGAGACTGGAAACGCCGGGTGGCGCGGTCGAGGGCGGGATAGTGGAGGCCGACGATATTCAGTAGAGAGATGCCCTTGTAATTATTACAATCACTCCTGTCCTCGTTATTCTTGTAGAGGTCGACGATGTTGCTATCTCTCATATCCTGAGGTACTTGTCCCTCCGTTCAGCACTGGCAGAGTAATTCAAACAGGTGGCTTAGTAAGACTCCTTTCGCACACTTGATGGCCTCAGGTGGAATGCCATCAAGTCCAGGAGCCTTTCCAGTGGGCAGGTTGTCTATTGCTTTTCTCAACTCCATCACAGCTCCGAGTAATGCTCAACCCATCTGTCCATTTGCTTGGCTTTATCCTTGATGACTTCATCTATTGAGGATTTAAGAGGCGCCACCTTGGTTTGTGTGGGTCCCATGGCTCTTTTTATCCCATCATAGACCCCTCGGATGTTGCCGGTGTCAGCTGATGTCTGGATATCTTTACAGAGCTGCAACCAATAGTAATTGGCGCATCTTCTGGCTCTTCTCTTCGAGCTGACTTCAGAGCTTGCTGTGTTGCTTGGCTGGGGTTGCGTTTGTGTTCTAGTAGTGCAGCACGTTTTTCAATGACGGGGTTGAGCTCACTGGAATTGGCTTCAAACCAGTCCTGAGTCTTCTTTTGCTTCTTCCCCAAGGCTTGTAAAGCGCTGTTATAGACGATTTGCCTCAACTGGCTCCATCTCTGTTGAGCGTCTCCCTCTTGGGGGTCTGCGAAGAGAGCTTCTTCCAGACTCTTGGTGAAGGATTCCTCTGGCTTGGTGCATCTTCTTTGGCTGGAGCCTGATCTTGCAGCACACAAGGGAATGATCAGTGTCGCGGGTGGTGAGCACGTTCCTCAGATGGTCCAGTTGGTGCCAGTGTTTAGATCTGGGATGTTTCCAAGATACCTTGTGTTGTGAAAAAAAGAGTTGGTGATGCAAAGGTTGTGGAATGTACACAGCTCCAGTCGTTTATTTTCCCAATTCCATGCCTTCCCAAGCAGGTGGGCCAGGAGTCACGATCAGCACCCACTCGTGCATTGAAGTCGCCGAGCAGCAGCAGTTGTTCCCGACTGGGGATCCCCTGTATAACAGTCTGCAACTGGTCGTAAAACTCATCCTTGGCTCCTTGCGAGGAGTAGAGGGTAGGAGCGTAGGCACTAACGAGGTTGACTGGTCCATCAGTTGTATGTAAGCGTAGTGTGAGAATTCTCTCTGATCCTCTCTCGCATGGTTCGGTATCCCTATAAGTGTGTTTCGGACACCGAAGCCGACACCATGCTCTCTGATCTCCTCTGGCCCCTTTCCCTGCAAGAAGAAAGTAAAATCCCTCTCGCGCAGGGTGCCTGAGCCCAATAGGCGAGTTTCTTGAAGTGCAGCAATGTCGACCTGCAGTCTCAGTAGCTCATTGATGATCACCGCTGTCTTGCGCGAGTCATTGATCTCCTGCAGGTTTTCAGTCAGTCCAATGGTCATTGTCCGTACATTCCAGCACCCAATCTTGAGTGCCGGCTTTTTCCTTGGTTTTCTTTTGTTGTTGTCTGGTACATGGGTTTTACAGTCCGCTTGTCAGGCTAGTTAAAACCCTGAGCCCCACGCACCCAGTGAGGCAGGCGAAGTGTGGCGGGACAGCACCTAACTGGCCGGGGGCTGCCCAGCTTAAGGCGGGCGGTAGCTGTCCATTGAGACGCGATGATCTCTCCCACCGTCGGAAGCAACCCCTAGCGCCTTACTCTACGCCAATTGAGTTAGACTTATAACTGGTAGACTGTTGCTTCCCGTGTTTTATCCACACCATGTGGCGAGGCTGGAGTGTCCTCTCCAGGGCGCAGGCCTGGGCTGATTTCTATGGAGGAAAGGCTGTAGCCCATTCAGCAGATCCCCCCTCTCCGCGTCAGTGATGGGTCCAAAGGAAAGGCAAAGGCCAGTACAAGTTGGGATCAGAGACGCCGCAGGAGTTGCCAGTAGGGTGTTGAGTCAACATCAGACTGCCTTCGGGACTCCGGCTCCGGATTTTTTAGATGAACTGCCTTACGGGGCTGAAGAGCTCCATCTACCCTGCTATTTACCCATAGCTGGGGCATGGGTTGACATGGCGCCAGGGCGTGTCCACACGCCGGTGGGCCTGCACACCATTCAGCCTGGGGTCGCAAGATGCCCAGTTACCATGTGTTGCCACGAGGAGGCAGTGTAGTGAGGGAAAGGAAAGGTGAGGGAGAGGCTATGTACTGGCAGGGGAGATGTACGCACTCGGCTCCCTTTTCGCCCCAAAATGGGGCTAGCCAGCGGCAGCAGCTGAAGGTAGTGAGCGGGGTGTGCAACATTAACTACAACTACACTACTGCACTAGACGCACCACATCACCCTGTGGTAAACCGCTAACACTTATTAGAGGCTAATTTAACGAGAAGTTTATATAACGAGAGGCTAATTTAACGAGAGGTCCATCATTAAGACATAATTCGGTGTAAATAAATCAATCATTAATTGATGTCATTGACTGTTGTGTACTTAATTGTTTGTCCTTGTCCATCTTGGAGGTTGAGGGGCATGGGTGAGTGCCGCTACGCGTATAGGGCGGTATATTTACATCCAAACGGGACTGCATTTCCGGCTGCTGGGGTATTGATCCTTAGCTAGGTTGTCTGGGTAAAGGGACTACGGATTGGGTCACAGATATTCCCGCCACAATATTATTAAAATATACATGTGTATTGCTATACATTTGCTGATTACGGGAGGGGCGAAAACCCGTGAAAAACCATTTTGAAAGAAAAAAAACAGGAAAATTGCCATCCGGCTCCTTGTTATTATGGCACCCAAGTTTATTAACTCCGTAAGTCAGCACAAATTTATATTTGTATTATCAGTAAAGGCAGCGACACCAAGATAATACTCACATTAATGCAGAAATATTTACTGGCCGAATGCTGTGCGTGGTTCAGATTTGAATGAGGTTAGAGAAGTCATGGTTCTTAACTGTACATGCAAGTTCTTTAAGAGAATGACATCCAATTAAGTCAAGCAAAAATATCGACTGATGGAGTTAAGAATGCACACTTCAGGATTATCCGCGCTGCTCTTTTCAGACATAAAGATAACAAAACAAAGCTAACAAAAAGTGAGTGCAGGCTGCTTTGGGGAACCATATAGCAAGGACCCAAGGAGTTAGAACTCTTGGGCGATTTACATTTAGACCATTAACATAGCAATACGCCATTTGCGAGTAACCTATACCCTTTGGGATCTACATTTGAAAAACATCTGGTACACTGACTTGCTCAGAATGCTGTGGCACATTTTAACTTTGAATTCTCCAGATCAAAGACACTGTTGCTAATCCCATGATTCGGGGCAAGCTCTTGCATAGTTACGTAAGAGACGCTCAGCACCAATACATTGTTCACAATGGGTGAGAATGGCACAAAGACACCAGACCATGTCGGAGCTGGGGATTGCTAGCGTAAGGCTTGCCCCGAATCACGTGATATAGTAACAATCTCTTTGGTCAGGAGAATGCAAACTTAAAACGTGCAAAGCACTGGATTAAGTCAGTGTTCCAGATTTTATTCAAATTTAACTCGCAAATGGCTTATTCCTCGGGAATGTCTATAGCTACAGCACTGTGACCGCAAGCCTCGACCATTCAAAGCGTGAATGCCAGCGGCCTTTGAACACGATGATCGTCGCCGCCTTTTTAGTTGGTAACCAACAACCTCCCTATATGCTGCATAATAAGTCATGTCACGTCGCTGCTCTTTTTTGAAAAATATATTTCATAGGTTTTATAGGTTTTTACAACTGCGCAGTTGTTAGATGTGAGTTATGAACTCAAGTTAGCAATGTGCAGTTGTTGGTGCTTAAAAGCGTTATCTGTCCCAGTAATTTGGAGATAAATTGGATTTCTTTCAGAGAAGTTTTCATGTATTTACAGACATTTTAATTGGCAATATATCATTGATGAAATGTGGGTTTTTTTGAAAAAAAATACACAAGTTTTCACAATAAAGGTACAGAGCATTTTGTTCTTCATGAAATGATTGTTTCAGTGATGTTGACCACATTGTTAGCCAGTAATAGCCAACTCCGAACAAACACTTCAAAATCATTCATTTTTAGCGATGTATGACAACTGCGCATGCGTATTTACCATGGTACTGTCAACGAAGCCATGCAAACTCCTTTTTTTGGCATTAGTGAGCGCGGATCTCTATTGTGTCGAGATTAGCGTAGTGAGCAACTGAGCAAGCTGGCGCCAGGTGCTTTCTATTGTAGCTTTCGAGCGCGGCGACCATCATTTTACTTTTGAAGTCTTGGAGTACGAACTCCTTGGGTCCTTGCTCTATGGGAAACACATTCGCGAATTCTATTCAGCAAACCTAGTTTATCAAAACTGTTTTTCTTCAAGTACTCAGACCTTTCGTTTAGTTCCAATGAGCATTGATTTTGTTTTGCTGGCGTTTATTGTAAGTTTGCTCCTGCTACGCCAATTGTATATTCTAGCTAGGGTTGTATTCAGGTTGTTCTCTATCTCATCAACACTAGGAGAACTATACAGTTTGTGTGGAGTCGTCAGCATACATGTACAAATTGCACTCTTTAGAGATACAAAGCGTATTTTAAATAATAAATAACAGTGGACCTAGAAGTGATCCCTGTGGCACGCCAGTGTTAAGTAGCAAGGCCTTGGATATGTTGCCCTCAATATTCACAGACTGACTGCGTTCACTAAGATATGACTTAAACCAGTTGATTACAGAGGTTGACATATTCATCCTTTCAAGTTATCTAGGAGAGTTGCGTGATCAATGCTTTGTTAAATCTATAAACACAGTGCCTGTCATTTCCCCACGCTCCTATTATAGCCTAAAAACATTTGTTCGTTAGGTCATGTAAGGTGGTTTCAGTTGAGTGTAAGGGCCAAAACCATGACTGACAGCAAGGAATTAGATTGCTTTCATCAAGGTAAGAATAAACTGCTAAGTGTATCTATCTATCTATTTATCTAGAATCTTAGATACAATCGGCAGTATAGAAATAGGCCGTTAGTTAGTTGTACTCCTTGCCTGCAGAAGTCGCACATGCGCACTAGTTTCGGGGAGAGATTTCAGGAGATCCCCTAAATGTTGCTACAGACAAGTCTGTTCTGAAAAAAAAATTGCCTGGGTTAATTTTACCAAAGAAAGGGGGAAAACTGCAACTACATACCCAAACTTGGGTTGTTCTATAACCAATTGTTTGGGTTAGAATTTCTGTTAAATTCAACCAAAACTTGTGGTCATAAATGACCAAATTTAATTTAGTCTTGTATGACTTCAACTTTTGGTTGAATTTAACAGAAATTCTAACCCAAAAAATTGGTTATAGAATAACCCAAATTTGGATAGTTGCAGTTAACACCCTTTCTTGGGTAAAATTAACCCAGACAATTTTTCAGTGTGGGTCCGTGGGCGATGAAAGTTGGTCGTGATAGCGCCCTCTCGCGGCAGCGGGTTATCGCGGCGGCGGGTTATCGCGTATCAAACCATGCAACGTCTAGCCCCTAGACTAGAAGTAGCTCTCTGCAGGTTGCCGTTACTTGCCTATGTTTAACTCATTGTTGAAGTATTCGTACTCGGTACTCGTACTCGAGTACTTCTCGAGAACTCGTACTCGCACTCGTACCCGTACTCGTACTCGCACTCGTACTCGTGCTCGCATGTCAAAGTACTTGAATGTACTCGAAATGACGGTACACGTACTCGGGCAGCAAAGTACTCGTACGCGACATGTCGAAATTGTACTCCATCATCAAAGTACTCGTACTCAAATAGCAGTACTCGAAAAAAAAATGTACAGCTTGACTTACCACGGCCTTATTTTATCGTTACTTTCAGTTTGAATGGTTGATTGACTTGCGGAGAAATCAAAGTTTTCTGGCTTTCCTCTGTGCACGTCCGGACAAACACATTCAACACCTAGCACGTTATTGGGTCTGTATATCGGTCTGACTGTGGGTCAATTACGCACAATGAACCATTTGCCGCATGGCCGTATTCGGAAATACTCGTATTCGTACTCGTACTCGTCCTCGGAGACCTGTACTAGGAAGTACAAGTACTAATACTTGATAACCGAAGTACTCGGCAGTATTCGGAAAAAAAGTACTCGACTACAACACTGGTTTAACTTTAACTCCTTAGGAAATAAACTCATACCTAGTCGCGCATAGTGTGTCGACCATTTGCTATACCTCAAAGCCGTGATGCTACTATCTGGGATAGAGCGATCCTTCATACCCAGTGGCTTCCCATTGCAGCAACCTGACAATGAGTCAGGGGAGTTATAAAAAAAAGACACAGAGAAATCACCTCCTACAATTGACAAACATCAATGAAACCAAGTATGCAAGTAATATCGATCTCAAGAACATGTACACAGGAAGAAGGCTTTACATTTTACTCTCAGTTTAAGGTATTACTCAGTGACTTAGACAATAAGTCAGACAACATTAGTCATTCCGTCCGTCGGTCGGTAAGTCCACGGATCCTACACACAAGGATTAAAGGGGCACTGGCTCCTGAAATCCCCGAAAATGTCATGTTTTGGATTGTTAACTTATCCTACTTCAAACATCTGGTTGAAAGAAAACCAACCTAATGTCTTACCATTCCCGGGAAAAGACGAAAAAAAACGTTGTTTACATCGGACACGACGGAGTACGAATACGTTTTTCCTGTCGTTTTCCATGTATGATATATATATACGATATACATGTACACGTTGTGTGTGTCTACAGCACTGTGTTCGCGAGCAGCGGTGACCAATCACCAGTGCACACATATGGTTTCTTACACGTCCGCAAAAGGCGAAAACTTTACGGGTGAAATCACAACTAGTACCCAAACAGCTCGTTTTTTTGTCGTTTTCGCACGCATAATACAGGAATAACAAAAAACCGCCCAGGTTTTAAAGGATAGTCGTATGGATTTGTATATCCTACTTTTAAACATTCTTTCCGATTAACATAATTTCGTTCAAAGCACAATTTGTAGTCCAATTGGGCTGTTACAGGACGCGGTGTCCCTGTCACGACTCAGTCAACCTCTGGTAAGACGCGTGATATATAACGGCCCGTGCAAGTATTCATTACCATGAACACTTGGCAACAAAGCCCGTCACGCGGCCAACCGCTTCTCTGCGCGCGGCTGCTTTCAAATTTGCAGGGCTCTAAGCTCAATCTGCTGTCGAATTCTGTCAAGCCAGCTAATTATATTTGTGAATATTCATCATCCTACGTTTCTGGCCTTTATCACTGAATTCTTATAAATGATAACTACAAAATTATGTTAACGCCAAGAAAAATATCCTTGACTATAAAATGATGTATGAAATGTCGCATTTGTTTTATCGATTTGGGACCAAATCTCTCTAAAACCTTTTAATGAAAAACTAATTCATAAATATCTTAAACAGTGTACCCATTCCCACTGGTCGAAAGCCCGTCACGCGGCCAATCTTAAACGGATGATAAAGACATGGCTGGCTGGTCTTAAACACTTTTCCAGTGTCACATGAAATTTGGGCTCCAATGAAATATATAGCCCTTTACCGTTTTACTGGTTGAACGTTCACAATGGACCGATCCAGTAAGCACCGCCCCATGGTGTTCTGACCAATTACAGCCGTCATCTATGTCCGACGTGCGTGCACTAAAGTCCGACATGCGTGCACGCGCGTATGGTGCGCGCGGAAGGAAAATGCAGCGTGGCATTGGAGAGCCTGGAGCGCGTGTTAATTTGCCCACGTGCGCACTGGGCGCAGCTTACTGGATCGGTCCATCCTCACGTAGGCATCGGCGCAATACTACCTGTGAGTCAGTATTTCATAGTCCTAAATTAACAACGCACTAACCACAGCTGCATCTGCGCGTTATCGCGCAGTACGCTCGACGCGCCCGCCAATCTTCATAAAAAGAAGTTGTTGACGTCTTACTCGCGAGCTGGGCACTCCATTATATAGCGAGATGGGTGTTTCGAAAAACAGAAAGTAAAATTGTTGAACAAAATCGTTAGTAAATTTTAATGTTTGACTTGTTTTGACTTTTGGACCGTAAAGTTTAGATTTTTTGACCGAAAAGGTATTTATATAGGGAATAAATAGTGTGTTTGGTCGGTATTAAACACTATGTTTAAGACTGGTTGGAGTCTGGAATGCCGATAATTACCCTCGGCCTCGGCTTCCCCTGGGGTAATTATCGGCATTCCAGACTCCAACCAGTATTAAACATAGTGTTTACCACCTTTGGGTAAACGGTGTTCTCCTCGGAAAAGGTGTCACATTTGGCGTTTATTTCCCGAGTAAATACTTCATCTATGACGACAAAAAAACTGCATAAACCATCTGTTATATCCTGAAGTATTATTTGTTTTTTAACAAGGATATCTTACATAAGAAGTGGTTTTGCTTAAAGTTTTATGAATATTTTCGTTTTAGATGTCATGCAAAAAACGATAAATTGGCACACCTGGAACATGCTATCGCTGGGGTATTAAGGCCCTTTATCACGCGTCTAACCAATTAAGGTAAGTCTGTTCAGTGTATTTTATAGAGCTCAGAACAGTCGTTCTGACCATACCCCACTTGTGGGGTGATGTTCCTTTCATCACCCCACTATTTTAACAATAGAAAAACATCACCCCCAGAAGAAAATCTTTAGAAAAAGGAATAATGGGAACACAATGCCATCACCCCACAATTCCTTCTGACTGGACCGTCCGTTCATCCTTGTGTGTAGGATCCGTGGTCAGTCAGTCGGTCAATCAGTCGGTCAGTCGCTCGGTCAGCCAGTCATTTGGTTAGTCGGGGAGTCGGTCGGTCAGTAATTGGCAGTCGCTCAGTTTATGCTCACTGACTGACTCCCCTACGGGGTGACAGACTGGGTGACAGACTGGGTGGCTGACTGAGAGACTGTCTAACTGAATGAGTGGCTGAGAAACTGGGTGACATACTGTGTGACTGACTCGGTGACTAACTGGGTAACTGGCGGAGAGAGTCAGTCAGACACTCACTCAGTCACTCACTCTGTCTGTTAGCCACTCACTCAGTTACACAGTCTCTAAGTCAGTCACCCAGTCAGTCACACAGTCTGTCACCAAATATGTCGGGGAGTCAGTCAGTCAGTCAGTCAGCCACTCACTCACTCAGTCAGCCACCCAGTCTGTCAGTCACTCAATCACCCAGTCTAGCTGTCAGTCACTACTTTACTCAGTCAGTCACCCCGTCTGACAGTCACTCTTTCACTCAGTCAGTCACCCGGTGTCAGTCACTCAGTCACTCAGTCAGTCACCCAGTCTGTCAGTCACTCACTACCTCACTCACTCAGTCACTACGTCTGTCAGTCACCCAATCACTCACTTAGTCACTCCGTCTGTCAGTCAGTCAGTCACCCAATCTGTCAGTCACTCAGTCAGTTACTAGAGTCAATCAGTCAGTTTGTCAATTAGTCAGTCACCTTGTAGTATGTGTGGTGACGAAACGCCACCTACTTTTCATGCATGGAGTCTATAATGATATACCTGTAGGGCCAGTGTAAGTCTGCTGATTGCATCGATGGTACGCCTCTCGCAGTGCCGTCTTCATCCAGCGCTCCCCTGGTACAGGCTTGGGTGGACGCCCGTAGAAATTACACGACCTAACCTCGCCGTCCGCGTTACCTAGGTAAACTAAGCATGGACCATGAATTCAAAACTGTACAACGGAGGGGTAGTCTATATGACATTAGTCAAGACATCCACACCTTGACCTCTAGACTTTGAGCAATCAGAGGGTGCTTTCTCTGTCGGGTCTTCGGTCATTCATCTATGTCGCGTCAGACATCGATAAAAGAAACCGATCGGAGACCTCTGTCCAAGGGTGGACCCGGGGGGGGGGGGCAACGGGGGCCACCCCTCCCCCCCCCCCGCAAAAAAACATGTTTGTGATTGTGTAAGTGACGTCGCAATAAAGGCAGGCACTGCGTACACCACCATCTTCTCCTCAAAAAAAGATGGTCAAAGTGGTAAAAAAAATTGTCTCAGATCGCACCACAGAAAATCTATAATCCCCCAAAATCGGGGCCCTTAACCCGAAAGGGGCCGGGTTATTTTGACCATATCACAGCCGGGGGGGGGGGGGGAGAGACAGAAAAACCAGACACTCATTTGCTGTAGGATGGGGGTACGTAGTGACCCTCATCCCCCATGTCCCCCCCCCACCCCCGCCCCCGTTAATAATGCAAGAAGTACAGCAAGAATCTTTTTGAACAGACGAACAAGGTATATATCATTTTCAAAAGCTAAAAGAAAGAGGGCCGCTTGTTAAAACTTGTCGTATGTCGTAATATTGTGTGTGTTTATATTTGTCTGTATTGCATAAAACATTCCATCAATATTTCTTATTTTTCATTTCTAAATAAATGTAAACAGGTGGTCACTATTCACCTGCTAAAAGTACAATGCCATCGTCATATTTAAAATTACAAATGGCGTCAGGGCGGGAGTACGCCGTAGCGCAAAGCTCATTTGTCATTTAAACGGAGAGCTGGATAGTGTTTAATCAAAATTTCGGGAACAAATCCCCTGATTGTCAGCATAGTATTTTCGACCCTGATCACAGAATGGCCATTCTTAAGTTTTGCTAGATCAGACTAAGGCCCATTGGCGCCATGCCAAATAGGGCCAAGTTTACATTTAATCAAAATTTTGAAAACAAGAACGAAACTAGTATCATGTGATAGCTTGGAACTTTGTAGATTAATTACTGGGTCATTCCATGTCAGACCAACGCAGTTTTTTACCTCATGTCTTCCGATTTTGATGAAAAATTGCTGTGCTTGTAGGTCCTGATGAGCAATGAATGCACACCAATTTTTAGCCCTATCCGACCTACCATATGGTCAGGGCAGAAACCACCAAAAAACGGACATTTTTAGAGTAAAATACCACTCTTTTGGTAGAAATATGTCAAAACCATGTCCATTTCATCGAATATATGCGAATATGGTATCAAAATAATAAGAATTGCATGCTCAAATCAACCGTTTTGTCAAAATTAAATTTTGTGAAAAGTAGGTCACGTGACCTTTAATATGTTATCGTGACCTTTGACCCAATTTATGTACTAATGTATCATTCCAAAAATCAACGAAATGAAAATGACTTGATAGAGCATGTCTTCTTCTATCAGAATCTACTAAAAATCAATTGGGGTCTTTAAAATTTACAACTTTATGATCATTTTTGTAGAGTTGGTAGGTTACAAATTAGTCAATTTATAGACTTTACATTAGAAATCCACCAACACAACTAACTATTCTGTTTCTAAAGGTACTTAAATTAATCTTGGTTTGGGAATTTCTCATGTTAAGGGCTGGTGAGGTATAACCAGACTCATAATATAAATTTTCAGCACTGGCGCACCCAGGATTTTGCTTTTTTGTGTGGGGAAGGGGGGGGGGGCTCATAATTTGTTTGTTTTCAAATTTCTGTAGAAGATTGGAAAACAAATTACCCACTTTACCGGCTTGAATCCACCCCCCTCCAAGGTTGTCAATTTTTTTTTTCAATCTTCTACAGAAAATTTGACAACAAAAAGCTATGAGCCCCCCCCCCCCCAAAAAAAGCAAAATCCTGGTTGCGCCAATGCTGATATTCTATATATTATGAGTCTGGTTATACCTCATCAGCCCTAAACATGAGAAATTCCCAAAACAAGATTAATTTCAGTACCTTTAGAAACAGAATAGTAAGTTGTGTGGGTGGATTTCTAATGTAAAGTCTATAAATTGACTAATTTGTAACCTACCAACTCTACAAAAATGGTCATAAAGTTGTAAATTTTGAAGACCCCAATTGATTTTTAGTAGATTCTATTAGAGGAAGACATGTTCTATCATGTCATTTTCATTTCGTTGATTTTCGGAATGATACATTATTACATAAATTGGGTCAAAGGTCACGATAACATATTAAAGGTCACGTGACCTCCTTTTCACAAGATTTAATTTTGACAAAACAGTTGATTTGAGCATGCAATTCTTATTATTTTAATACCGAATTCGCATATATTCGATGAAAATTGACACGGTTTTGACATATTTCTACAAAAAGGGTGGTATTTTACTCTAAAAATGTCCGTTTTTTCGTGGTTTCTGCCCTGACCACATGGTAGATCGGATCGGGCTAAAACTTGGTGTGCATTCATTGCTCAACAGGACCTACACAGCAATTTTTATCAAAATCGGAAAACATGAGGTAAAAAACTGCTTTGGTCTGACATGGAATGACCCTACTGTAAAATTTATATTGGGAAATTAAAACCATTTTGATTGATGCCTTGGCACTAGTGGAACATGAAACTATGACTTAAGAGTTCCTTTTGGTCGACTATTAACTTGAGAGCGGCGTAAACAGCGCGGAGGGGGCGGGGCCGCAACCGCCTCCGTATACATCCTGGCTCCTATAGTCGCAATGCATTCATTAAATTCTGCCAAGTTTCTCTGACAGTTCTTATGATGTCTTGCGGTTATTTTGACACCAAGTTTATGAAAATAGGGCAGACCTTCGTCACAAATTTATCAAATAACAAAACAGGTATAGGCTTAAATGCTAACCTTTCCATTACATGGAACATGTATGACGTACATCGGAGGGCGCATGAGAGCTAGTGCCGACTTTAACTGACCACGACAACAAAACAGTTCAACAGGTTGAATTGAAACTTCACAGATGTACTACTGTTATTCATGTGTCCATTAAAATAATTTCCGAGTGAGAAGGTCATATTAGACCTTCGTTGCCCTGGAACAGGCTTTGTTTACCTTATCATTTTTATTCTTCAAAACTTCTGATTTATGATCTTTGCACGGAATCAAAGTAGCCAAAGCGCTTTACCCAACCATGAAACATTATTTCTAGTTCACGATAACCAGCAACATTTTGTTTAAACCTTTTTACCATATATTTTATACATGTATGTTCTGTTGCGCCTGCATCGCCAGGCATGAATGCAGGGGACATGGGGATCAGATGCTCTAAATAACAAAAATCGTCTTTGGGTTTGAATTCATGAGATCCTGTAGAACAATAGTAAAAATTAATTTGTTTCATTATTTAGACTCGGGGCATGTAAAGTTGGCATTTTAAATTAATGGTGAAAAACGGGTATACAAAGACCGCTGACCTCTCACATGGGCGTCGCGTGGAGGGGCTAGGGGCGCTTGCTCCGCCCCTTAACCCCCCCCCCCCCCCCCCCTGGAAAAACAACCCCAAAAAAGAGAGGGAAAAAAAGAAAAGGGAAAGAAAAGGATGTGCGAAGTCATTACTGGTAATTTAATGGCTTGGTAAGGGGGGGGGGCAAATGTCCCTGTCCACCTTCAAAATGATAAATCGAAAATACACTGGAAGAGTACAGGGATTTTTTTTTGGGGGGGGGGATGTGCCTTGCACCCTCTAGAAACAAATCCTGGCGACGCCCATAACTTCACCAGCTATGAACTTTCCCTGGTAAGAATTCATATCGTAAGATTAGATATGGGTTCTGGAAAAGTAGAGTTTGAATAATACATCTTTAAATATCAATAAACAGGGTGTGCAACGTTAGTTGACCTCTCATAAGTCACCAGAGGGCAAATATGAAACATTTTCTCACATCCGATCATTACATTCATTGTATGAAAAACCAACGTACGAAGTTTTATGCTTTAGTCTCAAAGTGCACAACTTTTTACGATATTTGACCTTAACAGCTCTGTCATCCCACCCACTGCCCCATCAGATTCAATTAAATGTTCAGTTTCAAACCGGAAAACTGATATCTTCTTTATAATTTTTGTTAATTCTCCAGCTCGTACTACCTGTGCTTTCGCATAATTACCCATTATTTTAAGCAGAAGTTGATATCTCTAATGAAACGACTCCGAAACATCTATCAACATCTGTAAAGTTTCAATTCAAATTTCAACCTGTTAAAATGTGTTGTTGTCATAGTTATCTAGAGTCGGCACTCTCATGCGCCTTCTGATGTACGTCATACATTCACCATGTAATGGAAAAGTTAACATTTAACCCTATACCTGTTTTGGTATTTGAAAATTTGGTGACGAAGGTATGCCCTATTTTCATCAAATGTAATGAATGCATTGCGACGATAGGAGCTAAAATGTATACGGAGGGGGTTGCGGCCCCGCCCCCTCCGCACTGTTTACGCTCTCTCACGTTAATTAGTCTGACCAAACGGAACTCTTAAGTCATATTTTCATTTTCCACTACTGCCAAGGCATCAATCAAAATGGTTTCATTTTCCCAATTTAAATTGTGTAGTACATTTGCACAGTTTCAATTCGATCTGTTAGTCGGCTCTGCCATGCACGCTTTCATGCGCATGCACTTTTTAATGGGAAAAGTTAACATTTAGGCCCACCTGTGTTGGTAAATGGACATTTCGTGACAAAGTTATGCCCTTTTTTATAAAGTTGGTGTCAAAATAACCGCAAGACATCAGAACAACTATCAAAGAAACTTGGCAGGATTTAACAAATGCCTTGCGACAATAGGAGCCAAAATGTACATGGTGGGAGGGGGGGTTAGGCCCCGCCCCCTCTTCGCTTTTTCCGCCGCTCTTAAGGCAATTAGTCGTGTTTCGTTCTTGTTCTCAAAATTTTGATTAAATGTAAAATTGGCGCCATTTAGCATGGCGCCAATGGGCCTTAGTCTGATCTAGCGAAACTTAAGAATGGCCATTCTGTGATCAGGGTCGATAATACTATGCTTTAAGACAATCAGGGGATTTGTTCCCGAAATTTTGCTTAAACACTATCCAGCTCTCAGTCTAATTGAACCAAACAATGACTGTCATGCTTAATTGATTGGTGAATCAATTAGGCGGGATAGCCATGCTCGTTAGGCAAAAGATGATAAAAGCTTCGTCGGCTGAATAGCCTATTGTCAATGATTACCGATTCACTTGAACGATTGGCAATGCACTGAAAAAAAAATTTCAAAAGATATTACCAACAATTTGCGTATTTTAATGTTATTTTTAAGGTTTTTCTTTTAATTTTAAGGTATAGACAAATCCGGCAGCAGCCACTTTCTGCGGTGATATCAGGCTCGTGCGAGCATGGTGACTGTCTCAGCCGATTTTCGGCTAACTTTGACAGAGTTTTGATAAAAACGAGTTTGTGGGTTATGTGTACAGCAAATGTTATTTACATCGTATCACCGAAAGATAAGTCGATAAAAAGTACGAATAAAGGGTCTTTGAATTGCCACATGTGTTTTAAGTCTTATCTACACATCTTTCAATAAGACATTTTAAAATTTGAAGAAATATCGAGTAAACAGTGTTCGTCCCCATATTTATTATGCAGCAGTTTTTCGTCGTCATAGATGAAGTATTTACCCTTGAAATAGATGTCAAATGTGACACCTTTTCCGAGGAAAACACCGTTTACCCAAATCTCGTTTTCAAGTAGGCTTGCATTAAAAAGTTTTAGAGTTTCTCTGACAGTTGTTCTGATGTCTTGCGGTTATTTTGACACCAAGTTTATGAAAATAGGGCATACCTTTGTCACAATTTTTTAAAATAACAAAACAGGTATAGGCTTAAATGTTAACTCTTCCATTACATGGAACATGTATGACGTACATCGGAAGGCGCATGAGAGTGCCGACTTTAACTGACCACGACAACAAAACAGTTTAACATGTTGAATTGGAACTTCACAGATGTGCTGCTGTTATTCATGTGTCCATTAAAATAATTTCCAAGTGGGGAGAGCATATCAGACCTCCGTTGCCCTGGGACAGGTCAATTAACTTTGTTGACCTTATCATTTGTATTCTTCAAAACTTCTGATTTATGATCTTTGCACGGAATCAAAGTAGCCAAAGCGCTTTACCCAACCATGAAACATTATTTCTAGTTCACGATAACCAGCAACATTTTGTTTAAACCCTAAGACCA
Source organism: Patiria pectinifera (assembly GCA_029964075.1). Lineage (NCBI taxonomy): Eukaryota > Metazoa > Echinodermata > Asteroidea > Valvatida > Asterinidae > Patiria > Patiria pectinifera. The sequence goes on along the minus strand of CM057136.1, from coordinate 8,136,917 downwards.
TATCACTTATACATGTATGTTCTGTTGCGCCTGCGTCGCCAGGCATGAATGCAGGGGACATGGGGATCAGATGCTCTAAATAACAAAAATCGTCTTTGGGTTTGAATTCATGAGAGCCTGTAGAACAATAATCAAAATTAATTTGTTTCATTATTTAGACTCGAGGCATGAAAAGTTGCCATTTTAAATTAATGGTGAAAAACGGGTATACAAAGACCGCTGACCTCTCACATGGGCGTCGCTTGGAGGGGCAAGGGGCGCTTGCTCCGCCCCCCCCCCCTCCTCTGGAAAAGCAACCCCAAAAAAAGGAGAGAAAAAAAGGGAAAAGGGAAAGAAAAAGAGGTGCGAAGTCATTACTGGTAATTCAATGGCTTGGTAAGGGAAAAGGGAAATGTCCCTGTCCACCTTCAAAATGATAAATCGAAAATACGCTTGAAGAGTACAGGGATTTTTTTTTGGGGGGGGGGGGATGTGCCTTGCACCCTCTAGAAACAAATCCTGGCGACGACCATATCTTCACCAGCTATGAACTTTCCCTGGTAAGAATTCATATCGTAAGATTAGATATGGGTTCTGGAAAAGTAGAGTTTGAATAATGCATCTTTAAATATCAATAAACAGGGTGTGCAACGTTAGTTGACCTCTCGTAAGTCACCAGAGGGCAAATGTGAAACATTTTCTCACATCCGATCATTACATGCATTGTATGAAAAACCAACTTACAAAGTTTTATGCTTTAGTCTCAAAGTGCACAATTTTTAAAAGATATTTGACCTTAACAGCTCTGTCAGCCCACCCACTGCCCCATTAGATTCAATTAAATCTTTAGTTTCAAACCGAAAAACTGATATCTTCTTTATAATGTTTGTTAATTCGCCAGCTCCTACTACCTGTGCTTTCGCATAATTACCCATTATTTTAAGCAGAAGTTGATATCTCTAATGAAACGACTCCGGAACATCTATCAACATCTGTAATGTTTCAATTCAAATTTCAACCTGTTAAAATGTTTTGTTGTCATAGTTATCTAGAGTCGGCACTCTCATGCGCCTTCCGATGTACGTCATACATGCACCATGTAATGGAAAAGTTATGAAGGTATGCCCTATTTTCATAAACTGGGTGTCAAAATAACCGCAAGACATCAGAACAACTGTCAGAGAAACTTGAAAGAATTTAATGAATGCATTGCCACGACAGGAGCCAAAATGTATACGGAGTGGGGTTGCGGCCCCGCCCCCTCCGCGCTGTTTACGCCGCTCTCAAGTTAAATAGTCTGACCAAAAGGAACTCTTAAGTCATAGTGTAATGTTCCACTAGTGCCAAGGCATCAATAAAAATGGTTTCATTTTCCCAATTTAAATTTTGTAGTACATTTGCACAGTTTCAATTCGATCTGTTAGTCGGCTCCGTCATGCACGCTTTCATGCGCATGCACTTTTTAATGAGAAAAGTTAACATTTAGGCCCACCTGTGTTGGTAAATGGACATTTCGTGACAAAGTTATGCCTTTTTTTATAAAGTTGGTGTCAAAATAACCGCAAGACATCAGAACAACTATCAAAGAAACTTGGCAGGATTTAACAAATGCCTTGCGACAATAGGAGCCAAAATGTACATGGTGGGAGGGGGTTAGGCCCCGCCCTCTTCGCTTTTCCGCCGCTCTTAAGGCAATTAGTCGTGTTTCGTTCTTGTTCTCAAAATTTTGATTAAATGTAAAATTGGCGCCATTTAGCATGGCGCCAATGGGCCTTAGTCTGATCTAGCGAAACTTAAGAATGGCCATTCTGTGATCAGGGTCGATAATACTATGCTTTAAGACAATCAGGGGATTTGTTCCCGAAATTTTGCTTAAACACTATCCAGCTCTCAGTCTAATTGAACCAAACAATGACTGTCATGCTTAATTGATTGGTGAATCAATTAGGCGGGATAGCCATGCTCGTTAGGCAAAAGATGATAAAAGCTTCGTCGGCTGAATAGCCTATTGTCAATGATTACCGATTCACTTGAACGATTGGCAATGCACTGAAAAAAAAATTTCAAAAGATATTACCAACAATTTGCGTATTTTAATGTTATTTTTAAGGTTTTTCTTTAATTTTAAGGTATAGACAAATCCGGCAGCAGCCACTTTCTGCGGTGATATCAGGCTCGTGCGAGCATGGTGACTGTCTCAGCCGATTTTCGGCTAACTTTGACAGAGTTTTGATAAAAACGAGTTTGTGGGTTATGTGTACAGCAAATGTTATTTACATCGTATCACCGAAAGATAAGTCGATAAAAAGTACGAATAAAGGGTCTTTGAATTGCCACATGTGTTTTAAGTCTTATCTACACATCTTTCAATAAGACATTTTAAAATTTGAAGAAATATCGAGTAAACAGTGTTCGTCCCCATATTTATTATGCAGCAGTTTTTCGTCGTCATAGATGAAGTATTTACCCTTGAAATAGATGTCAAATGTGCCACCTTTTCCGAGGAAAACACCGTTTACCCAAATCTCGTTTTCAAGTAGGCTTGCATTAAAAAGTTTTAGAGTTTCTCTGACAGTTGTTCTGATGTCTTGCGGTTATTTTGACACCAAGTTTATGAAAATAGGGCATACCTTTGTCACAATTTTTTAAAATAACAAAACAGGTATAGGCTTAAATGTTAACTCTTCCATTACATGGAACATGTATGACGTACATCGGAAGGCGCATGAGAGTGCCGACTTTAACTGACCACGACAACAAAACAGTTTAACATGTTGAATTGGAACTTCACAGATGTGCTGCTGTTATTCATGTGTCCATTAAAATAATTTCAAGTGGGAGAGCATATCAGACCTCCGTTGCCCTGGGACAGGTCAATTAACTTTGTTGACCTTATCATTTGTATTCTTCAAAACTTCTGATTTATGATCTTTGCACGGAATCAAAGTAGCCAAAGCGCTTTACCCAACCATGAAACATTATTTCTAGTTCACGATAACCAGCAACATTTTGTTTAAACCCTAAGACCATATCACTTATACATGTATGTTCTGTTGCGCCTGCGTCGCCAGGCATGAATGCAGGGGACATGGGGATCAGATGCTCTAAATAACAAAAATCGTCTTTGGGTTTGAATTCATGAGAGCCTGTAGAACAATAATCAAAATTAATTTGTTTCATTATTTAGACTCGAGGCATGAAAAGTTGCCATTTTAAATTAATGGTGAAAAACGGGTATACAAAGACCGCTGACCTCTCACATGGGCGTCGCTTGGAGGGGCAAGGGGCGCTTGCTCCGCCCCCCCCCCCTCCTCTGGAAAAGCAACCCCCAAAAAAGGAGAGAAAAAAAGGGAAAAGGGAAAGAAAAAGAGGTGCGAAGTCATTACTGGTAATTCAATGGCTTGGTAAGGGAAAAGGGAAATGTCCCTGTCCACCTTCAAAATGATAAATCGAAAATACGCTTGAAGAGTACAGGGATTTTTTTTTTGGGGATGTGCCTTGCACCCTCTAGAAACAAATCCTGGCGACGACCATATCTTCACCAGCTATGAACTTTCCCTGGTAAGAATTCATATCGTAAGATTAGATATGGGTTCTGGAAAAGTAGAGTTTGAATAATGCATCTTTAAATATCAATAAACAGGGTGTGCAACGTTAGTTGACCTCTCGTAAGTCACCAGAGGGCAAATGTGAAACATTTTCTCACATCCGATCATTACATGCATTGTATGAAAAACCAACTTACAAAGTTTTATGCTTTAGTCTCAAAGTGCACAATTTTTAAAAGATATTTGACCTTAACAGCTCTGTCAGCCCACCCACTGCCCCATTAGATTCAATTAAATCTTTAGTTTCAAACCGAAAAACTGATATCTTCTTTATAATGTTTGTTAATTCGCCAGCTCCTACTACCTGTGCTTTCGCATAATTACCCATTATTTTAAGCAGAAGTTGATATCTCTAATGAAACGACTCCGGAACATCTATCAACATCTGTAATGTTTCAATTCAAATTTCAACCTGTTAAAATGTTTTGTTGTCATAGTTATCTAGAGTCGGCACTCTCATGCGCCTTCCGATGTACGTCATACATGCACCATGTAATGGAAAAGTTATGAAGGTATGCCCTATTTTCATAAACTGGGTGTCAAAATAACCGCAAGACATCAGAACAACTGTCAGAGAAACTTGAAAGAATTTAATGAATGCATTGCCACGACAGGAGCCAAAATGTATACGGAGTGGGGTTGCGGCCCCGCCCCCTCCGCGCTGTTTACGCCGCTCTCAAGTTAAATAGTCTGACCAAAAGGAACTCTTAAGTCATAGTGTAATGTTCCACTAGTGCCAAGGCATCAATAAAAATGGTTTCATTTTCCCAATTTAAATTTTGTAGTACATTTGCACAGTTTCAATTCGATCTGTTAGTCGGCTCCGTCATGCACGCTTTCATGCGCATGCACTTTTTAATGAGAAAAGTTAACATTTAGGCCCACCTGTGTTGGTAAATGGACATTTCGTGACAAAGTTATGCCTTTTTTTATAAAGTTGGTGTCAAAATAACCGCAAGACATCAGAACAACTATCAAAGAAACTTGGCAGGATTTAACAAATGCCTTGCGACAATAGGAGCCAAAATGTACATGGTGGGAGGGGGGGTTAGGCCCCGCCCCCTCTTCGCTTTTTCCGCCGCTCTTAAGGCAATTAGTCGTGTTTCGTTCTTGTTCTCAAAATTTTGATTAAATGTAAAATTGGCGCCATTTAGCATGGCGCCAATGGGCCTTAGTCTGATCTAGCGAAACTTAAGAATGGCCATTCTGTGATCAGGGTCGATAATACTATGCTTTAAGACAATCAGGGGATTTGTTCCCGAAATTTTGCTTAAACACTATCCAGCTCTCAGTCTAATTGAACCAAACAATGACTGTCATGCTTAATTGATTGGTGAATCAATTAGGCGGGATAGCCATGCTCGTTAGGCAAAAGATGATAAAAGCTTCGTCGGCTGAATAGCCTATTGTCAATGATTACCGATTCACTTGAACGACTGGCAATGCACTGAAATTTTTTTTTTTTTGTGAAATTTTTTGCGACAAAAACAAACGCGAATCTGTTGTTATTGTTATTGTTATTGGTTAGGCCAAAAAAAAAGATCTCCGGTTTCTGGTATGCGCACACGTCGCCGTAGCCATGCGCGTCGGCAAAATGAAAACGGTTTTTTTTTTCAATGAAAGATGATGTCTCAAAACCGCCAAACTCACTGGTTTGACTGGAATCCTGCTGCTGCACAATTTTAACGTGTTTTTGGATTGGGTTATGGTCGAGAATAAGCTTTATGTGGCCTCTCTGGACTCCCATATATTTGCACTAAGTTTAGTCGGGCAACATTTGCAATCATCAGCCGACATTTGAAGCAAAAAAATCAGGTAAAAAAAAAAAGCCGCGTCGCCGCACCACTTTTTGGGCAAGCTCCATACCAGAAACCGGAGACTTTTTTGGGGCCTTAGGCCAAAAAAAAAAAGTCTCCGGTTTCTGGTATGCGCGCGCGTCGCCGTAGCCATGCGCGTCGGCAAAATGAAAAAGTTTTTTTTTCAATGAAAGATGATGTCTCAAAACCGCCAAACTCACTGGTTTGACTGGAATTCTGCTGCTGCGCAATTTCAACGTGTTTTTAGATGGGGTTATGATCGAGAATAAGCTTTATGTGGCCTCTCTGGACTCCCATATATTTGCACTAAGTTTAGTCGGGCACCATTTGCAGTCATCAGCCGACATTTGAAGCAAATTTGAAGCAAAAAAGTCGGGTAAAAAAAAAAAAAAGCCGCGTCGCCGCACCACTTTTTGGACAAGCTCCATACCAGAAACCGGAGACTTTTTTTTTTGGCCTTATGTGTGTGTTTTTTTAATATCCTTCACAATGAAAAAGAATACTCGAAAAAGACAATTCCTGGTAATTATCTGCATACAACGATGTCAAACAGAGCGACATTTCAAAATAAACAGCACAGGATGCTGTTTCCACTGCACTTGAAAAAAACAAACCTGCGAGAACCTGTCAGACTTATTTTGTAGAATCCATTCACCCCTAAACTTACTGCCTTCAATGAAGACCGTAAAATAACCTCAAGTATGTGTTTAAAACAAATAAGGACCGGAATGGGAACTATATTTGTGCCAATGACGTTTAAGGACCAAATACTTTTTTCGGCATCTTGGAATAAACAGTCATTTCTGTTTTAGCTGTATGAGATCTGTCATCAGCACGTTTAATTGGGATGGAATCTCCCCCACCCCCAACTTTGTATCAATTACGAAGAAGTACATGCTCGGCTTTTCAAATTTTCCATTCAAAACCCTCTGTTTCATTCGCTTTAGTAAGCTAAGCTATCATGTATAAAATAAAGTAATACATGTAGGGACTCACCGTAAGCTGCAGCCAGAAGGGTTGCAAGGGCCAAATACGGAGACAACATGGCTGTCATTGGTAAGCTGACATGCTTTTTGCTCCAAAGGCTTGATCAATATCCAAAGTTGCACAGAATAACCAGCGCAAAATGAATAACGACAGAGCTAGTTGAGGTGCGTGGTACTGCCGGCCGCTCACGAACCAAAACTAAATGATACTGTCCTCCAAGTCCAAGACAACTATCACGTTGCTCGTTATCGAAGTCATCAGGTAGTAAAGGTTCTGTCGGTGTCTTTGTGGAACGCACAAAAATTGCTTTTTAGACCAGGCCTGCCTGAAAACCGCCTGTTTGACTAATTGAATGGGGGTGCTTTTCACCTAATGGGGCACAGAAGTAACCATTAATGTTATGACTTTGTTTCGCATGAAAAACCAGACTGCGCCATTATGTACATGAAGGCTGCTCGAATCATTATTCAAAAGCTATCTTAAAAGGTTTGGCGAGTACAGGTATGAATCCCATATAGGGTATGAGTGAACAAAAATACGCGCATGAAGTAATCAAGACTGGTAATTGCAACGAATGTAGGTCTAAACTCGCCATTGAAATTCTGTTTTCTTATAGAAATAGTTGCATTTTATAAACTTATTTTTTTATTTTTTTCAAGAGACATGTAACACATGGTGCTGTGTAATAAAATCGTTACTTTTTTTTAATTTGTTTATATATCTTTTCTATTCTCAGGTGAATTTACAATAGTGTCGTGTGCAAATATGTTTTCAATGAACAATAAAGCCGAGTAAAAAATAAGTTTAAAAAAAAAGGGCGGGTCATTTTTTTCCCTAAGATGGCAGATTTTTCAAGATGGTGGATGGATTCTTCAATTTTCTCAACTATTCTGATGATGCTGTGAGGATATCCCTGACTCTGGAATCAGGGTCCAGCCAAGACCCTCAGTTTTGAGGATAAGGAACTCAAAAAAGTAGACTCAAAAGCAATCTTCAATGCTGATTTATTTCTTCTCCAACTCAATCATCAAAAGATCCAGCCCATAAAAGATCCAAGCGCATAAAAGACCCCAGACCACAAGTCACCGGTAGAGTACTATGCAAAGAACGGTGCAGCCCACGGGGGAGGGGGGGGGGGGAGAACTCGAACGCCTTTAAATGCTCTGCAACAGCAGTCACTCAGCGCCCCTGCAATGACAGGCTGGCTGAAAGAGTCCTGTGCAAGTAAAATACAACACGAACAGCAGGCTGCTTGTCAATCTCACGAAACTTTCTCGAGCGATAAATGTAAGATCTGTGTTCAAAGCCAAGGCGATAACGGCAAAAAGGCCCCACAAACGCATTGCTGCGCTAGCGCGCGTATCAAACCACATGGGCTGTTCCGTCATTCCGGTTACATCTCCCCCCCCCCCCTCTGGACTACTACAAAGTCAGCTTACATTAAGAAGGTTTTCTAAATAATGTTGACGGCAAATAATATGAATTCGAAGAATAAACTATTCAAATTAGGTTTTGCCCTTCACCGACGTTTTTTTTTAAACTAACCCATATAATAAATCCAGATAGTCACGGTGTCTGTTTCATTCCACGGGGTACCCCAGTACCGTAAGTAGGGAAGAGCAACAGAGGGATCACTACCACGGGCTATTAGCCTGGATCAGCAGGATCAGGTGACTTCAGTAAAAGTGCATGCCCCCGCGTACTAAATAAATAGACTTTCTTCCAGTCGCAAAACCCAGCTTCCCACAATACAATATTGTGCCCAGCAGAGCCATAATTCTTTATAAATACAATTTTATTGGTAAAAAGACAATATGTATCGACAATATCTGTGCAAAGTGTTATATAAGTGGAACCATGGAATATATATGTTGTTCTTCGTTTCAAGTTCAATGTGGTTTTAATATAATCAACTTGTTTTTTTATTTCAACAGCTTGTTTACTCGAGTTTGCATCTGATGCAAGGCATCATCGATTTTCCTTGAAATCGGTTGAGTTTGTTTTCGACGTGCCTTTATTTGAACATAAATAATTATAAAACTCTTTTTAAATATCAAATCAATACTCGCCAGAGATAAAGTTAAGATTCCAAGCTTTACAATAGTATAACAATAATGGCGGTACGTGTTTCCGCGCCGACGCTAGAGCCCCGCAAAACAAGTTGCAGGTATTTTTGGGACGCGCTGTATGTCACCGGAGAGATAAATTCAGATATTAATTTTGACGAAAAGCGCAACCTATTGTCCGAAAGTGTCCGATAAGTCTGGTTCGCGGTCCCTCCATTGTCATTCGGACTTCGAAAGTAGGGCAGGTACGGGTAGTGGGCATTAGATAAGGTATACATTACACCAATTATATGCAGGACTAACCTAGAGTCTGATTCCCGCCCCCTAAATACAAAATCACAACGATAATGTTAGCGCGGAACCAGCCTACTGCAACATGGCAACATGGCCACCATTAATGTGCAGTTTGTGTGGTGATGAGCTTCGATTTTTGCTGAATTTAAAAGTGTCTCTGGCAGCTATCAATAAAGAGAGGGGCACTAGTCACTACTTTCAGTATTTGAAACCTACGCAGTTGAAATGCTTGAACGTTGCCTTCGTGGAGACACTAGCGATTTAGCCCACTGGTTATGGTGTAAGAGTTAGTATTTTGATAGCCGTGTGGTAAACTGTCATCCATGTGCAAAGCTGTACATAATATTTTCAAAAATAATCAATCATGCTACGCACGCGCACGGTACAACGTCAATGACTTTAAATTGGAACTAGCTACCGGTCCCCATATTATGGGAGCGAGAACCAGTCTGCTAAGTGTCTGATATCATCCACTTCGAACAGCGCCCCCAATAGCCGGATGGTTTCAGCGATCTAAGGCTTGCCAACGCGTGACGATGCAACCTCGTCCCCAGGGCTTACTTTAATTTCAACCTCGTTTCCAATGCCCTTGATAGGAAACGTTCTTCCTGTTTCCTAATTCGATACCGCAATTGGCAAGTAATGGATATATATCGTGTACTTGGTGTTGTTATTACCAACGTGCATTACGTGGTTTCACGTTCATTTTAATTATTAGGTCCACACCTTCCCAAAAATAATCCTTTCCTTTCCAATTTGCTCATATTAATGTGAAATGTGATACTGCATATTGTAACATTTAAACTTTGAAAAAAAAAATCGTGCTCAACCCAGAAACCGCATACAAAAACAAACGCTAACGTAAAGCACAGACAGGCATTCCTAATTTGCATACGTGTCCTAATTTTGGATATGCAAATGATCCAATACCAGGGTGAGCAGAGAGCAGGTAGTGGTGGGCGCGTACTGCTCGACACCCTGGGGACGAGGTTGGTACAATGGCCATCAGAAGACATCACGTGACTTCAAAAATGTATCCAAGATGGCGATTTCCGGGAAAAGGTCATTGAACAAGAGAAAGGCATGCATGATATGCAATGTTTACTTGAAAACTATCGTCTGTAATCAGATATCTCTACGTGCTTCTTTTTTATATTCTTTGCCCATACTGTCTTAAATTGCTGGTAAATTTTAAATATGTCCTGTTACTTAATATGTAAAGAAGGAATGTTAGGTGAAACGAAACCTACTCATTATGGTGCATTTATCTAAATACAAAAGTCTAAAAATTAATATGGCCTGACGTTGCGAACTTAGCAAGTTCTTCTTCAGAGGCTAAAACAGAAATACAAAAGTAGCCACGTGCAACTCTGTTAGAATAAACTTGTCCATACTGTCCTAAATTGCTAATAAATATATATATGTATTCAAAAATTTCAGTCTGTAAATAAGCAATCACTATCAGGAAAAACTACCAACGCTGGTGCATTTAATTAACTATTTAAATACCAATGTTGCAACTCTGTAAAATTAAAGATGTGTTCCTCGTGCTATTTCGAGTTACATCTCGAAAACAGATTTGTTTTTGCAATGTCTGTTCCCCTAAAAATATACAAATTATTCACTTCTGAATAAGACATGGAACAGAATGAAACCACCAACGTTAAGTTATTGAATTATTTTTTTTAAACAAAATTCGAATTATTGGCTGCTAGGCAGTAATTTTGCTTTGCAGCGCGGGTTCATTTGTGAGCAAAATGAAAGCCCGTTTTCGGAGGGTTGTAGATCTTAAAATCAGAGTAAAGTAATATTTTTTTTTTCGTTACAACAAAACATACAAATTGAAAATTCGTGGAGAAAAAAAATATTTCTTAAGAACATCCTCTTTAAACATGAACACTAAAATTTGTCCTTGACATTGACGTATAACTATGTCTATAGGCCTACACATATAGTTTAATAAAAGATGAAGTTTAAGACTGTTTACGTTTTGCTACAATTTGAAGCCTGCACATCAGCGGTGTAGCTAGGGGGCAGGGGGCACACGCCCCCCGCCCGGAAAAAGTTCGCGCTCCTAGTCGCCCCTCCCCCCCCCCCGGAAATTTAGCATCCGGAGAAAAGCACGGCTGCATAAGTTACCATGATTAGCTGGAGTCCATTTTTTCGCGATTTTGTGCGTATTTTTCACCAAAACCCTTTCTTTTCCCAAGTGGCTGTTTATTTTACTGTCCGTGGAAAGCGAAAAGCGGTAGTTATTGCCTCACATCAACCATGATATAGGTTTTGAACAGCGCCCCCATGGATGATTGCGTCTAGGGCCCCCCCCCCCCCTCTCCACTCCAAAACTATTTGATTTTACGGAATTCGGGTGTCCGGTGAAACAAAAAAACTATCTACACTTCAGCACAGAAGATGGGCCCCTCCATTGTAACCGGAAGCCCCCCTCCCTCCTCAACTCCCCCAGGATAAGAACCCTGGCTACGCCGCTGCTGAACAAACAGATAATCGCGCAACAAATAGTACACGACTATTAATCTTTCGAACGTTCTATGAATTACACTCTCGTCAAGCCTGCCGTAATAGTTTTGCATGATGGCGACGATACCTAATTTTTGTTTGACGAGCTGTGTCCCCATGGGTTTGAAAAAATGAAAGTGGCGCGAAACTGTTCATTCTTTTTCTTTTCTTTTTTTATATATCAGAGCAACCCAACCCCTCAAACTGAAGGCAGCAGAAACTGTAGCACCGTGTGGGTTCAATCCGCAGGAATCGGGTGCGCACGGCTATCGGGAACTGAGTGGTTACATGGGAGCTCCCGTCGATGTTTCCTGCGAACTTCAAACAAACATTAAATGGAAATTTGCAAATGCAGCCAATCGACGATATTAACAAGGACATTTAAATCTCAAAGACATATTTTTTTAGGGTGGGTGTATCTCGCACTGAATATTAAAGGTCTCGAATAAATGTTCAACTTTTTGTGAACCGATAGGAATGCGCTTTTCAAAATTGACAGAACAACTTTGTAAAGCAAATCAGGTTCTGCCCTTCACCGACGTATAAACACTGTATACTCAGTGTGTTACCTCCCGAGTGAATGTTGTTCTAGGGTGGGTGTATCTCGCACTGAATATTAAAGGTCTCGAATAAATGTTCAACTTTTTGTGAACCGATAGGAATGCGCTTTTCACTCAGGTTGGACTCGAACCCACGACCTCCTGCTTTCTAGTGCAGATGTCTTACCACTCGACCACCGAGCTAACGGGATCGGTTGGCTGGTTCGAATCTGGTCCTTGTAAAGAACATACATGCAAACGTTGAGGACTACCCCATCGCAACGGTTCTCAGCTGTGACATGGTAAAATAAAAACTAGCTCTGTAATACCTTCTTAGGGGCTTCCACCTGTTCAGGCGATGTCTTGGTTGTCCCGCCTGCCTCGGTCACATTACGCCAATTATCCCCATCGAAGCTGTATGAGACTTGATATTCAAGAACCCAGTAGAGCCCCGGATGACCTCTAGTGATCAGACCGGAAACACTGTACATGGCACCGAGGTCGACCTGTATCCAGCTGTACCCATTGGACGGATAAAACCCCCAGCAGCTGCTATCATCTGAATAAAGGAATAATATACTTGTACTTAAAAAACAAGACTGATATTTTAAAACATATAAAAGCATGATCGTATCAAGGAGTTTCAATGGTCGTTATATTGTTTGTAGGCCTATTGAATCGGAATCCAAGAATGGATTACCTAGTACCTCAGATTTGAAGTGATGCAGCTATGAACAACAAAAATAACACAAATGATAAATTTGGAAAAGGGCTTAATTTTGCAAGTGAGTGTTCGATATGTTCACAGCTCTTGTACCATTTGCATGTCCATTTAAGGTGTGAGAAAATCAGCTTCATATACAATAAGCAAACTTGCACTTTACTGTGGGGTTCAGACTGAAGCTATATTCCTCGTTGCGTGAGAACTAAAACGAGTGATTGTTTTTCAAGTTGTAGGGCGACGATGAAACCCTTACAAATGTGCTATTACCCGATTATAATAATAGGATAAATGAATTGGGGAATGTGTGTGGTAAGCGAGAGATGAGAGCTTGTACTTCCATCTTATTGCTTAGATTTGCATATTAAGCCTCAATAAGTGGCTCTATGAAGGTGGTCCATTAAACCAATGTTCAACTCCTTAAGAAAATACCATACCTAGTCGCGCAAAAGCTGTCACCCAAATGTCGTGATGCCTCAATTCCGTGATGCTACTGTCTGGGATGGAGCCATCTTTCATACCGAGTGGTTTCCCATTGCAGCAACCTGTCACAAAGTCATGGAGATTAAAAAAAAAAAATCACAAGTCAGTCAGTCAGTTTAATCAGTCGGTCGGTCGGTCGGTCACTCGATCGTTCATTCATACATTCATTCATTTATTCAGTCAGTCGGGGAGGGGGTCAGTCAGTCAGCCAATCACTCGGGGAGTCAGCCACCCAATTTGTCAGCCACTCACTCAGTTAGACAGTCCCTCAGTCAGCCACCCAGTCTGTCACCCTGTCAGTCACACAGTCTGTCACCCCGTGGGGGAGTCAGTCGGGGAGTCAGTCAGCCACTCACTCAGTCAGTCACCTAGTCTGTTAGCCACTCACTCAGACTGACAGACTGGGTGACTGAGTAAGTGAATGAGGACTGACAGACTGGGTGCCTGACTGAGTGAGTGAGTGGCTGACAGACGCGGCGACTGAGTGAGTGAGTGGCTGACTGACTAACTGACTGACTCCCCTACTGGGTGACTGACTGTGTGACTGACGTGGTGACAGACTGGGTGACTGTCTGGGTGACAGACTGGGTGACAGACTGGGTGGCTGACTGAGAGATTGTCTAACTCCCCCTCACTCAGTCAGTCAGTCACCGCCCTGTCACCCACTCAGTCATTCAGTCAGTCACCGAGTCTGTCAGTCACTCACTCGGGGAGTCATCCAGTCTGTCAGTCACTCCTTCACTCAGTCAGTCACCCAATCTGTCAGTCAGTCACCCAGTCAGTTACTAAGTCAGTCAGTCAGTTTGTCAATCAGTCAGTCACCTTGTGGTGGGTGTGGTGACGAAACGCTACCTACTGTTCATGCACGGAGTCTATCATGATATACCTGTAGGGCCCGTGTAAGTCTGCTGATGGCATCGATGGTACGCCTCTCGCGGTGCCGTCTTCATCCAACGCTCGCCGGGCACAGGCTTAGGTGGACGGCCGTAGTAATTACACGACCTAACCTCGCCGTCTGCGTCACCTAGGTAAACTGAGAATGGGGGATGAATACAAAACTGTACAATGGAGGGGTAGTCGATACGGTCTATTACATATAAACAGATTCGCTGATTAATTAGTCAAGACAACCGCACCTTGACCTCTAGACTTTGACCAATCAGCGGGTGCCTTCTGTGTCGGGTCTTCGGTCGTTCACCTTTGTGGATGGATAAAAAAAACGAGCGGAGACCTCTGTCCAAGGGTGAATGGGGGGAGGGCAAAGGGGGCACTCCCCCCCCCCCCCAAAAGAAGTTTTTCTTTGTTTTAAGTGACGTCGCAATAAAGGCAGGCACCGCGTACACTACCATCTTCTTCTCAGAAAAAGGTAGTTAAGGTGGTCAGAAAAGGTCTGAGATCGCACCACAGATCATCTAGAATCCCCCCAAATCGGGGCCCTTAACCCGAAAGGGGCTGGGTTATTATTTTTGGGTTATCTCACAGCCGGAGGGCAGCGGAAAGAAACAGAAAATCCAGACACTCATTTGCTGTGGGATAGAGGTACGTAGTGACCCTCATCCCCCTGTCCCCCCCCCCCCCCACCCCGTTAATAATACGTACAGCAAGAATATTTTTGAACAGACCGACAAGGCATAAATCATTGTCAAGAGACGAAAGAGAGAGGGCCGCTTGTTAAAACTTGTCGTATGTCGTAATATTGTGTGTGTTTATATTTTTCTGTATTGCATAAAACATTCCATCAATATTTCTTAATTATCATCTTGAAAATAAATGCAAAGGGGTGGTGACTATTCACCTGCTAAAAGTACAATGCCGTCGTCATCATTAACCTTTACAAATGGCGTCAGGGCGGGCGTACGCCGTAGCGCAGCGCTCATTTGTCATTGAACCAAACAATGACGGTCAACCTTAATTGATTGGCGAATCAATTAAGCGCCATAGCCACGCTCGTTAGGCAAAAGACGATAAAAGCTTCGTCGGCTGAATAGCCTACTGTCAATGATTACCGATTTACTTGAATGACTGGCAATGCATTGGGCATTTTTTTTTAAAGATATTACCAACAATTTGCGTTTTTTTATTGTTATTTTTAAGAGTTTTGTGAATTTTAAGGTATAGACAAATCCGGCGGCGATATCTGCGGTGATATCAGGCTCGTGCGAGCATGGTGACCGTTTCAGCCTATTTTCGGCTAACTTTGATGGATTTTTGATAAAAACGTGTTTGGTTTATAATGTGTACAGCAAATACGTAATTTACATCGTAACATCGAAAGATAAGTCGATAACAAATACAAAGAAAGGGTCTTTGGATTGCAACATGTGTTTAAATTTTATTTACACATCTTTCAATAAGGAAAAAAAATGAAGAAATATCGAGTATTAAAACAGTGTTCATTTCCATATTTATTATGGAGGACTTTTTGTCGTCATAGATGAAGTATAAATAAACGTCAAATGTGACACCTTTCCGAGGAGAACACCATTTACCCAAATCTTGTTTTTGATTGGGCTTACATTACAAAGTTTTAGAGAGATGTGGTCCCGAACCGATGAAACCAATGCGACATTTCATAGTTTCATATGTAAAAGCTAAGGATGTCATGCTCGGTATTAACATGGTTATGTAGTTACACTGAGCAGAATTCCATAATAAAGTCCCAAAATGTAGGATCATGAATATTCAAAAACATTATTAGCTGGCTTGAGAGTCCTCGAAACCAGATCGGGCGCACAACCCTGCAAATCTGAAAGCCGCCGCGCGCAGGGGTTGTTACAACTGATAATGTAGTAACCGACGGATAATGTATCACCAACCGATAATGTCACACAAATTGACTGATACTGTATCACTAACCGATAATGTAACAGAAATTGACTGATAGTGTAGTTAATGTTACTACACTATCGGTCAAATTTTGTTACATTATCGGGCAAGACCGATAATGTAACAACAATCGACTGACAGTGTAGTACATTTTTACTACACCATCGGTCAATTTCTGTTACATTATCGGTTAGTGATACAGTATCGGTCAATTTGTGTGACATGATCGGTTGGTGATACATTATCCGTTGGTTAGTTGTAACAGGGGTATTTGTTGACAAGTATTCGTGGTATCCCCAACTGTACGGGCCGTTATCACGCGTCTAACCAGGAGTTTGGCCGAGTCGTTAATCCATGTGTAGGATCCGTGGGCTAACAGAGGACTCGGAATGGGAGTGGCTACCCAATTTATGTGGGCTGGCACATTCCACTTGTTCACTCATTATGGAAAGTTTAATACAAATGAACTATTTTGGGGATTGGGCCCTAAGGATTAAGCTGATAATCATTCACCGGCTGGCCCGACCTAGAACTGTGGAATTTAAATTCCTGACTGTGACAAAAAGCATTCATGGTTTATTTTGAAGAAAATGTTGAATATCGTGACTTTTTTCTGCTCTGTCATGTAAATATTAATAATTAACTGGGCGATGTACAATTGCTTGCCCGATCCCCTTGCGTTTGTAACAAAAACAAACGCGGATATGTTGTTAGTGTTATTGGTTTGTTGTTGTCGTTGTTGTTGTTGTTGTTGTTTTTAGTATCCTTCACAATGGAAAAGAACACTAAAAAAATAATCAATTCTTAATAATTATCTGCATACATCAAACGATGTCAGAGCCATATTTCAACACATAGTATGCTGTTTCCACTGCACTTGAAAAAAAAACACCTGTAAAACACCTGTCAGGCTTATTTGGTAGGATCCATACACCCACAAACCTACTGGCTTCGGAATAACTGTCTACCAATTCCATGAAGACCGTAAAATAACTTAAAACTAATTTATACCGAACAGGAATGTCGACCATATGTCACCAATCATCCAAAGTTAATTTACCACGAAACAAGCGAACATTTGTGTTTATTCAACTTTTCCAATCAAAATTCCTCTTTTTCATTCGCTTTAGTAATCCAAGCTACCATGTATAAAATACTGGAATAAATGTAGCAACTTACCGTAAACGGAAACCAGAAAGGTTGCAAAGGCCAAATACGTAGACAACATGGCTGTCATTGGTAAGCTGACATGGTTTTTGCTCCCAACAGCTTGATCAAAACCCAAAGTTGCACTGAATAACCAGCGCAAAATGAACTACCACGGAGATAGTTCAACTGCGTGGTACTGCCGGCCGCTCACGAACCAAAACCAAATGATACTGTCCTCCAAGTCCAAGACAACTATCACGTTGCTCGTTATCGAAGTCATCAGGTAGTAAAGGTTCTGTCGGTGTCTTTGTGAAACGCACAAATATTGCTTTTCAGACCAGCCCTGCCTGTTAACCGGCTATTTGACCAATTGAATACGGCGGTGTTTTTCACCTAATGGGGCACTAGGTAACCATTAATTTGATGGGTTTGAAAAACGAGAATGCGCCACTATTCAAAAAAAGCTGCAGGAATCATTATTCAAAAGCTATTTAAAAAGGTTTCGCGAGTACAGGTATGAATCCTACGAAGGGTTTGAATGAACAAAAATACGCGCATGAAGTAAGCAAGGCTGCTATAATTTCATCAATTGTATGTCTAAACTCGCCATTGGAAATTTCTGTTTTCTTATATAAATGATTGCATTTTATAAACTTATTGTTTTAATTATTTTCAAGAGACATGTAACACATGTTGCTGTGAAATAATACCGTTACAATTTCTTTTTTATTTGTTTATACATCTTTTCTATTCTCTGGTGCATGTACAATAAAATGTCGTGTGCAAATATATTTTCAATGAACAGCAAAGCCGAGTAAAAAAAGGAATAAGTAGTCTCTCGTCTGGCTTTTTTTTGGAGAAAAACAAAAGGAGGCGGGCACTTTTTTTCCTAAAATGGCGGATTTTCCAAGATGGTAGATGGATTCTTCAATTTTCTCAACTATTTTGCTGATACAAGACTATGCCCAGCAGAGAAATAATCCTTTAGAAATACAATTTTATTGGAAAAAAGACAAGATATATCGACAATTCTGTGCAAAGTTTATTCAGGTGTATGAATTAAAAACAAAAACAAAAGAGGCTGGCGGGAAACAACAGGTAGCGGGTGGTGACGAGAAACTGGCTTTTTTTTTTACTTGGCCTAAGATAGGGTGAGTAAAAAAAACCGGAACCCAAAACCAAAAAATTATATTTCATATTTAAAAAAAAATGTAGCACCAGAAATAATAATGTCTGGAAAGCCTATTTTATAAGCTGCTTTTAAATGAAAAAAGAAATACTGAAATAGCTAAATCCGCTCAAAGAATATCACCATTTAAACACAATAACCTAAAACCGGTTTCGTCCAAAAATGCAATTCCAAGAATCGTTGTCACAATTGTCTTCAAACATCACCAGCGATAAAACCTCAGTTTAAAGGTGAAAAAAAATTCAACAAAGTCTTTTTGAAGGCCCGTCTTTTAAAAAACAGCGGATTTTATAAATCATATGTGTTTGCCTTACCATTGTTAATAAATTGTGTACTACAGTTGTTGACAGTTGGTGAAACAAGTATTCTGTGTCATTGTCTTTGTTGTTCCAAACAGTCAAAACACACAATAAATTGCTTTCAGGCTTTAGGGTAATTCCATTTAAAAGGTGATTCTTTGAACGGATTGACAAATTTCAGTAATTTTGTCATATAAGTAGCTGATGAAATTGGCTTTCCAGTCATTGTTATTTTTGGTGCTACATATTTTTTTAAATAAAAAATATATATTTTTTGGATTTTAGTTCCGCTTTTTTTGATTCACCCTGAATAATGACAGACTTGTGGTTTTCCAGGTGGTACATTTTGGCACTTCATTGTTAAAGAAACTACCGTAGATTTACCTAGGAACTCCATTATGTGGAGTCTTATTGCAAAACAATATAAGTCTCTCTTATATGTACACATTCAACATTCTCCATATTATACAAATCCGTTATGATGTATTTAGATATCATAGATATAAGAAAAGTACGTAAGGCCAAACAAATACATATATAGTCGGTCTCTGGTCAGCGCGTGCGTCAGCGCGTGTGATCATGCGCGTCAATACTATTTTTTTCAAAATTGTCCGCGTTAGCTTCAACAGCGCCCTCCGTGCGTACCAAGGAGCACCAAGGAATGGGGAAGGGCACAAAAACAAATGATGGAGGGCACCAAGGCAAGTGTTGGAGGACACCAAGGTATATGAGGACACCAAAAAATGTCAATATAGTACCCACTTTGTCTGTACTATCCAAGCTTCAGAAAGGGGGGGGGGACGCATCGCCGCATCACTTCCGGAACTTTGGTCTGACCAGCGACCAACCATTTGTTTTGGCCTAATGATAATATACATGTACTTGCCACAACTTTCGTATAGAAAACAATGTGCCTTGCGGTTCTCCTACACTGTTATATGAAGTTTAGGTTACCAGTAATACATAATAACATCTCTCACATACACTTCAAGGCATAAAGGTTCATTTGCTCGTTTACCTTTAGAGATTATCAATTTACATTCCTCAGTGCTTGTGTATCACAGGTTACAGAGAGTAACTTTAGAGTGCATATTTTATTTATAATCATAACATGTGACATTCTTATACCATCTCACATCCGTGAAGCACACAGGTTAAAACAATTGGGAGAAAATGTGAATTAGGAAAAGCTTTTGGAATGGTGGTAAACTTTTAGACTGGTTGGGAAAATGTTGCTAGTTTACAACCAATAATATGCAGTGATGTCGTAAGCTGCGTTTTGGGTCATGTTAATGAGGCACTAAAATGGGTTTGTCAATAATAAATCTCATGTACAGGGGGTGAGTCAGAATGATCTGGACCCAAATTAAAGAAAATATTAAAATATGTAGCAATTATCAACACAAGTGCAAATGAGATACGTAATAGGCTGGTATTTTGGACGTATTTGGTGAAAGTTTCATGTATATCCATTGTACCATTTTGAAGAAAAGCGTTAGCAAAGAACACACGCTAAATACACTCTGACGGTTCCATAGTTCAACAAATTTATTGAAATCGCGTATTGATGTGACTGCATCTCAAAGTTCGGTAACATCAGTACGCGATTTAATAAATGGAACCATGGAATATATATGTTGTTCTTCGTTTCAAGTTCAATGTGTTTTTAATATAAATCAACTTGTTTGTTTGTTGGGTTGTTGGGGTGTTTGTTTGTTTGTTTGTTTTGTTTTTGTTTTGTTTTTTGCTTTCTTTTCAACAGCTTGTTTACTCAAGTTTGTATCTGATGTTCCTTGAAATCGGTGAGTTTGTTTTCGACATGCCTTTATTTGAACACGAATAATTTTAAATCTCTTTTAAAACCCTAAAAGGGCCGGGTTATTTTCACTATCTTTCAGCCGGGGTGGGCGGATTGCAACCCCCCCCCCCCCCAGACCTTTTTAGGGTTTAATATCAAACCAATACTCGCCAGGGATAAAGTTAAAATTCCAAGCTTTAAAATTGTATAAAAATAATGGCGGTACGTGTTACCGCGCCGCACTAGAGCCTTGCAAAATATGTTGCGGGTATTTTAAAACGCGCAGCTTGTTACCGAAGAGATAAATTCAGATATTAATTTTGACAAAAAGTGCAACATATTTTCTGAAAGTGTCTGATTAGACTGGTTCGCGGTCCCTCCATTGTCATTCGGACTTCGAAAGTAGGGACAGGTAGTGGGAAATAGATTAGGAATACGTTATGCCAACTATATGCAGGACTAGCCTAGAGTATGATTCCCGCCCCCTAAATACAAAATCACAACGATAATGTCAGCGCTGAACCAGCCTACTGCAAAATGGCAACATGGCTATCATTAACTATCGTGGAGTTTGTGCGGTGATGTGCTCCGATTTTCGCTGAATTCGAAAGTGGCTCTGGCAACTTTCAATAAAGTGAGGGGCACTACTTTTCAGTATTTGAAAACTATTCAAGGATTGTATGCAGTTAAAATGCTTGAAGGTGGCCTTCGTGTAGACACTGGCGATTTTGCCTACAGGTTATGGTATAAGAGTAAGTTTTTGAGTAAGGTAAACTGTCATCCATGCGCAAAGCTGAGCATATTATTTTCAAAAATAGTCAATCATGCTGCGCACGCGCACTGTACAAGGAGGACAACGGGCAGGCCCTATAGTCATCTTTACATCAATTACTTTAAATGGGGAACTAGCTACCGGTCCCCATATTATGTCTACTAAGTGTCTGATATCATCCACTTCGAACAGCGCCCCAAATAGCCGGATGGTTTTAGCGATCTAAGGCTTGCCCAACCTCGTACCCAGGGTGTCGAGCAGTACGCGCCCACCACTACCTGCTCTCTCACCCTGGTATTGGATCATTTGCATGTGCAAGATTTTTGCAGACGTATGCAAATGAGGAACAGTCTGGTGCCTGGATATGCGTTACACATTAGCGTTTGTTTTTGTATGCGGTGTCTGGGGTAAAAACAGAGTCAATTCGTAGCAGCGCGAGCACGGCGTGAGTTACGAAAACACGATTTTTGAAATCAAACTGTTACGATCTTATCGAGACAACATGCAGTATCATTTTTCATATTAATATGAGCAAATTGGAAAGGAAATTAGTATTTTTGAGAAGGCGTGGACGAATGATCGCGAAAACACGTACTGCACGTTGTGAATATATAGCACCAAGTACACGACAAAAATCCATTACTAGCCAATTGCGGTATCCAATCAGGATACAGGAAGAAAGTTTCCTATCCAGGGTTTACTATTGGAAACGCGGTTGGAAATAAAGTAAGCACTGGGGACGAGGTTGAGGCTTGCCAACACGTGACAATGCAACCTCGCCCCCAGGGCTTACTTTATTTTCAACCTCGTTTCCAATAGCCAGCCCTGGATACAAAACTTTCTGTCTGTATCCTGATGTGATAACGCAATTGGCAATTAAGTAATGGATTTATATCGTGTACTTGGTGTTGTTATTTCCAACGTGCATTACGGGTTTTCACGTTTATTTTAATTATTACGTCTTCACCTAGTACCTTCCCCAAAATAATCCTTTCCTTTCTAATTTGCTCGTATCAATATGAATGTGATACTGCATATTGGCTGAAGAAGATTGTAACATTTAAACGTTGAAAATTGTGTTTACGTAACTCACGCCGCGACGAATTGATTCTGTTTTACCCCAGACAAGGCATACAAAAACAAACGCTAACGTAAAGCACAGGCAGGCACCAGACTATTTCTAATTTGCATACGTGTCCAAACAATTTGGATATGCAAATAATCCAATACCAGGGTGAGCAGAGAGCAGGAAGCGGTGGGCGCGTATTGCTCGACACCCTGGGGACGAGGTTGGTACAATGGCCACCAGAAGACATCAGGTGACTTCCAAAATGTATCCAAGATGGCGATTTTCGGGAAAAGGCCATTGACCAAGAGAGAGGCGTGCATGATATTCAACGTTTACTAGAAACGATCGTCTGTAATCAGATATCTCTACGTGCTTAATGCTTTAATATTCTTTGCCCATACTCTCTAAATTGCTGATACATTTTAAATATATTTTGTTCCTTAATATGTAAAGAAGGAATGTCAGGTAAAACGAAAACTACTCATTATGGTGCATTTAATTAAATACTCAAGTGCAATGTGCAACTTTGTTAAAATATGAGTACTCGAATTTGTAATTTATATTAGACTCTAAAATATTCATGTTCATATTGTACATCTATTAATAATGACATACACATGAAAAAATTTGATATTTTATTTTGTGACGAATTCTAGAATTTGAAGCATGCGTTACACAAATAATCGCGCAACCCAGACTATGTTTTTTTTTCAAATGATCTAAGAGTATTAAAGTTTCCCATCAATGACTACCGCAATAGTTGTACATGATGGCGACAACACCCAAGTTTTTTAAGGCGAGCTGTGTCCCCTTGAGTACGAGAAATGAAAGATGCTTTCGATTCGGGCGATTCACAATGCAGTGCGCCACCAAGAGTTGGCCACGAAGATTTCATTTTTCTCAGTGCATTATGGGAGGTCTACAAATTCGCAGCGCGGGACATTTGGAAGTGTTCCTTTTTGGCGGTCAGTAGTTTCATAAGCGTATGATTCAAGTATAATATTTGCCCATTTCTTTTCTTTCTATGAATATGGTGGGTTTTTTGTACGGCGGCAGAACACCATGACCAAATCTATAACATCTTAGCTCAAGTTGTCTACTGACACTCATTCACATGGGCCATGTTTTGTCGACCGTAAACTTGAAAAATTGACTCTCCATGGCAAACTCTTGGTGGCGCACTGCATTGTGAATCGCTCAAATTGCTCATTTTCCTCTGCATCAATTTATATATCGGAGCAACCCAGCACCTCAAACTGAAGGCAGCAGCGATCGGTGTTGCACCGTGTGGGTTCAATTCGCAGGAATCGGGTGCGCACGGCTATTGGGAACTGAGTGGTTATATGGGAGCTCCCGTCAGTGTTTCCTGCAAACTTCAAACAAACATTAATTGGAGATTTGTAAATGTAGCTAGTCGACGATAAAAAGAAAACACATTTTCAAAAATGAATTTAGGGATTATATCGTACTTGGCAGACCCTGGCCCTGGCGAAGCCGAACAATGTCTATGATACGTAAACAGATTCGGCGATTAATTATGCAAAAGATATATGTATGACTCGTGACTCGGATTCGGACTCGAGTCCGACTCGAGTCACATTTTTAATGACTCGGACTCGGACTCGAGTCACTTTGACTTACGACTCGGTCTCGGACTCGGACTCGGACTCGGACTCGGGGCTAGGGACTCGGACTTAGACCCGAACTGACTTGTGACTCGACGGAAATTACCGCACTGCACACGCGCACATACGTAAGTCGATCGTTTTCTTTACTGTGCAATACATGTACAGGGCGCCCGATGCGGTGCGTGCGTGGCCGTGGCCGGTTACCGATATATTGATTAAAGAAATCACTGTACCGAAACTTGTACCCCGCCGTCCGCACTTAATACTGCATAGGTGCAATATTGATAAAGTAAGGTACCAGACTTTTCTTGTCAGACGTCCTGTCGTCCACACGTGTATTGCTACATGTAACGTTACATGCAAGTTGCAACGTAGATCATGATGGCATCCACTCCAAAATGGTCAATTTTGGGTACCTTAACTTCAAGAGAAATGCCAATGGAAGATCAAGTGCAGAATGCACTCTGAATCTCTGAATTCCCTAAAATGTACGTTTTTCCAATACAATGTCAGAGGTGACTCGTGACTCGGACTTGGACTCGACCTTTGTGACTCGTGACTCGGACTCGGACTCGATCTGGAGGACTCGGGACTCGGACTTGGACTCGAGAAATGTGACACAGACTCGGACTTGGACTCGATGTTTCGTGACTGGAATACAAGAAAGACTGCGTATGACCTCGAGAAACTGACGAATCAGCAGGCGCCTTCAATACGCGCGTAATCCGAGCTTCCCGCGTGCGTACACATCATGCCCACGATGAGACCATTTTTGTACAGGTTCTTGTATTACAAAAACGCGGCATCGAAATTGACCAATTACAATCTTAGTTCTGATTTCGGAATGAAATGACGTCACGCATGCTTAGCTATATGAGACGTTAGACAGGAGAATGGGCTCCGTGGATAACGGGTGACACTCAGACTAGTCGAGGCGAAGCCTCGTATGGAATATGCGTCAGGGACATAACTGACACGAGACTAAGACAAAAACACACGGCAGAAACCAATTTGTCTTTCCAGGGTAGTCTTGTCGAGTCCGAATTTTGACTATTTTGACACTCATCATCAATCAATCAGATTCTCTGCGTAGACTTTGCGACTGTTACCTACGCACTGAAAATTCAACTTGTTTAGCCAATAGGAAAGCGCTTTTCAAGCTCGAACAGCGCGCTGCCATATTGAGTGCGCTCGATTACTTCCAAGCTTACTCGCGCCTTGCTCCTTGCGTGATGACAGACAGCATGCGCAGTGAAGCTAAATAAACGAACGGTTTCGGGTAAAGTTTCGTGCAAGAACTGGAAACATGGGCGTCGCCAGGATTTTTTCTAGAGGGGGGACAAAACATATTTTCCCAAAAAATTCCTGTATTTCTCAACATATTCTCGATTTATCAGTTTTAGAGGGGGGTAGGGACATTTTTTTCCCACCCCCAACCCATTACATTTACACCAATATGACTTCTCGCCTCTTTTTCTTTTCTTTTTTTCTCTATGTTTCCTTCCTTTTGTTTGTTTTTGTTTGTTTGTTTGTTTGTGTGTTTGTTAGGTTGTTGGGGTGCTCGTTTGTTTGTTTGGTTGGGGTTTTTTGTGCTTTTCCGGGGGGTGCGCCCCCTTGCCCCCCCCCCCCCCGCGACGCCCATGGCTGGGAAGTTTAATTTTGACGGGACACAGGCTGCATCCCGCGATTCAATTAGAGGAGCACTAGGTCCTGAAATCCCCGAAAACTCTATGTTTTGGATTGTTTACTTGGCCTATTTCAAACATCTGGTTGAAAAGAAACCAACCTTATGTCTTAAAGTTCCCAAGAAAAGACAAAAAAAAAACTCCGCTTTGTTACATCGGACATGACGGAGTACGAATACGTCTTTCGTGTCGTTCTCCGTGTACGATATTCACAGTTGTGCGTCTCGGGAACAGCGCTGACTAATCACCATCGGTGAAAAAATGGTTTCTTCAACGTCCGCAAAGGCGAACACTTTACGAATGAAATCACAACTATCATCCAAACAGCTCGAATTTGTGGGGTCGTAAAAGTGGACCCCGAAATTCGTTCTCGCACGCATAATACAGGAATAGCACAAAAAACGCCCGGTTTTGAAAGGATAGTTGTGTGGATGTTTATATCCTACTTTTAAATGTTATTTCCGATTAAAGGGAATATACATCATTTGCTTTTGCTGTAATTTTCAGAAATGGATGGAATTGGGGGGTTGAAAATATATAGCAAATATAGTTACAGTGACTTTTTGAGGTTTTGGGTTCGAAAATGCTATAAAAACCAAGAAAAACAATCATTTTCCTGTAGTCTGGTTCCCTGACTCCATATAAGAAGAAACAGAGCAGTTTACATACATTGGGGAATTGTAAGGTCAGGGAACCAGTCCAGCTGGCTTGTACCCGTTCATAGGTGTGTAATCGATTGCAAACAAGTGCGATGGTCAATTGGGGCCAGTATTTGAAGAAAAAAAACCAGTTTTTTCCAACGCTGATCTGCCGATTAGCAATGGAAGTTGATACAAAAATACCACTTATCTTGAAAATGACAGTATACCAGGTGCCATGATTTTACAGGATGCTTTACACTGTCATTCACTAACAGTCCAGCAAGGTATTTCAAAATGATTTGGTAGTTTTATTTTTTGATGTTTGCAAATATTGTATTTTCCCTTTAACATCATCTCGTTCAAAGCGCGTTTTGTAGCCCAATTGGATATTTATCCAAGTAACCGGCTCGGCTAGCTAGTTAATTTGGCAAGGCTCGAGTAAGCACGAGAAGTCACGTAAGAGGTCAATCAAACGCTGTCGCGCTTGCACGAGTAAGCGCGGGGGAAGTAATCGAACACACTGTAAGTAGGACGTCAATTCGGGGTCAACTTTTATAAAGAGCGATGTGATTGGTCAGGAAATTATATCAGTCCATATTTGGAAGTGTTCGTTAATAAGGAATCTTACGAAGGCAAGGATTGGTTACATTTGATGATGTTAATTTTTAACACTTCGTTTCATTTGACTTTAACTTTGGGGATATGGCCTACATTTTAGAGCAGGGCCGGTTCTGTCACATTAAATAGTCCCTGGCCAGATTGACCCGGAGACACGGAAAATACACGGACGAGACATCGAAATACGGACGAGACATCGACAGACAAGACAAAAGACTCACACTACGAAAGCTATTAAACGGCAAAAAAATACAAATCAGGAATTCAAAAACCGATGACGACTTCAAACATGAATAAACAAGGAGGGAAATAAAGAGAGAAATAAAAGAGAGATATTAAGTAGAGAAATAAAACTATCTTATATAATGGGAGAGGAAGACTCGTTTATAAGAGATCTTAAATCGACGCACGGACGACTCTGTTTTTATATCATTAGGGATGGCATTCCATAAACGAGGACCGTAAAACCGAAGGGTGTTGATAGAATACAAGGTGCGGGTGTAGGCAAGTGAAGTATGAGGAAAATGGGCGAGGGAGAAGATTGTTAGTAAATGTGTACATATCCCAGTGTGCAATTTGTTGATGTCAGTAAGAGCATAAAGAGTGAGGGTGCGTAGATGTGCAAAACGAGGTGCAGAGTGGTCCTGAGGATATGATAGAGTGCAGTTGCGAATGGCCTTTTTTGCGACAGCCAAAGCGTTCAGTTTGTTATTGCTTGATATTTTTCGAGTGTGAAGGCAAACCCTTAAAGACTATCTCACCCGTTTCAGCTGTGAAAAGGTTAAACAAAACGTAGCTCTGAAATACCTTCTTGGGGGCTTCCACCTGTTCTGGCGAGGTCTTGGTTGTCAAGCCTGCCTCGGTCACATTACGCCAATTATCCCCATCGAAGCTGTATGAGACTTGATATTCAAGCACCCAGTAGTGATGACTCGGGTAAGAATAATAACCTTTAGTGATCAGACCGGAAACACTGTACATGGCACCGAGGTCGACCTGTATCCAGCTGTACCCATTGGACGGATAAAAGGTCCAACAGTTAGTTCGACCTGAATAAATGAAACATTTATTTAATTTTGTTATGATTAAATTCTTCTTACAAATTCCTTTGAATAATATATGTTTTCCCGGCGAATTTCCGAATTTTTCCAATCAGTTTCATTATCAGCCATTCAATTTCGCGTGAGTTTTGCACATGTGGTCAAATTAGGCTTTCTTTTTCATTTTGGTTTCATTCAATTTCATTTTTAGGCAGCGAAGATTTTACTCTGAATTTTCATTTTCGTTTTGGGGCAGCCTATTTCGTTTTGGTACATTCAAGATTGAATTTGTAGCAGTCTTAAATTAACTCCTTGCAACCTTTTGACGGTAGAGACATTCAAATTAGCGAACATCTGTGCGCTTATAATGTATATCCATGCTTTTCGTTTCGTATTCATTTAGGGGCAATTGTTTTCATCGGTTGGTCATTTAAATTAGTAAACAAATGTAATCGATATATTTTCCTGTTTTCCTTCGAGGTTCTTCCCCCCCCCCTAAAAAAATCTTGATGACTGTAAAATTTACAAATGTTACAAATGAACTGATATGAGGGAAACTAGATGTAACGAAATAATTAATTGAAAGGGACTAAGATAATTTCTTTTTCACTGTTGATCTTTTCTACTTGTTTAAACGTTTGAGCAAGTGGCATCTTTACGTTGACGATTTCTTGACGTGCAAGACATCGGGACACGTATGTTTGGCAATGATTGTGCATCGAAAACACTTATTTCTTAAATGTTTTTTTGCGTATGTTTGACTGACCACTTACCGTATTCAAAGGGCCCATGCAAAGTAAGTTTTCAATGCAAACATTGATAATACATCTTTGTGTCACATTTAACCTTATTTTCAAGTTTTATTTTCTATTTTGAAATGAGTTTTTGGTGCCTTCTCCGTTGTTATGATAATGCAAAGTTTCTTATTCATTAGAAAACCTGTAATGGCATTCCAGGCATGATTAATGTTACATGACTATTTCAGCACAAAAAGTTGCAAAAATTTTGGATATTTTGCTGTGATCTTTTTTATTATTTGGTGATTCTTTGATGTTTCATTGCATGGCAGTAAGCCAATTAGCAACCCTTTCCCACAAATGTTTTCAATAAGCAAATTTTAGATGACTAATTTGAAAGAAAAACCCCTTAACTGAACAGTGTCTTCCTGAAATTACATCACAGTAACAGCACGCTCTTAGTCCGGAAATTAAAGCATGGGATTTTGTAAATGTTTAAAGAAGTGCACTTCTGCAATAAGATTAACCAACCATTAGATTTGTACTTTTCTTACATTTCACAGTGAGTTGCACAAAAAGAATTCATGAGAAACATTCATTGCACATTCCCTTTAATTAAGAAAGAAAGGCATCTACGGATTGAAGTAGTGTATACTGCGTATTTGACCCCGTTTTCTCGAGGAGGATCATGATCCTCATCTAGGATCATATCGGTAACCCCGACGAGGATCATAAAACGGGGCGTGTCTGTGGCGGAGTGACGTCATGGATAGATAGACAAATCGATCATGGGGATTAGCGCTGAATGAGTATTATCGAGTTCGAAGATTATTCTACATGTACAGCAAATAAGGAAAACCATATGATTCTAACTATCGAGACGCGGTGTGTGAATGTAGACGAAAGAGCATTACCCAAATTGCTGATGAAGGTGAATTTCGATAGATACAGTTCTCGACATGCTTTCTTGAATCAAATATTATTTTATATATATAAATGTGTACGTATACCATAAATATATATTTTGTCGCAAAGCAAAACAAACGCAGGGTATTAGAAAAACAAGAAATAACATTGCAGTAACCCACAAGACGTACAAGACGCTTCAACACAAACCGTAACTAAATATAAAAACATAGAAAAGTACACACAGAACAAACACGGCCACGTTAACACCAAAGCTTAAATCATAAAGTCCGAATCTAAAAACCTAACTTAACAATCATCCAACTGCAAACACAAAAGGACTGAAACATAATATTAAAAACCACGTGCATAAAAATTATATCCTTAAACAATAAAAATACACACAACTTAATAAAAGACGACACGGGGTGCCTAAAACCAACCGGAACTCACCAGAACATTCCTTGAGTGGTCAACGGGCGATATACAGTTTTCAAGTATTTTATTCATAACCACAGCAAACATACAATATTAAATTAAAAGCAAGCTAAACTTAAAATGTACATATTATTAAACAAAATAATACATGTAATAATAAATAAACAAATAAAAATGAAATAATTGAATACACAATGCACACGCATTGACAGATTAATTCGGTTCAGTTCACAGTGTAACAAATGATGAAAACCGATTTATTATTCAGTCTGCCCTCTAAACTTTACTTTTCGTTGTCGAAAGAACGAAGATATTAAATACATATGTAACAAAAAATAATAACAAAATATAAACAAAATACGGCACTTTGCCGTCCTGCCAGAACACATTTCAATGACTCGCATCAAAAGAATTATTTGCAATTGTATGTTGATTTCCCGCATCCGTATTTGTAGTTTCGTATTTTTAACGATTCATTACAATTACGTGTATTGTAAATATGCGGTCCTCCGTTTGTATTTTAACAATTTCAAGAAAAAAATAATTCAAAAATTGTTTGAAAATGCGCACAAACGCATGATCGTAATCTACAATTTTTTTTTTTTTTTTTGGAGCAACTTAAGTTTCAGTTAACTTATTGTAATTAAAGACAGGTAGCCTAAATGTATACACTTCCGGCATCACTTCAAATTAGAAGTTTCGTAATTATTGAGCGCTTTAGAAAAGTTGTTCTTGAAAAAAAAATAATGGGATGCTTATATAACTCATAGCTCGTGACTTACAGAACTATAAGATTAACCAAGCTTGCGATAATTCCTACGATCAATTAATATTGTTTCAACAAGTTGTGGGACTTGACAAATGTACACACTTTTGTTTGTTTTAGTAGTTTGGAAAACAACGCTGAAGATATTCGGCAGTAAATGACCTTAAAATTCGAAATACGTCATTGTCAATTACGACAAGTTATTATGTACAACTATAATTCTACAAGTCGAGATACGAGGTGGATACACCGTCTGAGGCTACTTTTCTCTTCGGATAGAGATAGCTGAAAGCAGTTTTCACTTGCTCGTACGTGTACATGCCGTCGTGTTGCATCCTGAATCCTCGGTTGACTCCTCCGCTAGCTGTCTGGGATGTTATGACCTCCATATACTGTTGCTTAGTGATGTCGTTATTGGCCTTGTTGAGCCCTTTGCAGCTGATCTTATTCTTGGATCCAAAGCAGTAGTAGGTCTTACTGCAAAGAGCGATAATCCCATCTCCTTCCCACTCCACCTTGAATAACCCAGGAGTCCGCTTATCGTAGGCGCGGTGAGCGGCAGTGTCGTCGCGGGGAAACCACTGATGCTTCTCCCTCACGTACTGCTCCTTCATCTCCTCCTTGATGACATCGTCTAAGGTATTCCCCGAGATGGCGAGATAAGCCGAATCCGTGTCCATCTCGCACATCTGAAAGTCAGAGGGGTGGACAAACCTGAGTAAGAAGTCATAGTAGAATTCCAGCATGCGTAATTTCGCGAACTGATAAACAAAGAAGCCGATTTGGAGCGGGAGGTTGAGGCGGATCATCTTCTTAGCCATGTCCACTTCGTACACGTCGTCATCAAGCGCATGAAGCGCACGAAAATGAGGTTTATTGACGTACCGAGGAGCATCTGTATCGTTGCACACGCGGACGTTCATGTGCCGCTCCTGATTGGTGACCGTCTTCCCGTAGGCTGAGTTCCCCAGGAGCTTCATAGTGTCGGCTAGGATGGCTTTACTCGGGTCCGAATCTCCAGCTCTCCTCGCGTCACTCACCGCATCGCCGAACGCCTCTAAACACTTATTCTTTTTAAACTGGATGACTTCGTGTACGCGGAGGACCTCCAGACCATGATTGAGATACCACTGGAGGAGAGGAGTGGCCAACAAGATGCGCTTGCCAAACATGCTGCCGATCAAACTGCGCCGTGGTGTATTCATGATTCCTTCTCGCTCGGCATAACTCCGCATATGTTCACCGATGTCGTTTCTGCTAATGTCTACATTCTTGAAAACGGGTGGCATTTCAGCGAAGTGATCCCTCAAAGCCTCAGGTACTTGGATATCACACTCGATCAGACCGAACATGGACCCATCCATGACTGCTTCGATGATCTTCCGTTGCGTCATTTTTGTCTTACCATAGTGAGGCAGTCTTGTAGTCTGAAGAAAGTCTCTCGCTGTCTGATCAGTTGCATGTAGTTGACGCCATTCACACTCCCACATTTCGACCAAGTTGTGACCCTGCTGACGAATATATGCAGAAGTCTCTTCTGTTTGACGTCTGAGATCGTCTCTGCTGATTTTTCTGATTTTGTTAAAATCGCTGGGATTCAAGTGACAGGGATGCCCGTGCCAGTAACAACCGTGGAACTGATACACTGTGTTTTTGTCACTACAGAAGCCATCCACCGGGATCATTCGGTCACCCACACGCTTCTCCGTGCTGTTGAATTGATGCCGAATGTGGACACCTTCGCAATGGGCCACCCAGTCTAGCCACTCTGTGGCCATAACACCGAATTTATGGCTCCTGATGGGTTTGAAGTCTTGGTCGGCCCGTCTCCTTATACACGTGCCCACCGGCATCTCTTGCATCAGAGACCACAAGTAGAGGGCGTTGGCATCAAATCCTACGATGTTTTGACACATTTTGGTGCTTTCCCGGATGAACGTTTTCCCTTTCTCGTGGTATCGGTGAAAGACGAGAGACGGACCCCCTACGATGTTGTCTTTGAGTTTGTAGTAGAGCTCTTTGTTCGCTTCGTCGATGAGGCTGAAGGAGATATCTTTCGGCAACGTAAGGAATAGGTAGTGCAGTGACAGACCCGGGACCGAGATGGCGCATTTAAACATGTCCATCTGCCGCTCTCTGTAGAATGCAAACATCTTGTCTACCGCATCGAGAAAGGGAACCACGTCAAGATTATTGTACCATACGAGAAAGTCTCGTACTTTGGACATACCGTGCTCCTTCCACACGCTCTGGCAGTACTGGTATTCCTCCTCGGATATGTTACATCCCTTCAACTTGCTGTAGAAGGCCTGATGGGGTGGAAGTGTCTCGACTTCAAGTTTTTGCAGATCATCTACCCACTCGTACGGGAAAAAGCCTTTGGTCTGTGGGCAGTCGTACGCCTTTAAGAATTTCGCGTAGCTGTATCCGGGAGCAAGATAATTCGTAATGTCGAGAAACTTCAACTTCTCGGTTTTGAGGGCCATGTACGTGCTGGTTCTTTTGATGATCAATTTTAGGGGATCTGTTTCTTGAAGTACCGGGTACAGATAACGCTTGATGACGTTGATATCGTACTTCCCAGAGTTGAAGCCCAGTACCGGTAACTCTTGAAGATATTCGTCTAACTGTTCCCTTAGTTTGATGATGTGCTTGTGCAGTTTGCTCTGCGGCGTTGACTCGCTCTCCATCGCCTCATTAATCGTCTCACTTCTCATCGCCTCAATCATCTCATCCAACTGCTCGAAAATGACTTCATATTTCTCCAGAAGTATCTCGTACGCAGCTAGACTGATGGTATGTAAGTAGTCGACCATGTCTGATACCAGTTCACGCGGGTTGCCGTTGCTGACAAAACACCGTGGTGCCTCGTAGTCTGGAATATTACTGGCGATGCTAACACTCAGTAACTCGTGGCGTGCTTCCCATCGCAGTTTTCCGTCTCGCTGGCGCATTGAGGGAGATACGGACTGAAAGTAGCATTCGTAATCGAACGTGGCCCTGTAGGGGTAATATTGCATGTCCTCCTCTACATCTATGCCGACTTCGGATAACTTGTCAAAGATTGTTAAAGGCAGTTGGTAAGAACCCCCACTGAATTTATGTTTGATGTTGACGTCACAAGTGAGTTCGTGACGAAGGAGATCGGTAGACCTGGTAGACACGGTGTAGCACTTGGAGCAGGCGTAGGATCGGCTGTACTTATTCAGATCGGAAATATAGGAAAAGTGGTTTCCCCACAGGTTGAGGTACAGAGTATCGGGATAGCGGCGGTGAGAACGCCTTCAGTTCCACCTGTATCGTAGATTTGTTGGGATACTCCTCGCCGGCCCCTGTCATCTCATCAGCCTCGTTTTCACCATCTTCGTCATCGACCTCTGCCGACAGCAGCGTATATACCTGCACATTCACCTGAAACACCACCTCGGCAATGGCCAGCTCATCTAGCGTTATGCCGTCTACCCGGTCTTTGCCCGTGGCCTGGCGGTATGTTTCGACTAGATAATGTACTGCCTTTTCAGTCGAGTTTGAATTGGCTCCCCTTGACATGGCCAAACACCGAAAGAAACAGTGACTGTCATCGTATTTTTCTCCGGTGTTCCAGTTACGAACAAAATTGATTAAACCCCTGTTGTTTGCAACGTATGGTGGAAGTTCCTCTACGGGTGAGCCGATGGGAAACTGCGGCATTTTGTTGACGTAGACCGTCATGTTCGTGGTTGCTGCAACGGTCCACTTTGTGTCGGGTCGACGCAGGATGCCGTACTGTAGTACATCAGTCTCTCGGACCCTCTGCCGTACACGATCCATGTCTTGTTCAGTAGCCACAGTCTCCGGGGTGGAGAACAGCCTCGCATTGTTTTGACTGGCGTGAAAATACCTCAGCTGCCCCGTCTCCGAATGACGAAGGATAAACCCAAAAGAAAGGTTGATCTTTACTCGGCATCTAAGGCGCTGAAATATCATTTTCAAAGCCCTGTCTACGTCTATGGCCGAGTTTCCAGCCAGTCGAAAATTATATACATCTTGAATGCGGCGTCCTGTCGTGTAATGCGTGCGAATGGGCAACCAGTGTCGACGAAGCGCTTTGAGAATATCATCTTGAAAGTTTTTCACCGTAATCACCAGCTGAAACTCGCGAAGATCCTCAGGAACAGTTTCAGGTGACTGAGGACGGGACATCTCGTGTGATAACGTTTCTTTGGGTATTGACGGTGGCGTTGCGCCGCCTTCATGGTACGTTTTGATGTGTCTCTTCAGGTTGTCGTGCCGACTGAAAGACTTGTTACACAGCGGGCAGATGTGCCCCTGTGGTGCCTGTGGTGACGGTAGTGGTACGCCAGTCGGTGATGGTGTTTTAAGAACATTGGTAACAGTCTCCATCATCTCGGGCTCTCCCTCTACATTCTCAGAGAGGAATTGGTAGGGTTCAGGGATTTGCTCGAACGGTGTTGGATAAGATGCCGACACTCCACCGTGGTCGTTTTGTAGATGACGTAACATATGGCTCACCCTTTGGAAAACAATTCCACACGCTGGACAGGCTGATATCGTACTGCTAGGGTTTTCGGGAGGCTTACAGTCAGTTCCAGCTTCAGCAGAGGTCGACTCCAGATGCTCTTGATCCGAGATTTGATGGCTGATAGACGGCAGCTGATCTGCCGTGTGGTTCTTGCGATGCCGTTTCAAGTTGTCGGGACGAGAGAACACTTTGTTGCAAACCGGACAGGTCACGGCCTTCTTGTTGACACTCGGACCGTTCTTGTGAAGCTTGCGGTGTCGGATGAGGTTGGTCAACTGACGGAAGACCTTTCCACACATCCCGCATGGGTATCGTCTACCTTTGGCTGCCTTTCCGTCTTCTTCTTGACCCCCTCGTCCATCCTGCAATCCTTGCTGTGCCATCGCGACTGACTGCTCGGGAGGAACGTCAACAATCTGCAGGTGTGGAGAAAAAAAAAAAGGGATCGTTAGTACATAATGTCCTCTTTCATGTATTAACATAAAATGCGATGAATACATAAACTTTTTTTTTTTAATAATTATATAAATAAGTAAGAAAAATCAGAAAACGGAAACAAAATTGTAAAATCTCAACAAGACGGTTTGTTAATTCACGAGTAATAGTGATAGTTTTCCAGACGGTTGTTTTGTACTTACCATAAGCTGATCTTCATCTTGATCGATGTCCCACTCCTCCTGTAAACATCGAAGGAACTGCTGACTGGGAGGGGTGCTTGTCGGGAAGGGCTTCATGGCGCTCTGATGACTCATAATGCGACGTGAGAGATATCTGGGTTATATAAGAAAAACGTAAATTCGTTATTGTAAGGAAAAAACTCATACATGTACAATGTATATGTATTACTGTATACGTTACTTTAATAGGACACTTACTCGAGACTCGAGATCGACGTGACGATGTCAATGTCCACATTCAAACTGATCCTCGTGACGACAATCCTCACCTTATATACTCTTTTTTTAGAAAATATCTCTTTTTTCAGTAAATCTAAAAATAGCTCAGCATATTCATTGCCATATTCATAAAAGAAAGCTACGTTGAAAATAATGTTTGATTTTTTTTTTAAGTTTGAAAGATTACGAAGAAATTAAATAAGAAATTTTGCGAATTACATGTGCATTCAATTCAATTTAATTCTTTTTTTTGTGTTAGCGTTTACGTTGAATTGAATTACACATTGGAGCCAGTATAACTTTTATGGACCATTTTGTTCCTTTTTTAGTAACCATTGTTCTAAACAATCACGCGACAATTAATCAAACTCAGTTTTTATAATCGTCATATATAACTATTATCGATCAAATCCCCACCACTCACTGTTTTCCATCGTGTAATAAACGTCGGCAATGAATGCGATGCGAATGCAACAGTGGCAAAGTGCACACTAAATAACAACCGTGCTGTATGATCGATTGTAACGTTGTGCGAGTGAGACAGACAAGTCTGGACTTGTCTACGTCTTGTCTGGACTTGTCTGAAAGTGTCCGCGTGAGCACGCGCGCGCGTGCACGCGCGACACTACCGCGCGCACGCGGGGCGCTTTCGTCGGTATTGCGAATTAAAGCTTACAAAACAAAACACTCACACAGACATGGATTTCTAATCTCTTTTTAACATCGTGTGGCCCTAAAAAGGGCTGGTTGGGTTGTTCTTGGAAAGAACAGATTCAGTTGCGAAACTGAATCTGTTCCTTCCAATCCTCTGGTATCTCCAGGGCATCCAGGATTGGGTGAATCTCTGTCGACTGGAGGAAGTCATACCTTTCAGTATTAGTCATGTTCTCCATGACTTGGAGGCGGACGTCTCGTACAACTTCCTCCGACAGCGTCGCACTCTCCCATATTATGAAATTCTTGGTATGGGTGCGCCCCCTCCTCCACAACTTAATGACCAACTCGTTGTACCAGCGACGGTACACCTCCCCTTGAGCACTCATGACTATGGCGGCTCTCAGGGAGTCCACTAGCGGCTGGACGTCCCCTCGACGCTTCTTAATTCCGTCTATAATTTTCCCAACATCCATATTTGACAAGCACGAAAAAGGGTATCGTTGCTAGGGAGTAGGGCGCCCTCATTCGGACGTTTAAGGAGCTGAGGGCGCCCTCATTCGGACGTACACGCGGAGCAAATTACACACACGTACACGCACACACAAATATTAAAAAAAAAAAAAAAAAAACCCTGCTTGTATTCTTTTTAGGGAGGCTATTTTACGTATAATTATGACTTTTTCATCGAGCCCTCACCATTTAACACCATGTCGGTTCAAATGAAACACCCATTCACCTGTGTCATAGCTGGGCCTACTGGATGTGGCAAGACACAGTTTGTCAAACGTCTGTTGTTGCCTACTGGTGAAAACATCATCGACCCCCAGCCTGATTCTATTTTGTGGTGTTACGGCGAGTATCAAGATGCGTATACGTACTTAGCAAGTGCACTTCCCCATATCCAATTCAATGAAGGAATCCCCGAAGATGTTTACACCCACTTGGATCGATCCAAGAAAACTCTAATCGTGATAGATGATCTCATGAGTGAAAGCGGCAACAACAAACGAGTGACAGAACTTTTCACGAAAGGAAGTCACCATAGGAATTTGTCGGTGGTGTTGATTCTGCAAAATTTATTTTACAAAGGGAAAGAAATGAGAACCATCAGTCTGAATACTCACTACATGGTGCTGTTTAAAAATCCCCGCGATGGATCGCAAATCACTCACTTAAGCAAACAGATGTATCCGGGCCGTTCTAACTTCATGATAGAGGCCTACCGCGATGCTACATCCCAACCCTACGGATACCTTTTCGTTGATCTCAAACCGGAGACACCCGATGACATGAGGCTCAGGTCGAATATCTTCTCGGGAGAGTACACGACTGTGTACGTGCCAAGAGTATAAATAACAACAGTTCTGAGAAAAAGTGCCATTCATATGAAAATGTCCCAGCGTGTGCGTCACAACGCTCCTTACCTGTACGTCCTGTTGAAGGGTAACGCTAAGCAGCGGCAGGGCGTGATCGACGGTGCAAGCAAGGAATAAGTATCCTGCTTGTGCGAGTGTGCCCTCAACATTCTGAACGGTAATGTCAAACTAAAGCCCGCTGAAAAGAGAAGGCTGCGTAAATACAGCCGTCACCTTCGTGCTCTTAGTGCCAAGAAACTGAGTGTTCACAAGAAAAAGAAAATTCTTCGTCAAAAAGGCGGGTTCTTGGGATCACTGCTGACGCCGATTCTAAGCGCTCTCGGTGGCGTGCTGTTCAAATAGTTCCTTCGACATCATGCAGCACGCTAAGAAGATGGTCATGGTCCCTCACGAGACTCTGGCTCAATTACAGGTGGCCAGGCAGCTCGAGCAGACACCGACGACACGCATCGTCCACGGATTAGATGCAGATATGCGACAACTCTTAGACAGACAGGATCTTACCGAGGAGGAGAAAGTTAAACAGTATCATCAGACGCTCCAACGATACCTTACTTTAAATCGACAGAGGAGGGCACCCTTGACAATGACGTTACACGTAAAGAACAGTGAGGCAGAAAGCCTGGTATCTCCCCACCCCAAACCTTCACCTGATCTGGGACCCCCAAAATTGAAACGAGAGGTTGACATCGACGCAGACTTGGACCATCTCCCCTCCACAGAATCTTACGGGCTATCCAACCTGTTTGCCGAAGCATCTCATCTTCCACCTCACGACATCGACGACAGTGCCGGAACGAAAAAAGGAAAACGAAAAACCAAACGTAAAGCGACTCCGAAGTGGACGGCATATTAACGGCGCTCACAGCTCCAAACGGTCATTAGCTCGTTCACAAGCACCTTCTGGTGGTGTGGATGCTGTTTACCGTGCCGCAAGAAGAGAAGGGCTGCCTCTCACCAAGCATCAGGTCAAGGAATGGTTGAGGAGACAACCGACCTACACGCTTCATAAACCCAGCCGCAAGCATTTCAAACGAAACAGAGTGGAGGTGCACGGTATCGATCACCAGTGGCAGGCAGATCTGGTCGATCTTTCTTCACTTAGCCAATACAACGGAGGGTATCGGTACTTGCTGACGTGCATTGATATTTTTTCCAAATATGCGTGGGCCATTCCCCTCAAGAACAAGAAGGGGCAGACACTGGTGGACGCCTTCCAACGCATTATCGAGCGTGGAAGAAAACCCCTTTTGCTTCAGACAGACAAAGGCTCGGAATTTCTCAACCGTGTATTTCAAACCTATCTCCGTAAACACAACATATACTTTTTCACGACCCACAACGAAACGAAAGCCAGTGTCGTCGAGCGCTTCAACAGGACTCTAAAGACAAAAATGTGGAAGTACTTTACGGCCAACAACACGTACCATTACGTGAAAGTATTGCCGGACCTGTTGTCCGCCTACAACCATGCATTTCACCGGAGTATTAAGACCGCCCCTGCTTCAGTCAATGCCTCCAATGCGGAGATGGTCAGACAGAACCTGTACGGCTCCGTTAATACCAAGTACCAGGACGACGCTTTCAAATTTAAGGTTGGGGACACAGTCCGCATCAGTATGGCCGCCCGTCCCTTCCGTAAGGGGTACCTTCCGAACTGGACCACTGAGGTGTTTACCATCAGCTCCAGAATTCCGCGCCGTCCACCCGTGTATCGACTGAAAGATTACGACGGAGAACAATTGGAGGGGACATTATACGAGTACGAACTACAGCGCATCGTCAAAGAGGATGATTTATACACCGTAGAAAAAGTGTTGAAGACCCGGCGTAGACGAGGAAAGACCGAGTACTTCGTCAAGTGGCTCGGCTATCCCGATAAATTTAACAGCTGGGTCTCTCAGCTACACAGCTTATAAAACCCATACCCATCGCCAGTCAGTGTCATTTTGCATCCGTCCTTCCGCCCACCCCCACAGTCATCATGGCCAGACAGGAGAAGTCGTTTTACGTCACCCTTCCGAGCAACAGCTCCATGTCAACCCATCCTGACAACACCCTCACCCATTTCTTTGTGAAGCTTCCGTCTCTTCTCACCTTTGAAGGGGCGTGGGAAGTGGGCTTGGTGGAATTTATCTATCCTCACCGTTGGCTAAATGTATTTGAAGGCGAAAATAAACTCTTTTGCAATGCAGGAGAAGAAACACGAGGGTTGATACACTGGCACAGCGCAGAGCCAGGCTTTTACGCACGCCCAAAAGATTTAGTCGAGGAATTCGACCCCCCTCTTGTCCACGACG
Source organism: Patiria pectinifera (assembly GCA_029964075.1). Classification (NCBI taxonomy): domain Eukaryota; kingdom Metazoa; phylum Echinodermata; class Asteroidea; order Valvatida; family Asterinidae; genus Patiria; species Patiria pectinifera. The sequence goes on along the minus strand of CM057136.1, from coordinate 8,096,594 downwards.
GACGGGTCATCTTCAAGTACAACAAATATATACAAAAAATGATTGTTTCGACCCCGTCAGATGTTGCCATTAGACTCACCGGGAGGTTGGCCCATCTGCTTGGCTTCGAAGACGGATCCGTCATCTCTGGCCTCCAAAAGGCTCCTCAAGTGGTCAACATGCAACCGTTTCATTCACTGTTTGTTTACACCAACATTGTCGAGTACGGGACCGTAGGAGACAAACGGGCGCCCTTACTACGCATCGTGAATGTGGAAGGTCAGCACGGAGACACCGTGACGAAAACCTACACGAATCCTCATTATGTTCCCCTGAAACAGAAGTTGCTGGACACCATTGAAATAGATATAAGAGACGATACGGGCCAACCCATACCATTTATCACCGGGAAAGTGATCGTGAAACTACACTTTAGACAACAACGCGCGGCATATTTTGATTGATTGAACAGCACGCCGTGCACCATGAAAACGACGTACGTTCCATACCCCAAACACTATGAAGACTATTACGTGCGACAGGTGGGCCAAGGACTACCGGTATTCGAGGGTGCTCGCACGCAAAGAGGGTTTGGACTTGGAGGAATTCTCGGTGGACTTCTGCGATCAGCTGTACCACTTTTAAAATCGGGAGCAAAGGCACTGGGACGGGAGGCTCTTCGCACAGGAGTGAATATTGCCAGTGATGCCTTGCAAGGAAAAGATATCAGAACGGCAGCCCGAACCAGAATCACCAATGCAGGACGACGCGTTGCGAACAGTGCTCTGGACAGCTTGAAGGCTCGTGCCAGGAGCAACACCCGAAGGGGTATAAAAAGAAATGCCACAGGCAGACGCGTCACTTCCAGACAGGGCAAGCGAGCGAAAAGGTCGCTGGACATCTTTGATTAGTGTGCTGTGCACTCTAGCCGTGTCGATCATCATGTCCCTCTTGCACGATCATTCGTGCGAATGCACCAAGACCGAACTGGATTTGTTTGCTCTACCACCCACGCAGACAAGCATAGAAAAAGGACAGTGGGTGGAGTTCCATCCCATAGCCAATATTTCTGACGGGGGACCCATTGAATTTTTCATTCCCGGTGCAGGCGAGGAGTACAATGATCTCTCACAGACACAGTTGTACGTCAAAGCCAAAGTGGTCAACGCCGACGGTAGCAATTTGGCGGCAGACGCAAACGTTGGCCCAGTCAACCTGTTCTTACAGTCGCTCTTCAGCCAGATTGACGTGACGGTGAATGAACGCATGATTTCCCCCTCTACTCCTACCTACCCCTACCGTGCTATCCTGGAAACCCTCTTGAGTTACGACGAGAATGCCAAGGCTTCCCAGCTGACCGCGTCCATGTTCTTCAAGGACACAGCGGGGAAAATGGATGCAGCGGATCCCCTTGCCAATGACGATGTCGTCAACAAAGGGTTAAAGACGCGGAATCGTTATATCCGGGGCAGTCGTGTGATCGACATGATCGGACCCATTCACAGTGATATCTTCTTCCAAGATAGGCATATGCTAAACGGCGTGGATCTGAAATTGAAACTGATTCGAAGCAGCGACGCCTTTTGCCTGATGGCTGCAGGGGATAACCCCGCCTACAAAGTGGTAATTCTAGAGGCGTCCGTGTTCGTCAGGCGAGTCAAACTGAGTTCTGCAGTCATGTTGGGACACCTCTAATCCCTTTAATTTCGAACATTTGAACCTCAACTTCATTAGTGTGTACCTGGACGGGGAACAGATCCCCTACACACCCCTGAAGCCTGATTTCACCGCGGGAGCCAAGAAGGTGGTCAGAGCTTACCACACTCTCTTCTCGGGAACTGATAAAATGTACAAGGACGAAGGCAACGGCATCACTCGCGATGACTTCGCCAACGGATACGCACTGTACGCATTCGATTTGACACCAGACCTGTCCTCGGGAGGCCACTTTAACCTGGTGCGGAGGGGCAACCTCAGGTTGGAGATGCACTTTGCTACCGCACTCCAGAAAACCGTCAACGTTATTGTGTACGCGGAATCCGACAACATTGTGGAGATTGATCAAGCCCGCAACGTCGTGTTTGACTACACGAGCTAGATAGGATTTCACCATGGACAGTGGGCAAATTGATGCCATTTTGAAAAAGGATCGCTACACAAAGCATCATTTCAAGGGTGTGTTTGCACGCGATCAACTCCCGACAAAGCAGCACATTCCCCGACCGAGCGGTGTGGTGGTGAATACGGACCCACACACCAAGCCAGGCCAACACTGGATCGCCATCTACATCGATAGAGACGGATTGGGAGAGTATTTCGATTCGTATGGACTCCCACCTCAGTTACCTGAATTTCGAACCTTTCTGCGTAAGAACACCCGACGATGTCGATTCAACACCCAGCGTTTACAGGGACCACTTTCAGCAGTGTGTGGACAGTATTCAGTGTTCTTCTTGTTGCACCGTTGCAGAGGACTGGACTTGGGCAACATTGTGAGACTCTTTTCTCCCGATACCACGGACAATGACATTCTTGTCAATGATTTCGTGCGCAAACATTTTCCAGCATTCAAAACCCAAGTGTATGACGAACCATTTCTCATCCGACAGATCTCTAGAGCTCTTATGCAATAGACTTTTGTGCAACTCCACCTTAATTAGGTATACACTGTTTTGTCGGGCCTGTTTATCGTCATGTATTTAATTAATAGTCGATCACAGACACGCCTCGAGGAACGTCTAGAAACAATGTCAGTCACGAGGGCACCCTCTGGGTTCAATTCTACATCGAAACGTACTTTATGGACATGGACTGTACAGCAGTTTATTCCTAAGGTGTTATTCAAAATGTTAACTTTGTTGGTTACTGTTGATGAACTTGTAAATATTGTTACTGATTGAGTTCCAAGCCTTCATTGTAACATACGTTATCGTCATGTAGGGCTATGTCACACGCGGCAATTTACAGGCACCCAGTTCCTGGCAGTTTCCCAGAAAACAGAAAACAAACACACACAAATAATCAAATTTTTATTTTACCATTATTGTCTTAGAGCCAGAAAAAAAAAATATGGTCAGAACAATGCTGTTTGCGTCATAAATAAGTTCCCTTTTTTTCTCTGCATTGCCACTGGTCGCCTATAAGTTGCCTGTGAAAATTGCCTCGCGTGGGATGACCCTCATTATTTTGGTGGTTTTTTATTCTTCATTTAAAATGTATTATTATGCTCAGAATGTTAATGTTGTTGATTAGAAATAAAAGCACGTGTTCAAGTGTTGATGAAACGAAAGAAAAATCAATTGTTGTCTTTTTTTTTTTTTTTTTTTTGGTCTGACTGTTACCTTTACTTAGTATAGGGTGAACTGCAATAATTTCCATCGACTTTAGAGACTCCTAATCGATTGGACTCGGCGTTCGATATACGCGAGGTTTAACTATTGAAAAACAAAGCAAACAAACACACACTTTTGTTGAATTTCAACTGGAACAAACGCCTTTTGTGTTTGCAGTTGGATGATTGGTTAGTTAGGTTTTTAGATTCGGACTTTATGATTTAAGCTTTGGTGTTAACGTGGCCGTGTTTGTTCTGTGTGTACTTTTCTATGTTTTTATATTTAGTTACGGTTTGTGTTGAAGCGTCTTGTACGTCTTGTGGGTTACTGCAATGTTATTTCTTGTTTTTCTAATACCCTGCGTTTGTTTTGCTTTGCGACAAAATATATATTTATGGTATACGTACACGTTTATATATATAAAATAATATTTGATTCAAGAAAGCATGTCGAGAACTGTATCTATCGAAATTCACCTTCATCAGCAATTTGGGTAATGCTCTTTCGTCTACATTCACACACCGCGTCTCGATAGTTAGAATCATATGGTTTTCCTTATTTGCTGTACATGTAGAATAATCTTCGAACTCGATAATACTCATTCAGCGCTAATCCCCATGATCGATTTGTCTATCTATCCATGACGTCACTCCGCCACAGACACGCCCCGTTTTATGATCCTCGTCGGGGTTACCGATATGATCCTCGATGAGGATCATGATCCTCCTCGAGAAAACGGGGTCAAATACGCAGTATACACTACTGATTGAAGACATCAAATATGATTTACGCTAAGGAATACGGACACGTATGAAGTCTTAAAAGATGTTTGACAAAATATGAAATTTGTTTGCCCATTAATGAAAACGAAAGCCCGATCAACCCTTACTGCTGGTTTAGACGAAATTGAATGAACAACGCGATACTTTTTTATATAAATGCATCTTTGATAGGAACGAGTGAAGCTAAAAGGCGATAGAATGCTCGGATAGTGAAATTGAATGATTCTTTTTGATTGTCGAGTGCCAATCTGCGTGATCTTTCAATTTCAATCTAAAGCGAATGAGCCAGGCGGTAAATTGAATAAAAACTTGGCGAAATTGGCCGGGAAAACCTATATTACCTTTGAATAATATACTTGAAAAACAAGACTGATATTTCGTACACATAAAAACATTATCGTATCAGGGAGTTTTAATGATCGTTTTATTGTTTGTATTAGGCCTATTGAATTGGAATCAACCTGTGTTTTATCAAATAGCTAAGATTTCAAGTGATACAGTAAATAACAAAACCACACAAAATAATGATCAATCCGGAAACAGACTGAATTTGCGTGAAGGTTTGATCTGTTCGCCCCTTAATAGAGCAACAGCCTTCAATCATCGGGGCCAGGCGTCGGACTGATGAGGCATAAAATGTATTTTTCAGCCTTATAGGTCCGACGCCTCATAAGTCGACGCCTCGTAAGTCTGACAACGGACAAACGAGGCGTTTAATTTGTCAGACTTACGAGGCGTCGGAGCTATGAGGCGTCGGACCTATGAGGTGTCGGACTTATGAGGAGTCGGACCTATGAGGCGTCGGACTTATGGGCCTTTATTTGATTAGGGGATGCGATTTTGTCGGACTTATGAGGCGTCGGACCTATGAGGCGTCGGACGTAAGAGCGGACCCCCAATCATCAACCTCATCACCATGGCGTGGAGCCGTTGTTCTCTCGACCTGGCATTGCATCATTAAAACTCTACTGCATATACAATACATGCAAATGTGATTGTAACTTTAGCGTATTGTCTACAATTCAGACTGAAGCAATTCCTTATTGCGTGCGAAACAAAACAAAAACAGAGATTTTTTTTTAAGTTGTCAACGATGATGAAACCCTCCAAATGTGCTATTACACGAAAATGATAATAGGCAATTAATGAAAATGAAAATGCCTGTGGAAAGTAAGGTGATGAAATTTTGTATTTCCGTTCCATTGCATCAAATTAGCTTACTAAGCCTCTCTTAAGTGATGTAGCTTAGTCCAGGGGCTAGACGTTGAATGGTTCGATACGCGATAACCCGCCGCCGCGAGAGGGCGCTATCATGACCATGTCGCCCACGGACTTGTCGGTAGCAACGTCTAGGACATCTCCTATTGGTTGTGTAATGTGCGCGCACCTGTTTGGCCTGATATATGCAGCGCCAATTCAAAAAAGTCGTAGTAGTTCCGAAGCAACTCTCAAATTGTTAAACAATAAAAGATGCAGCAAGAGTTTTGTGCAACTTCACTGATCAGCTTTTTTGTTGTGAGTAATATGTTCTTTACCCAGGGTGTGCCCAAACAGTTTAAAACTGGTTCCATTGGGGCCCTGCATACTACTACTAATGATTATACACACATGTACACATATAATGGATTACAAGTACAATACAACACGATGAAATAAAAATAAAAGCACACGGGACTGCTGCATAACTATACAAATGACTATACACACATGTACAAATACAGTACATTGCAAATACAATACACCACAATGAAATGCATACGAGATTACTGCATGATTGTAAAGCAACTATAGGTTTTCCCGGCGAATTTCCGATTTTTTCTAATCAGTTTCATTATCAGCCATTCAATTTCGCGCGAGTTTTGCACATGTGGTCAAATTGGGGTTTCTTTTTCATTTTGGGTTTATTCAATTTCATTTTTAGGCAGCCAAGATTTTGCTCTGAATGTTCGTGTTCGTTTCCGGGCATGCTTTTTCGTTTTCGTGCATTCAAGACTTAATTTGAAGCAGTCTTAAATTAAGTTTTTGCAACCTTTTGACGGTTGACGAATTCAAATTAGCGAACATCTGTGCGCTTTTAACGTATATAACTGTGCTTTTCGTTTTTTATTTGTTTATGGGCAATCGCTTTCATGGTTTGGTCATTCAAATTAATAAGATGTTTTAATCGATATCATTCTTATTTTTCTCCGAGGTTCATTCCCCCCCCCCCAAAAAAAATATATATATATATCTTGATGACTGTAAAATTTACTATGTTACAAACAAACTGATATGAAGGAAACAAGATGTAACAAAATAATTAATTGAAATTGACTAAGATAATTTACTATTCACTGTTGATCTTGTCTACTTGTTTAAACATCGGGACACGTATGTTTGGCAACCATCCGGAACACTTCTCTTACGTTATTTTCTTAAATGTTTCCTTGCGTATATCTGACCGAACACTTACCGTATTCAAAGGGCCCATGCAAAAGTAAGTTTTCAACGCAAACCTTGAAAATACATCTTTGTGTAACATTTAACCTTAATCGCAAGTTTTTATTTTACATTTTGAAAAGTGTTTGGGTTTTTTTGGTGCCCTCTCCATATTTATGCTAATGCATGATTAGAAAACCTGAGACGGCATTCCGGGGCATGAGTAATGTTACATGGCTATTTCAGCACAAAACGTTGCTAGAATTTTGGATATTTTGCTGTCATAATTTTTTTTTCTTTGGTGATTCTTTGTTGTGTCAGTACATGGCAGTAAGCCAGTGGGCAACCCTTTCACACAAATGTTTTCAATTAGCAAATTTTGGATGAATAATTTGAAAGAAAAACCCCTAAACTGAACAGTGTCTTCCTGAAATGACATCACAGTGACAACGCGCTTATAGGTAGTCCGAAAAAGCATGGAAACTTTTAAATGTTTAAAGAAGTGCACTTTTGCAATAAGATTGACCAAAAAATGTTGTCACTTGTGTAGTTTTTTTACATAAGAGTTGCACAAAAAGAATACCTGAGAACAATTCATTGCACATACCCTTTATTTAAGAAAAAAAGGCATCTACGGATTGAAGACATAGCGCGTAATGACCAAAACGTTCCCAGCAAAAGGGCATATGCAGCAAACTGCCTCTATTTTAATGAACTTTAAACATTTTTGTCAGAAATTTCTACCAGTTGTACCAAAACTTATGATTCATACGTGTGAAAAATTTCAAATTCGTACAATTTATATAGGTTTTCACGGCCAATTTCACCAAGTTTTCGTTCAATTTAACGCCTGGCTCATTCGATTTAGATTGAAATTGAAAGATCATGCAAATCGGCATTCGACAATCAAAAAGAATCATTCAATTTTACTATCCGAGCATTCTATCGCCTTTTAGCTTCACTCGTCCCTATCAAAGATGCATTCATATTAAAAGTATCGCGTTGTTCATTCAATTTCGTCTAAACCATTAGTAAGGGGTTGATCGGGCATTCGTTTTCATTAATGGGTAGACATGTTTCACATTTTGTCAAACATCTTTTAAGACTGCATACGTTTGTATTCCTTAGCGTAAATCATGTAATGACTTCAAACCGTACATTGACTTTCTTTCTTAAAGGGTATGTGCAATGAATCTTTCTCAGGAATTCTTTTTGCGCAACTCTGTGAAATGTAAGAAAACTACACATTTGACAACACTTTTTGGGTTAATTTTATTGCAAATGTGCACTTCTTTAATCATTTACTGTGATGTCATTTCAGGAAGACACTGTTCAGTTAAGGGTTTTTTCTTTCAAATTATTCATTCAAAATTTGCTAATTGAAAACATTTGTGGGAAAGGGATGGTTATGGGATGGCTTACTACCATGTACTGACACATCATATAATCACCACATAAAAGAAATTTATGACAGCAAAATATCAAAAATTCTAGCAACTTTTTTCGCTGAAATAGCCGTGTAACATTAATCATGCTCGAAATGCCATCACAGGTTTTCTAATGAATATGAAACTTTGCATTAGCATAAAAACGGAGAAGGCACAAAAACACCCCTCAAAATGGAAAATAAACTTGCAAATACGGTTAAATGTGACACAAAGATGTATTTTCAAGGTTTGCATTGAAAAGTTTGCAAGGGCCCTGTGAATATGGTAAGTGTTCGGTCATACATACGCAAGAAAACATATGAAAAATAACGCGAGAGAAGTGTTCCCGACGGTACAACCATTTCCAAACATATTACGTGTCCCGATGTCTTGCACGTCAAGAAATCAAGCCCCTTGATCAAACGTTTAAACAAGTAGAAAAGATCAACAGTGAAAAAGAAATTATCTTAGTCCCTTTCAATTCATTATTTCGTTACATCTTGTTTCCCTCATATCATTTGATTTGTAACATTGTAAATTTTACAGTCATCAAGATTTTTTTTTTGGGGGGGGGGAATGAACCTTGGAGAAAAATAGGAAAAAAATATCGATTAAAAAATCTTACTACTTTAAATGATCAAACGATGAAAGCGATTGCCCATAAACGAATAAGAAACGAAAAGCATGGTAATACGTTATAAGCGCACAGATGTTCGCTAATTTGAATGCGTCAACCGTCAAAAGGTTGCAAAGACTTAATTTTAGACAGCTACAATTTAAGTCTTGAACGCACCAAAACGAAATAGGCTGCCCGAAAACGAAAAAGAACATTCACAGCAAAATCTTGGCTGCCTAAAAATGAAATTGAATGAACCCCAAATGAAAAAGAAACCCCCATTGGGGCCACATGTGCAAAACTCACGCGAAATTGAATGGCTGATAATGAAAATGATTAGAAAAATTCGGAAATTTGCCGGGAAAACCTATATTATGGCAACCAAGTTTATTAACTCCGTAAGTCAGCACAAATGTATATTTGTATTATCAGTAAAGGCAGCGACAACAAGAAAATACTCACATTAATACAGAAATATTTACTGGCCGAATGTTTTACGTGGTTCAGATTTGAATGAGGTTAGAGAAGTCATGGTTCTGAACTGTACATGCAAGTTATTCCATATGATTGTACAAGTTACAGCAAAGCTCGAGGCATAACATATTCAGTGTCATGTCAGTGGATTGTCTCGTTTCACGAGTCTGAATCAAGGGCGGATCCGGGGGGGGGCAAAGGGGGCCACCCCCCCCCCCCCCCAAAAAAAAAACCCGAAACCAATTGGTTTTTTTATGTGACGTCGCAATAAAGGCAGGCAATGAGTACACGACCATCTTTTCCTCAAAAAACATTGGCTAAAGTAGTCAGAAATTGCCTCAGATCGCACCACAGAGCATCGAGATCCAAAAAAAATTCGGGGCCCTTAAGCGGGCCCCGTACCCCACGCCGTAATTTTTTTGACCCACTTTCTGGGAGAAACAATTTTTTTGGGCCCCCCCCCAACAAAAATTGTGTTCTGGATCCGCCCTTGGTCTGAAAAAGTGGTGTAAACAGATTTGTCATATTCAAAGGAGTAATTTTGTTTGTACATTTGTAAACAAGGAAAGCTTTTTTATACTCAATTCTTCCAGAGAATGACATCCAATTAAGTCAAGCAAACATATCGACTGGTGGAGTCAAGAATGCACACTTCAGGATTATTCGCGCTGCTCTTTTCAGACATTTGTTAAGAATATTTTCATGAGAAATGTACCGTCCTCCCCAAACAGTACTGCAATAATCTAAAGATGGCATAACAAAGCTAACAAAAAGGGAGTGCAGGCTGCTTTGGGGAACACAGTCGCGAATTCTATTCAGCAAACCTACTTTAGAGGAAACTGTTTTTCTTCAAGTATTCAGACCTTTCGTTAAGTTCCAATGAGCATTGATTTTGTTTTGCTGGCGTTTATTGTAAGTTTGTTCCTGCTACGCCAATCGTATATTCTAGCTAGGGTTGTATTCAGGTTGTTCTCTATCTCATCAACACTAGGAGAAATATACACGTTTAGGTGGAGTCGTCAGCATACATGAACAAATTGCACTCTTTAGAGATACAAAGCGATAGGTCACTTGTATAAATAATAAATAACAGTGGACCTAGATGTGATCCCTGCCTTGGATATGTTGCCCTCAATATTCACAGACTGACTGCGTTCACTAAGATATGACTTAAACCAGTTGATTACAGAGGTTGACATATTCTTCCTTTCAAGTTTATCTAGGAGAGTCGCGTGATTAATGCTTTACTTAAATCTATAAACACAGTGCCTGTCATTTCCCCACGCTCCTATTATAGCCTAAAAACATTTGTTCATTAGGTCATGTAAGGTGGTTTCAGTTGAGTGTAAGGGGCTAAACCGTGACAGACAGCAAGGAATTAGATTGCTTTCATCAAGATAAGAATAAACTGCTGAGTGTATCTATCTATCTATCTAACAGAATCTTAGATATAATCGGCAGTATAGAAATAGGCCGGTAGTTAGTTGTACTCCTTGCCTGCAGAAGTCGCACATGCGCACTAGTTTCGGAGAGAGATTTCAGGAGATCCCCTAGATGTTGCTACAGACAAGTCTGTTCTGAAAAAAAAAATTGCCTAGGTTAATTTTACCCAAGAAAGGGGGAAAACTGCAACTACCCAAACTTGGGTTGTTCTATAACCAATTGTTTGAGTTAGAATTTCTGTTAAATTCAACCAAAACTTGTGGTCTTAATAGACCAAATTTAATTTGGTCTTGTATGACTTCAACTTTTGGTTGAATTTAACAGAAATTCTAACCCAAACAATTGGTTATAGAACACCCCAAGTTTGGGTAGTTCCAGTTAACACCTTTTCTTGGTAAAATTAACCCAGAAAATTGTTCAGTGTGGGTCTGTGGGCGATGAAAGTTGGTCGTGATAGCGCCCTCTCACGGCAGCTGGTTATCGCGGCGGCGGGTTATCGCGTATCAAACCATGCAACGTCTAGCCCCTAGACTAGTTGTAGCTCTCTGCAGGTTGCCGTTACTTGCCTATGTTTAACTCATTGTTGTAGTATTCGTACTCGGTACTCGTACTCGAGTACTACTCGAGAACTCGTACTCGTACTCGTACTCGTACTCGTACTCGTACTCGCATTCGTACTCGCACTCGTACTCGCACTCGTACTCGTGCTTGCATGTCAAAGTACTTGTACTCGAAATGACGGTACACGTACTCGGGCAGCAAATTACTCGTACTCGACATGTCGAAATTGTACTCCATCATTAAAGTACTCGTACTCAAATAGCAGTACTCGGGAAAAAAATGTACAGCTTGACTTACCACGGCCTTATTTTATCGTTACTTTCAGTTTGAAATGGTTGATTGACTTGCGGAGAAATCAAAGTTTTCTGGTTTTCCTCTGTGCACGTCCGGACAAACACAATCAACACCTAGCACGTTATTGGGTGTGTATATCGGTCTGACTGTGGGTCAATTACGCACAATGAACCATTTGCCATATGGCCGTATTCGGAAATAGAAGTACAAATACTCGTATTCGTACTCGTACTCGTCCTCGGAGACCTGTACCAGGAAGTACAAGTACTCATACTCGGTAACCTAAGTACTCGGCAGTACTCGGAATAAAGTACTCGACTACAACACTGATTTAACTTTAACTCCTTGGGAAAAAACTCATACCTAGTCGCGCATAGTATGTCGACCAACCGCTATACCTCAAAGCCGTGATGCTACTCTCTGGGATAGAGCCATCCTTCATACCCAGTGGCTTCCCATTGCAGCAACCTGACAATGAGTCAGGGGAGTTATAAAAAAAAAGACACAGAGAAATCACCTCCTACAATTGACAAACATGAATGAAACCAAGTATGCATGTAATATCGATCTCAAGAGCATGTACACAGGAAGAAGGCTTTACATTTTAGAGTCTCAGTTTAAGGTATTACTCAAGTCAGACAACATTAGTCATTCCGTCCGTCGGTCGGTTAGTCCACGGATCCTACACACAAGGATTAAAGGGGAACTGCCATGGCTCCTGACATCCCGAAAATTTCATGTTTTGAATTGTTAACTTATCCTATTTCAAACATCTGGTTGAAAGGAAACCAACCTAATGTCTTACCGTTCCCGGGAAAAGACGAAAAAGCCCGTTGTTTACATCGGACATGACGAAGTACGAATACGTTTTTCCTGTCGTTTTCCATGTATGATATACATACAATATACATGTACACGTTGTGTGTGTCTACAGCACTGTGTTCGCGAGCAGCGACCAATCACCAGTGCACACATATGGTTTCTTACACGTCCGCAAAAGGCGAACACTTTAAGGGTGAAATCACAACTAGCACCCAAACAGCTCGATTTTTTGTCGTTCTCGCACGCATTATACGGGAATAACGAAAAACCGCCCAGCTTTTAAAGGATAGTCGTATAGATTTGAATATACTACTTTTAAACATTCTTTCCGATTAACATAATTTCGTTCAAAGCGCGTTTTGTAGTCCAATCACGGATCCTACACACAAGGACTAACGACTCGGCCCAACTCCTGGTTAGACGCGTGATAACGGCCTGTACTAGTGGCAAATACCATGAATACTTTTCAACAAAGGCATGCGCGCGGTGGCTTTCAGATTTGCAAGGCTCTTCGCCCGATCTGGCCTCGAAGTCTGTCAAGCCAGCGAATTATATTTTTGAATATTCATGAGTCTACTTTTTGGTCTTTATTATTGAATTCTGATAAGTGATAACTACATAACCATGGTAATGCCGACCACAATATCTTTAGCTTTAAGATGAACAATGAAATGTCGCTTTTGTTTAATCGGTTCGGCATCCTATCTCTTTCAAACTTTTTAATAAAAGCCTAATTAAAAACGAAATTTGGGTAAACGGTGTTCTCCTCGAAATTTGACGTTTATTTCCTGGGTAAATACTTCATCTATGACGACAAAAAAAAACTGCACAATGCCATCTGTTATATCCTGAAGTATTTGTTTTTAAAATAACTTGGAACAATTATATCTTAAATAAAAAGTAGTTTTACTTACCGTTTTATGAATATTTCCGTTTTAGATGTCGTGCAAAAAGCCAACACAATGGCACATCTGGAAAATTCGCGATTACGCGCCAACGGGTATTAAAACCAATTAAGGCAAGTCGCTCAGTGCATTTTGTACTAGAGCTTAGAACAGTCGTTTATCCTGGTGTCTAGGATCCGTGGTCCAATTGGGCTGTTCCAGGACGCGGTGTCCCTGTCACGACTCAGTCAAACTCTGGTTAGACGCGTAATATAACGAACGGCCCGTGCAAGTATTCATTACCATGAATACTTGGCAACAAAGCCCTGTAACGCGGCCAACCGCTTCTCTGTTTTTGGCCTTTATTACTGAATTCTGATAAGTGATAACTACATAATCATGTTAACGCCCAGCAAAATATCCTTAACTTTAAAACGATGCATGGAATGTCGCATTTGTTTTATCGGTTTGGGACCAAATCTCTCTAAAACCTTTTAATGAAAAACTAATTCATAAATATCTTAAACAGTGGTCCCATTCCCACTGGTTGAAAGCCCGTCACGCGGCCAATCTTAAACGGATGATAAAGACATGGCTGGCTGGTCTTAAACACTTTTCCAGTGTCAAATGAAATTTGGGCTCCAATGAAATCTAGTGCCCTTTACCGTTTTATTGGTTGAACGTTCACAATCCTCACGTAGGCATCGGCGCAATACTACCAGTGAGTCAGTATTTCATAGTCCTAAATTAAAGCTATAGTCCATCATTTGCAGCCATCCGAAAAAGTAACACAGGCGTATTATTGTTGAAAATCATACTTGGTTGAAAGATAGTAAGTGGACTAAAATCCCTATGAAATTAATCTTTCTGGCAAGCTATCATGTTGAAGTAATCAACGAAAGAAGGCCTTTCCAACAGTGCGTCTTTAAGACGCACCGTAGGAAATTTAAATTAGTAGTTCGTTTTGGTATTCGGCGCAGCGCGCGCAGGCATTGGCACGACGCACACGCGCGCGCGGTTGCTATAATTCGTCGGATCAGCGCGCGACATCGCGTATAACTGCAATTCAAAACAACTCAAAACATGATTCAGCAACTTTTGATTTGAAATTGAGATCCTAGAATGCTGTTTTTCTCGGAATATACAGCTGAAGCTGAGCTGAAATTTCATCAGGTTAGTTGTTCAGCACCCTTCTTTAGATTTTGAACACTTCTGTTGCTTCAAACGAACAAAACGCACAAATTACAAATGATGGACTATATCTTTAACAAAGCACTCACCACAGCTGCATCTGCGCGTTATCGCGCAGCACGCTCGACGCGCGCGCCCGCCAATCTTCATAAAAAAAGAAGTTGTTGACGTCTTACTCGCGAGCTGGACACTCCGTTATATAGCAAGAGGGGTGTTTCGAAAAACAGAAAGTAAAATTGTTGAACAAAATCGTTGGAAAATGTTAATGTTTGACTTGTTTTGACTTTTGGACCGTAAAGTTTAGATTTTTTTGACCGAAAAGGTATTTATGAATGGGAATAAATAATGTGCTTGGTCGGTATTAAACACTATGTTTAAGACTGGTTGGAGTCTGGAATGCCGATAATTACCCTCGGCCTCGGCTTCCCCTGGGGTAATTATCGGCATTCCAGACTCCAACCAGTCTTAAACATAGTGTTTACCACCTTTGGGTAAACGGTGTTCTCCTCTGAAAAGATGTCACATTTGGCGTTTATTTCCCGCGTAAATACTCCATCTATGACGACAAAAAAACTGTATAAAACCATCTGTTATATCCTGAAGTATTATTCTTTAACAGTTTTTGAACAAGGATATCTTACATAAGAAGTGATTTTGCTTAAGGTTTTATGAATATTTCCGTTTAAGTTGTCATGCAAAAAAACGATAAAATGGCACACCTGGAACATTCGCGATTAACATGCTATCGCCGGGGTATTAAGCGCCCGTTATCACGCGTCTAACCAATTAAGGTAAGTCTGTTCAGTGTATTTTATAGAGCTCAGAACAGTTGTTCTGACCATACCCCACTTGTGGGGTGATGTTCCTCACTAGTTTAACAATAGAAAAACATCACCCCAGAAGAAAATCTTTAGAAAAAGGAATAATGGGAACACAATGCCATCGCCCCACAATTCCTTTTGACTGGACCGTCCCTTCATCCTTGTGTGCAGGATCCGTTGTCAGTCAGTCGGTCAATCAGTCGGTCAGTCGATCGGTCAGCCGGTCATTTGGTTAGTCAGTCGGTCAGTAGGTCTGTTGGTCGGTCAGTCAGTCAGTCAGTCAGTCGGTCGGTCATTTGGTTGGGGGGGGGGAGTCAGTCGGTCATTTGGTTAATTGGGGAGTCAGTAGGTCTGTCGGTAGGTCAGTCAGTCATCCTAGTCAGTCGGCCAATCGGACACCCCCCCCCCGCCAATTCATTCAACAACCCATTCATTCATCCTTCCCTTAATTATCATTCACTCATTCAGTCAATTGGTCATTCGGTCAGTCGATCAGTCCAACAGTCGGCCGGTCAGTCAGTCGGTCGGTCGGTCGCTCGGTTGGTCGGTCGGTCAGTCAGTCAGTCAGTTATAGACCGCTTGCAGACGCGATCGATAATTGACGCACGAAGGTGCGCGACGCCATGTTGTGGGACAATATGTGCATAGATAGATATACGCTTGTCCCACAACATGGCGTCGCGCGCCTTCGCGCGTCGATTATCGAACGCATCTGCAAGCGGTCTATAGTCTGTCCCTCACTCAGTCACTCAGTCATTCAGTTATTTCGAGTGTTAATGAAGCGCTCCACCTCCTGTTCATGCACATAATCTATCATAAGTTATCCTGCGAGCGCGAGTGGAACACGGAATAATGTAGTGCGTGTTCAACGAGCGCGAGCGTGATAACGAATTAACGTCAAGCAAACTTGACGCGCAGTACAGCGTATGCAGCTGGAATGTCGCTCGCATCTTGGAACAGCGGAATACGCGGAGTGCGGTATGGACCGAGGCCGTGCTACATGGGCCAATTTCATAGAGCTGCTTAAGCACAAAATTTGCTTAAGCACAAAAAAGTCTTGCTTAATAAATCAGGTTACCGGCCAAAACTCCATGCGATTGTTGTGCTAAGTAAACAACAGCTAAATATGAGTCACAAGCAATGTACATCGCATGGAGTTTTGGCCGGTAACCTGATTTTACTAAGCAATGTTTTTTTCGTGCTTAAGCAAATTTTGTACTTAAGCAGCTCTATGAAATTGGGCCATGGTTATATGTAGCACGACTTGTTGCCATGGATCGACCAATCAGGATCGAGGATTCAAGTTTACTTGAAGATAATATGACATACCTGTAGGGCCAGTGTAATTCTGCTGATTGCATCGTTGGTACGCCTCTCGCAGTGCCGTCTTCATCCAGCTCTCACCTGGCACAGGCTTAGGTGGACGGCCGTAGAAATTACACGACCTAACCTCGCCGTCCGCGTTACCAAGGTAAACTGAGAATGGGTCAAGAATACGAAATATTTCTGTTGTATAACATACTACTACTAGACGACTTATACGCAGAAGCTGCAGAGTCTGGGGGTTTAATATTTCCATAAAAAAAATTCAACTCTGATTCGTACACAGGAATTAAGGATTGAGGAGGGTTGTCAGGCTAGGAAGTTGGTGCCTCGACTTTTATACACCCTCTATTCACAATGAGACTTGTTATTATATTGTGGATAAAGTGTGAGGGCGCTCTTTGATTTGACTCAAACTAAATGCCTTACTGTTTATAGCATTCTCTGCACCGTGGGCTGTTGGAGGAAAATGGCAGACTCGAGACTGACTGAGGATAACACAGAGGATATTCTTTGGGCAGCGGAAGGATGCCTAGTAGAGATTGTGTAGACTGTCTAATAGCCTTGCAACCAGTAGGAAGTTGACAGAAGTCCAATTAACTTGTTGAAATACCGCTATTGAGACCGTTCCCTAGTTGAACTTTTGACCCAGAATTTATGAGTCAAAGATCAGACCTAGGCCAACTTCAATATGATTTGTATTGTCCAGCTCCAACCGAAAGGCTTGTCAATGTATAGCTGCTGTTATCACAAAAATCTCAATCATCCTGTCTTGAAGCCTGGAAACATGCGGTCCTCATTCTTTTTTGCTAAATACATGTCGCCTAAGACTGAAATGGTGGGGGAGATGTCCAAACAAAAACCAGGGAGATAAAAATCGCTTTTTAAAAAAGTTTTTTTCGCACGGGTACTGATCAAATACGGAGTAATCTGGGCATGTATACACGTGCTTGGCTTTGAATAGTTGTTCTTGGGCGAAGAGGGCCTCTATCAATCTACAGTGTGAGTAAAAAAAAATAATACTATACACTTTTAAAATTGGCCATAGCTTTTTTCTCTAGTAATATAGATAAGATATTTTTATATGTACTTTTAGAGTAACTCTTTCTGCTTCTTTTGGTGACATTTTCACTGGATTAGTTTTCATGCAAGACTGCACAGGAGACAATTAAAGGGGTCGGGTGAAATCTGACTTGCGACAACTGCGGGACTGGATAAGAATGAGACACAACCATTGTGGTTCTGGTCATGGAATGCAAAATCAGTTCAGATTTGTGGATCTTGCTCACAAGAGTTTCAGTAAGCAAATCTGGATGACCTCCAGGAAAGGATAAGTCGTGAAATTGACATTCTCAGACAAGACAGGGAGGTGATTCGCCATGCTGTTGCAGGAATGATGTGCCGAGCCCACCTATGTGCATTGAACGAGATGGTGGCCATGTTGAGGACTAAGACACCGTGGAATTTAATTGCCTTTTTAATTTAATTTAAATGTTTTAAATAAACACGAAATTTAAAAGCTAATGAAATATTGTTTTGTCTGTTTGTTCGACAGTGTTTGTGTTTTTTTTTAATTGTTTCTTAGTTATCCAGCCCTGACCAAATGGCGCAAGTCAGATTTCACCCGACCCCTTTAATTGTCTCCTGCGCAGTCACGCATGAAAAATAATCCAGTTAAAATGTCACCAAAAGAAGCAGGAAGAGTTACTCTAAAAGTGCATATGAAAATATCTTATTTTTACTGCTTCAGATGAAAACTAGGGCCAATGTTTAAAGTGTATAGTTTTTTGACTCACACTCTATTTGTAAACTTTGAGAAGGGGTTATGTTCAACAAACACCTACTAAAGGGATTGTGTTTAAACGTAACACCCATGCACCATCATACTGAAAAGTTCCGTACAGTAGTGGATTACAACTGAAATAGAACGATGGCGCCTCGCAGGTTTCAAAATACGTTCAAAAATAAAGTAAAATTTTCTTAATTTAAATGCCTTTTGGATAAATATTTCAAAATGAAATCTTTGTTAGGAATTCAAAAAGGGTAAGTGCAGGTCATTTCAATGTGAAAACGTGGCGTTTTCCACTTTTTATCCCCCGCACACTTTTTTTAATGGCCGCCAACGACCAAAACCAAAAAGGAAATCGTTGAAAAATATAATCTGTAAAATGCTAGGCATTCCAAAATTGTTTTATATGATCACCCTTAGGTCTTAGCAGTTACCAGTCGACATGAGGACCCAACTAATATCTCACACAGGCTGATTGACTATACAACACCTGTTACTTGCGTGGCCTATTATGATTTACAAAAAGTGCCAGCTCATTGCACAATGCATGACTTGTGCACATCAAACATTTCACTACCATAAGCGTACAGGCTGCTATCAGAGCGGCTAATTTGACACTGTTGGCGCTTTTTTTCTCCACCTTTACCTATAGTTTAGCCCATATTCATATTTCACAAATACAAAGGAGATAAGCATAAACAAAATATTCGGGGGAGCATTGCCTCACCGCAGTCTTTTCTCAGCATTGCAATCAATTTTTTTCTGTATCTGAAAAAAAGTGTGGCTATATAGTGCCAAAAAGTACAATGCCATCGTCATTATTAATCTTTACAAATGACTTCAGGGCGGGCGTGCGTCGTAGCGCAACGCTCATTTGTCACTGAACCGACCAATGACTGTCAAGCTTAATTGATTGGCGAATCAATTAAACGCGGCTCGTTAGGCGAAGGATGAGGCTGGTATTGTCTTGTGAAGGCTTCGTCGGCTTAACAGCCGATTATTAATGATTATCGTTTCACTTGAATGACTGGCAATGCGTTGGGAATTTTCAAAAGATATTTCGAACAATTTCACTCGTCTTTATTAAGGGAATAAATATGTATTTGGCAGGTTTTAAACATGTGCGTTTAAAACCAGCTTGGGGCCTGGACGCTGATAACGGCCCAAGCTGAACATTATCAGCGTCCAGGCCCCAAGCCAGTTTTAAACATACTTGTTTAATACTGGCTAAGCACATCTTTGTTCCTATTCATAAATACCTTTGAGTCAAAAAGTCAAAACAAGTCAAAAATTATAAATTTCCAAAGATTTTGTACAACACTTTTACTTCATGTTTTCTGAAACACCCCTCTATCTATGCAAGTTAGACTGGTCCCCCCCCCCAATAAACCTGGCCAAAATTCGTAGTGCTAAGGTCGATGCAGCGACTATGAACCAGTCTACTCGCGAGTAGTCGTAAACATCTCCCGATATGAAGATTGGCGCGCGCGTGGCGCGTACTGCGCGATGTGACGCAGAACGCTGCGATGCCGGTGTAGTCTAAATTGAGGACTCTATGAAATACAGGATCATTGGTGGTATTGCGCATGCCTCAGTGAAGATTGTGAACGTTTAACCAATAAAAGGGTAAAGGGACCAGATTCCACAGGCCTTCCAATGTCATGTGACACCGGACTTGGTATCCTGTCATAGGTATATTTAATGTCCAAATTGTTGAACACACTGATTCCCAAACTTCGCTTCATTCATCTATGGTTTATCATTGGTACAGAAAATAATCTGTGAGTAGGAGGGAAGGAGGAGGGGGAGGAGGAGGAAGAAGGGGGAGGAAGAATGTATACAGCCTTAGATAGTGTGCAGTGCAGCCAACGTCTTTGTATTTGTTATACACCATTCTGCGGTTTGATACATTACTCATTCATAAAAACGACAACACATTTTTCACAACGCGAAAAGATCGTCGCCATTGTAAAGCATAGAGTGAGGAACCCAAACACAGTGTAACCTTGTGACTCCCATACGCCCACTGATTGGTCGAGCTCGAGTATGGCCTGCTTAATATTCATAAGTCTTTCTTTGCACGTTCGCACGTTCTATTCACAATGTGTTCAGGCCTACGTACGTCGGGGTACTAACGTTTGTTTACACGCGAACATTGCAAAACATGAAATCTCGCAGATTACGGTGGCCCTGGAACAACATTTTGATGACCTTTTTTAATGTGAACCTTGTAACCTCTTACTATTTACGTTGTACCTTCGCAATATGCACGCTGCACGT
This sequence comes from Patiria pectinifera, assembly GCA_029964075.1. Taxonomy (NCBI): domain Eukaryota; kingdom Metazoa; phylum Echinodermata; class Asteroidea; order Valvatida; family Asterinidae; genus Patiria; species Patiria pectinifera. Next base: position 8,076,158 of record CM057136.1, on the reverse strand, counting down.
AGCTTAATATCGCATTGTGGAAGTTGTTCCTTCTTAATGTGAATGTTCCAACTTGTTAATGTTCACGTTCGATCTTGTCAATGTACACCATTGTTCATGCTTGATGTCAACGTTGCACCTTGCTTCTTCGCAATATGAACCATGTTCCTTCGCATTGTGAACGTATGACCTTGCATCTTGTTAATATCATTGTTGAACCGTCCTCCTTCGCAATGTGAATCATGCCTTCTAAATAGTACGAAGTCCTTGCCAAGCCCTATAGTTAAACAACCAGTTATGATGGAGTTTCAATCTGACAGCTGTTTAATAAGGGAATAAATGTGTGCTCTGGAGGTTTTTATCACTCTGTTTCAGACCACTTAGAGTCTAGGTGCTGATAATTACCCGAGCCGGAGGCGAGGGTAATTATCAGCACCCAGACTCTAAGTGGTCTTAAACAGAGTGATAAATACCGACTGAGCACATATTTATTCCCATTCATAAATACCTTTTTGGTAAAAAATATCAAATAATTCGTTCAAAAAATACCGATTTGTTCAACAAGTTCAAAATAATGGAGTGTTCAGCTGGCGAGTAAGATGTAAACAGCCCTTTTATGGAGATTGACGCGCGCGTGGCATGTTCTGAGCGATGTCGCGCAGAACGCACCTGGCGCGTTGCGTTTTGAATTTAGAACTATAAAATTCTGACTCGCTGGTAGTGTTGCGCATGCCTACGTGAGGATTGTGAACGTTTAACCAATGAAACGGTAAGAGGCACTGGATTTTTAGGGTTCTAAATTTTATTGCGACACTGGAAAAGTGTTTAAGACCAGCTAGCCATGTCTTTATCATCCGTTTAAGACCGGCCACGTGACGGGCTCTCGACCAATAGGAATGGCTAAACTGTCTGAGGTATTTATGAATGTCACTTAACCTGGGCGTTTACCTTGTTGTGATTTTTATCATGACTCAAGGCTCTCTGTTTTATTTCACTTATCTTTTAAAATTCATGTTCAGGCTTACCATAACCCAAGGCCGGCATACATGTAAAAACATGCATCCTGAAGCAAATTTGTCATTGTTTCAAATAACCCGATCTAATCATTTCAACCGTTTACTATACACAAATTTATACCGGTTTGCTTTCTGAATGTAATGATTTCTTTCTTCCTTTACTTTCATCTTTGCCATATCCCAATAATTTTTGACTCGCCAACAGGGCTCCTTACCAAATAGTATGAGGATCTCCGCTGTTTTGACGAGCATTTGGTTTTTGGGCTACTGCTAAGTCGAACCCTACATACCCCCCCCCCCCCTCCCCGGATATCCGCGCCTTACCGCAACATGAAGAATATTCGCAATTGGCTGACGACCAGTCATGTATGCATGAACTCCAAGCAAACAACTTCGTGTGGGGTGCCCCGGCAACGCGTGATTCGCGCTCAACGCAACGGTGCGGTCGTGATGCGGCGCTCTCTCGCGGTGGCGGGTGTTTTTGTGTTTAATAGGAAGGGGCGTAATCATACATGTCGCCACTACATTTTTAGTTAAATGGAATGAAGTTTGGCCGCCACCATGCATTTAAGTTTTTATCAGACTTGTTTTTTCTTAAAAAGAAGTGGTTTTCTGGCTAGGAAAATAGCAAGGAAGAACCGGTTTTGTGCAAGCAAAATTCAGGAAACAATCTGTTGATACTAATAACTTGTTGGAAAGTTCCAAAGTCATTCCAAGAAAGTTGCCGCCGTGATTTAGGGTTTAAAACAAGGGAGGAGGATGGGATTTGCTATCAGAATCAGCAGGGCCGTTCCTCATTCTTTTCTTTTTATGGGATGTACATGGGCGTCGCGAGGGGGGGGGGGGGGGCAAGGGGGGCACTTGCCCCCCCCCCCTGGAAAAGCAACCAAAAAAACAAAAAAGGAAGAAAAAAAAGAAAAGGAAAAATGAAAAGAAAAAGAGGCGCGAAGACAAAGTGGTGTAAATTTAATGAGTTGGGGGAGGGGGCAAAATGTCCCTGCCCCCCTTTAAAACTGATAAATCGAGAATGTGTTGAGAAATACAAGCATTTTGGGGCCAAAAAAAATTGGCCCCCCTCTAGAAAAAATTCTGGCGACGCCCACGGGGATGTATGATAAAATTGGAGTACGAGGGGCTCTGCGAGCTGATGAATCTTTTTGAAAACATTGTAAGTTGCAACCAGCCAGGGAAGATTTCCGTTTATTTAAGACTTACAAGCACTGGTATGGATACCTGTGTAGTTATATGACTAAACTGCCTAGAGCGTATTTGTTAAGTTTTTTTTTCCTTTCTTGGAAATTCAATACGCATATAGGGAGTAAAATCAGTTGCACTGCTGGGTTGCGGTGATGGGTGGGTTATAACTTGTCAACACATACCTCGCCAGCGGGCCCATTAGATTGGTAATAACCGGAGAGCGGGAGTTTCAAAAAAACTCATCCGGTGTTTAGGCAACGCAGGGATTGGTTTGTGTACATGTGGTTTTTGTTTCTAGTTCACTCAATGATTTGATTTATACCGGTGATAATATGCCGTCCCACCTGTTTTTCTTTTTTGTGTATCGGGGGAAACAGTGCATATTTTCTGTGCCCTTTTTTTTTCGCACTTCATCAGTCACTCTTTGTTTCATTCTTTTGTACGTATTTATGTTAAGAATCTCTCGGACGCTCAGCTCTCTAACATTGAACTGATTGCTTTAGGCAAGGGTTTGAATTTTATACCCACGCCGAGAAAACCAAAAAGGTCCACCATCCTTCGCCATTCCAAATCATTTTTTCAGAAAAATGAGATTACGTCTAAAAATGGCAGGGAGAGTAAGACCTTCAAACTCGCATCCTTTCAAATTGCCCTCCTTTTGGAGTCCCCAACCTACCTTCAACCTTAATCTAGAATCTTACATTGAGGGTACTTTGGAGGAGTTATCCAAGTTGGAAATAAAAAAATTAAAATCTAACATATCAAAAGCGGAACGCATCGCTCTGATCGGCCTTAAGCAAAGACGAGACATAGTCATTAAACCATTCGATAAAGGCCGCGGTGTATGTGTTTTGAACTGACAAGACTATATACATGAGGGGCTACGACAATTATCAGGCCCACATTATGAAGAGATTGATGGGGATCTGACTGGGGAAACCGCGCAACAGGTTGCTCAAGTCATATGCAAACTTCACATTGATGGAGTAATATCCAAAAAAAACATTTGAGTTTCTCAACCATGACAACCACGACATCAAAACTCCTTGCCTCTACCTCTTACCGAAAGTTCACAAAGAAGCACCCAAAGAAACGCGGTTTGTGGGGAGGCCTATTATTAGTGGTTGCGGAGGTCCGACTCAATCAATTTCAAAATACATAGACTATTTTCTGCTTCCGATTGTCAAACAACAAAGCACATATACACGCGATTCCGGGCATGTGCTTGAAAAAATAAACAACGTGACATTGAAGCAGGATAGCCTATTGATCACATTGGATATTGTGTCCATGTATACGAATTGCCCACAAGATGAGGCAATTGAATCAGTTTGCGATGCACTTGAAGTTGCCGATAGCAGTCTGTACGCAATACCGAAACCTACAAGAGAACACGCTTGCTGTCTCCTGGAACTTATCATGCATCGAAACATATTTGAATTCAATGGAAAGTTCTTCAGACAGAAAATTGGCGTGGCTATGGGAAGCGAATGCAGTCCAGAAATATGCGATATAACCCTGTTCAAATATGAACAAGAAATTATTCTCCCACACAATCCTTCAATTGTGAGTTACATGAGATACAGGGACGACGTCTTAACCCAAGGACAAGGATTAACCCATCTCCACCATCCAACCAAGAAAAAAACTTGGATGAGGAGAACGTACAAATCCTATTGGAACTTCTTGAAGAACAGAACTAACATAATGGTCATTTAGGCATGGATTTCGAAATAAAAATAAAAAATAAGGAATCCACTTAGTCTGATCATTACAAGAAATGCTAACGCGTAAAATATTCTTTACCATCATTAGCAATAAAAAAAGATACGCACAAAAGAATTAAACAAAGGGTGACTGATGAAGTGCGTAAAAAGGGCACAGAAAATATGCACTGTTTCCCCGACACACAAAAAAGAAAAACAGGTGGGACGGCATATTATCACCGGTATAAATAAGTGAACTAGAAACAAAAACCACACGTACACAAACCAGTCCCTGCGTCGCCTAAACACCGGATGAGTTTTTTTTAAACTCCCGCTCTCCGGTTATCACCAATCTAATGGGCCCGCTGGCGAGGTATGTGTTGACAAGTTATAACCCACCCATCACCGCAACCCAGCAGTGGAACTGATTTTACTCCCTATATGCGTATTGAATTTCCAAAAACGGGGGAAAAGTTAACAAATACGCTCTAGGCAGTTTAGTCATATAACTACACAGGTATCCATACCAGTGCTTGTAAGTCTTAAATAAACGGAAATCTTTCCTAGCTGGTTGCAAATACAATGTTTTCAAAAAGATTCATCAGCTCGCAGAGCCCCTCGTACTCCAATTTTATCATACATCCCATAAAAAGAAAAGAATGAGGAACGGCCCTGCTGATGCTGATAGCAAATCCCATCCTCCTCCCTTGTTTTAAACCCTAATTCACGGCGGCAACTTTCTTGGAATGACTTTGGAACTTTCCAACAAGTTATTAGTATCAACAGATTGTTCCTTGAATTTTGCTTGCACAAAACCGGTTCTTCCTTGCTATTTTCCTAGCCAGAAAACCACTTCTTTTTTAACAAAACACAAGTCTGATAAAAACTTAAAGGCATGGTGCATGTGGCGCCCAAACTTCATTCCATTTAACTTAAAATGTAGTGGCGACATGTATGATTACGCCCCTTCCTATTAAACACAACGTATCTTTTTAATAGATTTCATGCAAGATTTCCATGCAAGACGGCCGGAGCTTATTGTTCACTAGCTCGCACTTGTTTTTAACCAAACCATATTTCCAAAACAAAGTTAGATCATTTCAACCACGATTTTTTGAGAAAGATACCGCCAAGGCCGAAAAGTCAGAAGCTCTTGCATTTGCAGGGGCGTTGGAACCGGTGGGCAGGGGGCAGGGCACTCCCCCCCCCCCTCCCCTCCCTCCCCCCATTTTCCCGGGTCAACCAAAGTGCCCCTCAGACGGTTATAAATGTGCCCCCTCGAGATGAAAACAAAATGATCCTCAAAGTAACGCACACGTATGAAAGCAAACGATCGCGTTACAAATGAAATTGTCTCCTCTCTTGTTATGCAAAACTGCCCCTCAAAAACACAAGTACACTTCTCGCATTAATAAGATTGTGCACCTTCTCGAGATGGAAAAATACCCCTCGAAATTACAAACACCCCTCTCGCGATAAAAAAAAAAAATTGTGCCCCTCTCAGGATGGAAAATAGGCCATCAAAAACAATAGTGCTCCTCTCGCAATAACTTCTCCAGATGGAAAACTGTCCCTCGGAAGCAACATTAAAATTGGTCCCTCTGGCCCTCTCAAGATGGAGAACTGGCCCCTAAAAATAATTACGGCGCTCTCGACGCGAATAAAATGGTCATGAACTTGCCATTAAAAGCAACAGTGCCCCTCTCGCGATTAAAAAAGATGGTTTCTCTACATAACACAAGGTGAAAGAAACACAAAGAGCAAGTTGGACAACATATTTATAATGTTTCTCGTCATATAGGTTTATGGCGAAGTGAACGTGATCTTAGTCTTTCCCTCCACTTTCACAACGACGGAAGGTGCCCCTTTTTTCTGAGCAAGAACCCCTTTTTGGTGTTGCCCCCCCCCCCCCCCCCCCGCCAGGTTTAAAAAGCGTTCCGCCGCCCCTGTGTCTTTGTTTGTATTATGCTTCAGATCAATCCAGTCAGCAAGCAGTTTGCAGCAATTGTATTCATTGTTCATGCATGTTTTACTGCCCCTCTGCTTGCGCGTGGCTCGACCAATCAGACGCTAACACGAAAGATTGCCAGGGAACATGCCAACCAATAAACAACCAGGATCCTGTCCGGCTGCGTATCTGTGGGGAAGGCCCGTTATGTCTGGGTTTGATGTAATTTAATCCAACCAAACGTTTGTTATCATTGTTCTTTTTAAACAGATCCTGCAGAAAATGGAAATCGCTGGAAACACTCATAAATCCAACCACTTCATTATGCCTTCATCATATAAAAATGTCACTTGGACTCATGCTTTTTCCATTGCGCATGAAAAACCACTAGAGATGTTTTCTCCGTGTTTTTTTTCCCCCTAGTTCCACTGAAAAAACTGTTTGTTTAAATTGCGTTTTTCCTGGCAATATAAATTTATTCACTTTTAAATGAGACGTAGAACGAACAATTCTTCACTGATTTCGAAATATCGGTTGCCACACAATAATTTGGCCTTCTCAGAGCGGGTTCATTTTGCAAAAAAAAATGACGGTCTGTTTTTTTTCTTCACAGGGTTGCAGACGCCCAAAATCGGAATGAAGTATTTATTTTGTTCAAACAAATCACACAAATTTAAAATTCGTGAGGAGAAAAAGAACACGGTATCGTCTTTACATGAAAGAATCATTTTTACTTATTTCGTGGGATCCATTTAAAGTAAAGTTGTACTGGTTTTGGATCTAGGGTGGCGTACCCACATCGTCATGTAGTGGGTCGGTGAATAAGACATACTGTATCAACATCTGAACCGTCTTTTAAAAAAAACAGGCCGCGGGGGAGGATTGGGTAAGTTACCCCTCAAAACTTTTTCATTTTTTTTTTCATTCGCTTTAGTAATCTGAACCATCATGTAGAAAATAAAGAAGTAAATGTGTGGACTCACCGTAAGCTGCAGCCAGAAGGATTGCAAAGGCCAAATACGGAGACAACATGGCCGTCATTGGTAAGCTGACATGCTTTTTGCTCCCAAAAAGCTTGACCAGTATCCAAAGTTGTCCAGAAGAGCACAAAATGAACTATCCGGGCCTAGACGAGCTGCGTGGTACTGCCGCAAACGATCCAAAACGATATTGATACTTTCCCACCAGACACCTGTCACATTGCTCGTTGTCAAAGTAATTAGATAATAAGGGTTCTGCGGGTGCCTTTGTACTCTAGAGTCTACATTTTGGTTTCCATAGTTACTGACCATGGAAACGCACAAATATTGCTTCTCAGACAAGGCCTGCCTGTTAACCAGCTGTTTGAATAATTGAATACGTGTGGGGGTTTTTCACCAAATGAGCCAGGCAGTAATCATGAGACAGGAAGCAATCATGTGTGAGTTGTTTCTCGCACGACAAACGACACTCCTCAATTATTCACTGAGAGCTTTTTATTCAAAAACAATCTAAAGTGGTTCCACATCCGCAAGTACATGTTCAGGCGTAAATCATACAAAGGGTTTGAAAGAACAAAAAATACGTGGGTGAATTAAAGAGGTTGTGGAATGCTCGAAGAAATTTCTGTCATTTTTCGGGTATATGTAGCCTAGGGTGTGATGAAATAAAAACGACTATTGTGTCTGTCAAGAAATGAGTACAAAAGGTACTTTTGAGAGCTGTTTTTCATGTCCTGTTTCGACCCGAACGTGCAATCTGTGTAAAAGTCGTCGTTGGGGGCAGCAAACAAAACATAGTAAATCGTGACGTAATAAACAGGACTCCCGATGCAGCGTAGTATAAACGAGTCCTGTTTAATTATTACGACAAGATTTTTCTAATTTTTTTACGAAAAACCCGACGACTGTTGATTTCAATTATGCGCTTGCCGACCAACAAATTACTCGATGAATTTCAGTTTTATAAACACATAAACGCACATTACAAAAGAATGGGACTTTGTCATTATGATATTTATGGGTCTACTCTACAATAAAAAAAAATATAAAAAACAAAACGACTTTCAGCATACCACAACCTCTTTAAAGGCGATATACAACATTTGCAAACAGACGATCAGAGCATATTGAACGGAACGTCGAGTTTATACCTCTGGTTCTTTTCAGAACCATTCTCTTAGTTGAGAAATTATTCGCACATGGTGTTTCCGCAAACCTTTCATTCATTAGTATCTCCACCATGCAAAGCCTCAAATCTTACTTCGTATAATTGCTATTGATTTATTTTTTTTCTTTGGGGAGGTGTCAGAGCAGGGTGGTTTTCACATTTTTTTTTAATATATTACTATGAAAAACAAATTGAGTCAGAGCGGGGGGGGGGGGTTGACCCCCCCCCCCCTGGATCTGCGCTTGGAACCGGATAATGTAACACGATATTTCATGAAGATAGTTAATTGTGCCAATAGTTTCATTTTTCATACTACAGACATCAGACACAACGAAGGAACTTTGGTAGTCACTAAAAGGAAGTTTGCCAATTCCCAGTTTATATTATTGTAAAAAGTATAATACAAGTCCAACTCTAAGATGTTACCTCTAAACAATATTTTATTCTTGTAAAAACAAAATTTTATACTAGTGAAAACATGTACAGGGTCTCCAAAAAAAAACTTGTGCCAGCAGATATTCTTTAATTTCTCAAAAATGACTTAACATGAGTATATCATCTTGATGGAGCATATTAATTATACTCTTGTGTATAATCAGTAAAAATGCCATGGAAATCCGTGCACGCAAACAAGACATCTAACAGGTTATGGGTTTTTCAACCATTTCAAGGGATCAGTGCATCAGATTGTCATGGGCCTTCCACTGTCATGTAAATGAAGTTAACTGTGTAAATCCCATCCCATATCACGACCCCTATCCCTCCACAACATGGCAAAATATCGCCACTTTCGCGCCAAATAGCATCCAAAATGCTCAGAAATGAAAGCCCCAAGTCCGGGCAAGAGGTTCGAAACCATATCTCTTCAATTCCCCAATTTTATGGCTCTCAGAACTCTCTAAAAGAGAATATTTTGAGGGTATAACATTTATTATGAGCTCGGCGGACGGATTTTTGGCATATTTGGCATGCACCCTTTAAGAGAAACCGTGCCTTACGTTGAGAAAAGCGAAGATTCATTTTTCAAATTTTTCTCAAAAAAGATATTTACTGTGCTGAATCAACTTCCACAGGTTATCTTTTTAGTAACCTGCTCCACACTTATTACCTCCGCCAAGGAGGTTATGTTTTCATCGGCGTTGCTTGTCTATGAACAGGACAACTCAAAAAGTTATCGATGGATTTTCATGATTTTTTTTTAAGGTGGTCCTTGGTAAAAGTACAAATCTATGAGATTTTAGAAGTCATCCGGATCTGCGTCTGGATGCAGGTTTGTTAAAGGATTTGTTTTCACCCATCATTATAGAAAACTTTCACCCTACGTGACCAGTTTCGCGTGCGTGGTACTGACCCGAGAAATACTGCTGTTCAATATTTACAACCTATGCAGTTGAAATGTTTTAAAATTGATTTCATGGAGACTCTGACGATTTTGTGTACTTCTGTGGTAAGACAAGCGTGAATTTCTTGATAATCGTGAGTTCAATCACCGGCGTCCATGCACAAAAGTTGAAACAGCGATTCAAATATAAACAATCGTGATGCGCGAGCGCAGAGGCCAACCAATCAAATGCTTTTAAATGGGAACTAGTTACCGGTCCCCATATCTTTAGGGAAGCCGGGAAACAGTCTAGGTGTGCATTCGTTATGACGTTACAATTCGTCGTCTCTAGCGGGCGCCATTGCGAGCCAAACTACTAACACGGCCCCTGATCTGGATGGCTGCTCCATATGCGTCGCATTTGCAGCGGAGATATTTGATGAGAAGTTATCAGATTGCAATAACGAGACCTGGAGTATTCAATGTAGAAATTGTGAAATTCCTCCCCCTTTACAGGTATGATATGCAATGACTCTAAGCATAGGGCAACAAATATGTCTTCGAGATGAATGTATTTCGTGCGCAAGGACATCTGGAAGACCTTTCCTGCTACGTCCGTCGACAACACGTAGCCCGTTCCGGCAAGAAACGGTGGGTATATGTCTCTGGGGTACGTCTCCTTGGATACGTACCATTTATTGGAAGGGTTACGAAAGGGTGCAGCACTGGGGAACAGACGCCCCACAGCGTAGTTTGTTGACGGTGATCTAGTCAGGTGCTTGACAAGGTTGTCGTAGCTGACGTAAGAGTCGTCATCCGTCTTCATGACGTAGGAGGCGTGGGGGCAGTGCGTACTGGCCCACTTCATAGCCATGATGGTCTTGAGAGTCAAGTTATTGTAGGTGTCCTGGAAATCTTCCTGGAGGATATCGTGGTGTTTGTTGGACTCCTCCTCCACCTGCTGCTGAAGATTAACGTACTGGTTTTGAGCCAACAGGAACAGGGTGACGATCTTCTTTCCCATGGCCTCTCGTGGGCTTCCCCAGGTCTCGCGAATCGCCTGTCGCTGCTCGGTGTGCGCGTGGATTGTTGCGATGAACACCAACAAGAACACTTCCTTTGGAGTTCCAGTGGCATCGTAACAGGCCTGGGGTTCGTCCATGAGGAGTTTGTACCCATGAGGATTGATGACGCGCCTGGTATCATCTCGGTCAGGTGGACTCAGTATCACCGATGTTTTCAAGTTTGTGTTATGCATCTCCCCGATGGCATTGGTATGAACCTTTGAAAATCCTTTCGTTTCCTCAAGCCTGTTGGGAATATTTAACGCAGTCAGTTTTGAGGGAATAGAAACTTTGCTGGCTTCTTTGACTGGATCAAATCTACTGAGTTCCTTTGCATTTGGAGAATGGATATTTGCCGAATTTCTTGCGGACTTCAAGTTATTGATGGTGTTCTTCGCATTGCGTACATCATTAGACCGACCACTCGGATTTGTACGAGTTAAGGAACTAGCCTTGGTTTTCTTGTGGGTCTGGAGTACATTCACAATCTCTGGAGGTCGAGGGACAACATCTTTCCTATTAGCTTTCTTGGACTTAATGAATTTGCTTGGAATCCGTTCCCGAATGTCCTTCAGTTTGCTCATCAGTTTGTGTACCTGCTTCTTGATACTGATGTTCTTCGCACTGGCTATAGCACCGAGCTTATAGCGCATGGGCTTCGCGTTAGTTCTGTGCCTACTCGCCCCGGAGCCATGACCTCTTGATGAGACATATGCTACAAACGCAAAGCACGAAAGTGCTACCGCGAAAGTTAAAATCAGGAACAGTTTTTGGAGTTTCATCACAGACGCTTGGTTCAGTTGTTGTTAAAAAAAAACATCAACCAGATTCCAGCAGTGCGGTGTAGACTCAGCAATCGTCTTGTTCGAATGAACTGTCGATACTTTGTGAAGTTGTTCAAGTTTACACTTACGTGAACGCATGCACCATGTATAGATTGGCACAAAGTCAACGAACAGAGCACCACGTTGTCTCACTTGTGCAAGGGCATATACCGATCGTATCACAACTGAAATCACCCTGTCAGAACATCAGCTTGACAAAGACATCCTTGCAGTCAGTTCTGGAGGCACATGGTACATTCACCCGAGTACGACGAATATTCAAGCACCGAAAACAAAAGTTGGAATGATTTTATGCTATACCCTATACTAGTGCAAAAGTAAGTATAGAAAGCTCCATCTCGCATTATACTGAATGTACCATTCGTTACTGCAGTCTCACACTGCATTATCCGCGCATTGACCCTGAACATGTATTATTATGTCGGCCCACGGATAATTTGAATCACTAAAGAATATCCGCGTTGGTGAATACGCATAGAGTTGTGGTATTCATGAAAAGGCAAGGGCTAACCTTTTGATTTTTCCACTGTTATGGGGGTTTCATTTCTGCTGACGAGGGTTCCTAGCCTTGATTTCAGTCGTTACCACATTATATTCGGGGGAAATCGGTTTAGTGAAGGTTAAATGACAAAAGGTGAAAATTTGAAAGATTGCACTGAGCGAATATTAAACGAGGGCAAAGAGGCCAAGAATATAAAGAAATTGACAATGGTTTCTTTTGCGAAAGAAATTTTCCATAAATATTACACTATCTTCAAGGTGTAAACTTTATGATAGAGTCCGGTCGGAATGACGTCAACTGGGTATTTTGAAAGACCCTATGAAACCGGGGTCGAGCATATGTGATATCACAAAGTGAGAATTTACCAATATTCTGCATAGGCATGGTATTAATAAGGCATGCATTATGAACATGTAAAAGAATTATACAATTCAATCCAAGTACCAACGTCTTACATAATCAATGCGGTACATTGTACCGGAGAAAGATGATCCTAATTCTACTTTAAACTTGTGTCAGACTTGCACTAGCACATGCATACACTGTAAAAACGTTGGGCAAAATGGGTTGATATGTAGACCAATGTTGGCCAACATATCAACAGGTTAAACTCTTGGGCAAAGTTCTTCCCAATAGTTTTTACCCAAATTAGGTAATTTCAAACCAATGTCGGGTAAAATTATATTACCCAACAGTGTTTTGCCCATTATTTTTTACAGTGTAAAACAATAGAATCGTAATGGCTATTGAGTCAAATCTGGCTTGGCGCACACTGGTAAAGAAAAAGCCATTGACATTAAAAAAAAAAACATTTAATTTTGCAGCATAGTGCTAGTGAAGTTAAGCCAAAATTTGAAGGGGTGGTCGAATTTTTTTGTTTTCAGTTTAATAAACATTTGCTTTTGCTGTAATTTTCAGACATGGGTGGATTTGGGGGTTAGTATTTTATAGCAAATATTGCTACACTGACTTGTTTAAAGTTTTGGATTCGTAGATGCTGGGGGGAAAACAGAGAAAAACAATCATGTTCCTGTAGTCTGGTTCCCTGACCCACTTATGATGAAATTGGGAGCAATTATCATACGTCGGTGAATAGTAAGGTCAAGAAACCAGTCTAGCTGGCACCAGTGTTGGAAATTTGATGGGGAAAAAACATTTTTCTCGAAAAAGACAGCACACCAGGTGCCATGATTTTACAGGATACTTTCGACTGTCATTCACTAACAATCCAGTAAGGTATTTCATAATAATTAGGTAGTTTTGTTTTGTGCACTGTAAAAAAAGTTGGGCAAAATGGGTTGATAATTCGACCAACGATGGTCGAATTATCAACTGCCTACACTCTTGGGCAAATTCTTCCCAATAGTTTCACATTTTTTACCCAATTCAACCCAACATTAGGTAATTTCATACCAAATCTGGGTAAATTACATTGCCCAGCAGCGTTTTATCCAACCTTTTTACAGTGTGATGTTTGCAAATGTTGCATATTCCCTTTAATCTGCAAGTCCTTCCCTTTAATCTGCAGGTCCTGTTGTACCTTTCTCAGATTATTTTGTTCTGTCAAACTCTTTAAACCTGTTTCATCCATTCTATTATAAGTTGACTGGCAAAGAAACAGCCATTACATTTTATCTTTGTTTGAATTCATCTTCTTTGTTCAGACTTACGAGTTTCTTATTAGTATTTGAAGAGCACTGCTTTTAGGACTATGAAAATACAGGTAAAACCAAAGTATTTGACAGCTTCTTTTTCTCGTTTGTATATGTTTTGATGTCAATAGGAATGGACGAAGAACGGAATGTAGGCCTTCTTGGTGGCAACCTATAACAAGCTGGGATTCTGTAAGAAACAAACAAAACAAAAACATGGACTATTTTTTTATCAATTGCAAGTGTGAATGCCCCTCAACCAATTGGAGGCAGGTGTTATTAGCGAATCTGCCTTGTTTCAACAAAATTCACCTTGCATTAATTATACCTACTACTGATAGTGTTGAAATCTGCATTATAAGCTATAATATACGAAGATTGAAGAGAGTGTGACACACTCCCCCCCCCCCCCATACATGTCGTGTATCCGGGTGCACCCCATTTCACAATTCTGTTAAAAATACTCAGAACTCTCACAGGTGTTCAGGCTGCACAGACAATTGATGATATCTTCTTCATATTTCAAAGACGTTCATTTGGACTTGTGCCTACGCCCACAGATTTAAAACAGAATGATAACGCGACCGGATACAGTCTAAAAATTCAGTGGACAGCGCCCCCCCCCCCCGACCAGAGAATCGACTTTGTAAGCAGCGTGTAGCTGATAACTTACTTGGTTTTTGGATGAAAGATACTCTTTCTCAGAAAATTCTGATTGTTTAGGACAAAAGGACATCTTTTCGCAGATTGACCTCGGCACCTAGGAAAGAAAGATCGAAAATGTTGCTTTATTCGACAAGAGACTCGTTATTTTGGACGATATTGAGAGTTGACCATTTCATATTGCTTATAAGGTACAACAAATTGCAATTTAAACACATGCTTCTTGTTAAAATTCTCCATTATGTTCGTGCATCAGAATATCGCACAACTCTTTTCAAATGAAGGGAGAATTTTCCAAGATTTGTTATGGGAAACCTTAAGGATCCTACGGGTTTTCGTCATCTCCAACAGGTTCCTATAGGATCCCAAAATACATATTTGCCCATAGCTCTATCTTAGAGATCCAATGGGATGTGTCGGAAAAGGTATAAGAAACCTTCTCTGCTATTGAAACCATTTTAAAATGGGTAAACAAAACCAATTCCTCATTTCGTTAAAAAGTTAACCTTCACAACATGCTAATTTAAATTTACAAAAAGGACTCACAAAATTGTCACCCTTGAGTGACGTACTTCATACTTATTCCTCCATGATCAGACGTGTAAAATTACAAAGTATTTGCAATAATGTTTGTCCCTATTGCGATGGTTTATTTGGCAGGTGTTTATATCCGGTGTCCGTGGCATAAGCTTAGACGAGAACATTTCTATTCCCCCCTGGATGGGATGCCAGTCAATAACAGGTTACTCCCTAGCTACATGTAGTCTGAGTATCACCCGTTGTCCAACGGAGTCCTCTCCGTGCCTAACGTCTGCTACATGCGACCCCACGCGCCAGCCAATCGGAGTCGACTTTAGAAATTGTGATGTCATTTCGATCAAAAAGGTGGACTAACTTTACGACTAAGCTGTTGATTGGTCAATTTGGCTGCCATGTTTTTGGAATCCCACAACGGGTTGCCGAAGATAGAAAACGCCCGCTGAATGGTCAGAATCTCGGTCAAGACGCAGTCTAGTTGCATGAGTCACAACCCCTAATCACTAGGCCACGCTTCAAATACATACAATAGAAATGTGTACATTTTGGTCGGGACTGACGAAATAATGCTCGTGGTAACCGTGTTCTCTTTGCAACCGTGCTCCTAATAAAACGGTGCTCGACTGTACTCACAAGGTTCTGCAACCAGATCAGGGCAATATCAATCTTGAAGTCGCTACAATCGATGCCGAGGAGATTACAAATCTGATGTAGCTTGCCACGGATTATGTTCTACATTTGGAGGGAAACAAATAAACTTCGATTTTTGAAAAGGAGTTGGGTGAAAGACATATTCAAATATATACTTGGCGCATGAGTTATAAATGTGGCAATCGTCATATACTGTTCAATCCAACGGTAATTTCAAAGATGCAATGGAGGTCTGAATTCGTAATCCGTGTTTAATAACTTGGACATAATTAATTAAGTGATAATATGTTTTGTTTTCATAAATTTATGTTATTAACACATTTTATCAGTCCAATAAATCTGATATACGTATACGGAGATTCACGCTTTGCATCGGCACGTCTACAATTCATTTTTTTTAAAGTCCATTTATCTCTAGAAATGAAAGTAAACACGGTATATACAGGGTGAATCAAAAAGAAAGTGACCCGAATTAATGATTTTTTCTTCAAAAGTAATCAAATTTGAAACCCCAATAAAGTATATTTTAAACGGGCATGTTCTACTACTCATCTCAAAAAAGAATTACTGAAATTGATCCATGCTTTCAGTTGTTAATGTACACATTTTACCAAAAGAACCCAATTTTACAGCGGGCTATGGAATGCCATTGGAAGCTACTAAACCGAGTGAGAATTATAGATTACACACATGCATTCAGATACAATAAGATTTTAATCATTAGACTGAAACAGTTTTTTCCAACGTCAGATTTTATGTTTTGAAAATGAGGAAAAACATTAGTCATCTATTCTTTTCTGAAATAATAATATCGATTTTGGTATGTTTTTCTTTGCAAGTTCTCCATTCATCGAGGTGGAAAAACGTCAATGTTTCATTGCATTTAATTGGCATTCATCACTTTGCAGAGAAATGAGCAGTGGTGGCTAGCTAAACTTTGTGATCTTCATATTAAAATAGACGTAACTTGGGAACAGAGTATGCAAATAACGTGAAGTGTTCACAGTTGCTAGTCAATAGCATGTATTTTTTACTTTAATTCGGTCACTCTCTTTTTGACTCACCCTGAACTGTTTGGAAACGTGAACAATGCATAGTATACCTGATTGGTTTTGTTGTGCAACATGTCGGACAAATCGCCCAGGAAAGTTATACAGTCGGCACAGGAGTTACCATTGTCCCTCACTGGCGGCTGAAAATAAGTATAAATGAATTGTTAAGAAGAGTAACGTGCTTGAAGTGCAGGACGAAATAAACTAAAATTGCTTTATGTCTCCGCTTGCTTTGAGAGACATCTAAGTTAACCACTCATTTATCGCAGGAAAAAACTCGATATGACTTAAATATCTCATATCTGGACTGTTCCACGGCGTCTGGCGTATATTTTGGACAATTCAACAACGTGCATAATGGTTAAAATCATACAGTGGCTTTTAATTTCTGATAACACATATCAGTTTATAGTTACATTGTACATGTACTACATTTACAATGACTTAGAAAAGAATATCTTCATCCAACTTAATTTTTGCTGTGTAGTAGAAATCGGCTTCAAACACCACGGCGTTAGACCTACTCAGACAATTTGGGGGGTACTTATAAAGTAATATTTCAGTGAAAAGTAAGCAGCTGATCTGGTGAACATTGTAAGAAATAAATAAACTTTGTTTCAACAAAATACAGATAATAAGCTACGGCATGATAAACCTGTTTCATTTTGAGTTTTTTTTCTTTCTTTTTTCAAAGTTGTTTATATTAACAAGGTTTATAATTCGGTGAAATTGCTTTTCTAAGAAATGAAAGATATCCTACTTTGTTCAACTGATGGTGTTCCGCTCCGGACATACGTTTTTTCCTTGGACATAAGTCCAAACCAGAGCAGATACTTCCCGGTACCTGAGGGAAGAAAATTAGCTTTTGAAATTCAAGCGGTTAATTGGTTTGGGTTGAGCTGGGTTTAGTTAGGTTGGGTTGGGTTGGGTTGGGTTGGGTTGGGTTTGGTTGGGTTGGGTTGCGTGGCCGTGGCCATGGCCGTGGGTTGGGTTGGGTTGGGTTGGGTTGGGTCGGGTCGAGTTGGGTTGGGTTGGGTTGGGTTGGGTTGGGTTGGGTTGGGTTGGGTTGGGTTGGGTTGCGTGGCCGTGACCGTGGGTTGGGTTGCGTTGGGTTGCGTTGGGTTAACATAGGCATTCAATACGGGACCATTAAACAATAGAAGACAATATGGTACACAATACCCGAAGGTCCACAATCGACGATCCTGTACAAAACATATGAGAGGTCTTACTAAAAAGTTAGAGTACAAACCAAAGATAGAGGGTCCACGATTGAAGGTGTTTACACACTTGGGTTGGGTTGGATTGGATTGGGTTGGGTTGGGTTGGGTTGGGTTGGATTGGATTGGATTGGGTTGGGTTGGATTGGGTTAGGTTGGGTTGGGCTGGGCTGGGTGGAGCTGGGTTGGGTTGGGCTAGATAGTGAATATTTAGAGTCTACTTACAAAGTAGTCCGACAAATAAGACAAGGCAATTGGTCCATATTCATCTACGAGTTCTGCGCAGTATTCAGATCCAAAGATATGACACATCCCTTCAACTTTTTTCACTATTATTTCCTGAAAAAAATCAATTAGTTCAAAACTAATACATGTTGAGGCATGAGTAAGCACCGATTTTCCATTAGGTTGTGAGTTTCACTAGATTTAGACATTTGTTTACATAGGCATTTTCATAAAAGTATCATCATCTTGCTCCCTATTAAATTTTCAATACCTGGTCTGTTTCGTTTCGAAGCATCTTGGAAACATCTGTCATGAAAGCCTTACAGTCTTCGCATATCTCCTGATCAGATTTCTAAGGGAATGACAAAATGATGAAGAATTTATACCGGGAGGAATCTATTCAAACCTGACTTCATCTTGTACGTGACCTCAATCAGATGAGCATCTAACCAGACTTTGCTCGTTCCACGACCCCATCCAAGGTCGCTCTCTCACATAAATATTGTGAAGGAAACGCAGGCTTGCAAAGCATTGTGGGTAGGTCACTTGCTGTTTGCAGACCAGTACATAAGCTGCCATATTCCTCAATGGTAGATGGGGTCCGGTGTAGCATGAATTTAGGTTTTATGAAATACGGACTCATTGGTGGTATTGCGCATGCTCATGCATAGCTAATAAGAAGAGGGACCGGTCACGTGAGAGGGTTTAACAAATAAAAGGGAAAAAGAGTCCGATTTTCATACAAGTCTGATTTTCTTATGACACCGGCACTCGCTCGCGATTTTTTTTCTCCCAAACGGCATCCGCATATGGGTGTACGCTATGGCGTTTTGGACTTAGCTTTTATAAAAACATGAGAAGAAAATAGAAAATGAGAAAAAAATTGAATTTGAACGTTATGAAATTCGGACTTTATTTCCCTTTGAAAAAAAATCCTCCAAAGCCTCCGGTTAGAAAACGAAAACAATCGGGCGCAATATCGACATTCGAACCCGCAACCTCGCGTTGCAAAATCCTACCCTCTATCGACTGAGCTGTCGCACTGCTGGCCAAATTACGGGGAAACATAATTATATACCTTCGTGCGTATCATAAAAGTATCGTATAGGGCGCTAAACAACCATGTATGCGGATGTCGTTTGGGAGAAAAAAAAATCGCCACCCGCTCAAGGGCCCTGGGAAAAGAAATTTATTTAACAGAATATGGAAAATGATGAAATAAGCTTTTACACGATGTTTGTCTTAAATACCTTAGGATAGTTGCGAGTATTTTTCCTGGATTTTTGAAGTGGGCGGCGGGGTTCCACTGGGGTTTACGATGGGTTATTTACTGGTCTGCAACTGGTCACTCAATTCCTTTATATTTTGGTTTGGATGGATCACCGATGGATTTTTCGGCAAATTAACGGAATGAGTGAATACAAACAAGTTGACAAGGATTGTATGTTGTTTTTGTATCCTAATACGGAGCCTTTCAAGTAAAACACAAACTGTATTTTGTACAGTTGTTGGCCAACATGGCATGGTGAACCGTCATGGTGAACCGTTGCTATGCACGCAACAATAAAGTTGTGATTTGTATTTTTATTTTCCATATTTGTATTACTATCAATAATTATTATCTGGCCTAAATATTTGTTCTTTCATGCAACCTTCGGCCGCCATTTCATATTTTGGAAACAGAACTCAGGAAAACAGTTCCCCAAACGGCATGTCATGCATATTTTGAAAAATGGAAAAATTCAGACATGTAGGTCACCTTGTAAAAAAAAATTCCGTCTAATGAATGCTCAAAGAAATCAAGGCTATGTCACCAATTGCTGAAGCTCGCCAATATTGGGATGCAGCATTGACATTTACTTTTCTGTGCCTATTTTTCCTAGAATGAGACACAGTTTAAAACTCAAGTTAAAGAATTATGTAATCACTCTGAACATTGTATCTGATTTTCTAATTAAACCTCTTAAACCTTAAGACAATTAATTGGTCAACTCACCGATAGAGCAACTTGAGGAAGGACGATCAAAAGTCCTGGAACCAGACAAAAAAACGCGTTTTATGGAAATGACTTGGGAGGAATAAAGTCCAAACTTTCAAAACTGTTCGCCTGATGTGGAGGGACGTTAAAATTAGAGTTTTCAACGGTTTCTTTTCATAACCACAAAAACTCACAAAAGGGATTTCTTACCACGACGTTCAATTCTAAACTTACTGTTGTCTCTACGATGCAACACATCAAACATTTCCGAAACGTATTTCCATTCCTCAATGGACAATTGATGAACAGCAATTAAACATTTCAAAATAACCCAGCAGGCTGTTAAACTTCACAATTTGCTTATATAGGATTCGGCAATTTTTTTAACATTACAAATTAAAATGCCCTTTTTGTCCAGTGTTATGGAAGAAAATGTGATGTCCGCTACCTGTTTAGCCAATTAACCATGATATGTAACGGATTCAGAGAAATGGTCCCAAACTTCTAGTCTGTGATCTCCTCGATCATTACTAGACGATGGATGTACATGTATGAGATTTGAAAAATATTTTTTTCATGTTTATTTACCGAGCTCTTTAATTGCCCTGATGACCTTTTGAAAAAGCAAAACTGAAACATAATATGAGGGGATGCCGAACAATGCATTTTATCAAAGGGTACGTTTCATTATTACGGAAGACCAATTACACCTGAGTAGGCCTGTAAATACCTACATGCTGCCCAAGAAGACAGAAAGTGGACAACACAAAACATAATGTAATAAAAAGGAAGTTATTAACATTCATGCCGACAATGGCAACAGAGGTGCAACCAAACAGCTCTTATTATTAAACCATATTTTGTACATTATTTTGTGGTAAAAAGTGTCTACAGAGTTAGGAATATAACTTGTACTCAGTGAACTAGAAAACGTATCATTGTGTTAGATGTTATCAATGATTTCTAAAACGGGCAGCTGCTAGTCTTTCTCCCAGACAAGTCCCCTATATATACTAGTAAATATGTAGGCCCACAGAGCAGCATATCCAGACTGGTACCTTAAGTGCTCAATGCAAAAGAAGATCAGGCCACTCTTTAGCCAGCAAATTTCTCCAAAACTTTCAAAGGGCAAAGAAGAGGTACTCAGTATTTCACCAACCAAGTTTGAAACTCAATTCAATTTTTAAAGGAGACTTTTCTTCAATATTTGGCAGTGGCTTGCACATGAGAGGAAAGTCAACTGATTTCAAAATGAGGCTAAAGACTAGACTTGTACATGTCCATCCATGGTCCAACCGTTTGACAAGACTGACTTCTTCATTCATTGTCATTAGTCTGATATGCCCGACTATGGCGAAATGTGTACAAATAGTGACCTAGTACCCGACACCCTAGATATTTCTTTTGGAACAGTCAGCTGACTGTTGATTGATGCAGTACTGAAGAGTTGTGGGACTGGTTGTTTCTGGTGTCAGTCTATTATCTTGCATTGCATATTTTCAGTACTTAAGTTTTGGGACTTTCACACACAAGTTTTGAGAGTCCCATATATGGTCGGATTACTGCATATCACACAAATACCTGTTAGAAGAACAACCGTGAGAAGCGATGACTGCATGTTGAATAGCACTTCTCAGCCTCACGCCGTCCCACACTACTTAACTGCAGCAAGAGAGAAATTTAGATAGAACGAAACTTTTTCCGATCTAAATTAAGCCATGAATGTAGATGAAACTGTACATGTGCAGTTGTACTTATGCAAGACGGAAATATACAGGATTTTCCATACAACAGCATGTATACATGTATACCCTTTGACACTATGTCCAATACACATTCAGTTTCACTTCTGTTTCCGACCCACAAAGTCATTGGTTCCATGTGCACAGGCTATAGGCTATTATTGTTTCTTTCGAACTATTAGAGTTCACACAGCGTGACTGTACAAATCAGTTTTATCACTTTCGTAACCTGCATTGCGACCACAAGACCATGCAGGAACATACAAGTGGATTTCCCCTCAGTTTACAATTTAATACATTCATTTGGTGCAAGACTCAAAGTATCTCACCATAAAACTGGGATGTTTGTTTTCTCAAGGACAACAACTGCATACGACGTCATTCTGGGCTTTGGTGCAATAGGCCCACTTTAAGTTCCAAGCAACACAGACACAACTTTGATCAAACTGCACACATTCCTATAACACAACCAAAGGAAATACCAGGCTAGGACATCCACCAGACGTGTTCATTGTTGTTCATCGATCTGTTAAATTCTCAACAATCGAACCTCTTTTTTATATTCCAAAACTGTACACGATGATAGCCCAGCAATACAAATCGCATGCCATTTTGTGCAAGGAGGTTTTAAGCGTTTTGCCTTTGGCGTATCCGCTGGCAAACAAGCTATACAGACGTTACAACATATCACAATGAAGTTGCTAACATCTGTTTTCATTCTGCTGGCAAGTAAGTAAAATAATTCAAACTCCTTCAATAAACAACAAGGGCCGATGAAAGGGGTATAGTTTGAGTGGTTATTTTTTACGTGGTTATTTTTTTACGTATTAGGCCTAATACTGGTAAAATAAGAATAGGCAAGCTAGGCTAGTAAAACTGCATGGTCTCAGCACATTAGTCTACAGGGATCTAGATATCGTATTAAGTCAAATTTTTAGGCCGAGGTGAGACTTAATTATAAGCAAATCTAAATCACAAGCAAAGGGGAGTCAGTCAGTCAGTCAGTGAGATAGTTACAACGAGGAGTGCGGGCTGGCCTAGTCCGAAAATTTGGGACTCTCAGTACAGTGTATGAGAGTCCCAAAACCTAAGGTATTGAAAACATGAAAAACAAGAAAATAGACTGGCACCTAAAACAACCAGTCCAACACAGCTTCAGTACTGCATCAATCAACCATGCCAACAGAATTTAAGAAACATGTGGCATGAACCGGGAGCATGTAGTCTCAATTTACTACACATTTCTCCATAGTCAAGCCACCAGACTATTGACACTGAGTGAAGAGGTCGGTCTTTTCAAATAGTTGGACCATGGTTGGACATGTGCCAGTCTAGTATTTAGCCCCATTTTGAAATCACTTGACTTCCCTCTCATGTGCAAAATACTGAAGAAAAATCTCCTTTAAAAATCGAATTGAGTCTGCGAACTTGCTTGGTGAAATACTGAGGACCTTTTCTTTACCCCAGTGGAATTTTTGGAGGAATTTGCTGGCTAAAGTGTGAGTAAAGTGAGCCTGATTAAGTTTTGCATGTTTCAGAGCACTCCAGAGCTCTGTCTGGGGCTGGCCCTTTGGGACCTCGCAAAAACCACACTTTCCTGACGATTCCTCAACCTTTAACGTCATTGCAAAATCTCAATTATTTAGTTCGCGTTTCCGTGTGTAGACCTACTGACTTCTGACTTCATGACCTCAACCCCCCCCCCCCCTAAAAATCCTGAATCATCCACTGAACGAACTGAAATTACTTTCTTTTACCCTGGAAAGAATTCCATACATGGACATCATTAATTTTCCCTGCATTGACCTATCAGCCATCAGAAATCCATAACTTGTCCTAAAAAGTCAAATTTAGCAGGGAAAATATTGAAGCATTTACTGAGAAAACACTTGGAATTTTTCAGACCAGTCTCATTGGGTTTGTGCACAGGGTGTCAAGTGATGTCCAGGAATGGAACGCTTTCCTTTCCCCTTATTTATAACGCACTTGCCAGAGATCTTTGCAATCAGGCATATAGGGTAAAAAGGTCAAAGGTTAGACTGTTCTATTCTTTTTCCGTCATCAAAATCATTTACTTTCACATGACGTTCATTTGCAGTTATCCAAGTCGCGCTGTCGCTTCACCTTGTGCAAAATGGACCCGTCCATAAAGGCAGAAGCGAAATGGAGGTAACAAATGTAGGTTTTTTTTATCTACCAACTGGACAAATCATTTCTATTTTTTTCCAAATTCCAATTTAATGACTTCTGTATAAAGTTCCTCTGCAAATTAATATTCAAAAACATCACTACAGTGTATCATAATTATACTTCAAATAGGCCTATTAGATATTTAACAAAAGATTGAAAAATCGAAGTTTTCTATTTAACTTATGTGCTTTCATGAAATTCACACTAACGGTATGTTAAATTCGTTCCCTGATTTAACCAATATTTAAAATGTGTTCGTTGTATGTCATTTTTGAACGAAGGAGATTCGCAAAATGTAGGCACAAGCTTTGCACAAATGAAAACAAATGCAAGATAATTATATTTCAAATATGTTTTTGTTTTCATATTGTCCTTGGAGTAAAAGGAAATGTTCATTTCAACTACAGATTTCACCTCCACACACGTCTTAAATTATTTTGAGCGTTGTCATTATTTTCCAGCTTTTAAATAACAGGTTTTTTTCGCTTCGTTTTGCATACAGGCCACTGCAATCGATTGCACTACGTGCAAAAAATACATGGGAAAGTTCTACGAGGCAATCGAATTACATCTGAAAACTCTGAAGGTATACAGGCCACAGTTATCTAGAAAACAAATACCATTTTTGTGTATCCTCATTAATGATGAATAAATTGAACTGGTCAAGCGATCTCGAAATATATAGTACATGGGCGGCAACCCCGGGGGATCCCCCAATCATTTTTAGGAGGGGGGCGTAAATGGCGTGGTCCCCACCCCCTCCCCCAATAATGTATCCCCAGTGCGTATATATTTTGACCCAATTTAAATTTGCACGCTTTTTTCTCATTTGTGTTATAACTGTAAGATATTGCTTGTGCACCAGCATGCATTCTCACGGAAATTGCACGTGTATATATATGAACTGCGCCCTCTATATTTAGGTGGTGTCCAGTCTCGTCCCCCACTTTTCGAACTTCCAAACTGCTCCCTCGTCCCTCCAATTTTGACAACAAATCACCGCCTCTGCTTTAGTGTATTCGGATACTGACTGTAACATTATCTAAACCCTGTTAAAACAGCAATGTCAAATAACCCTGTTTAGCAATACATTGAGCAAATATTATTACATTACACGTCTATTCTTAATTAATTATACTCAATTGTAATTGATCACTGCAAGTTCATGGGTTCACATTAATTGCTGCTGTTGTAACAGCTACGCAAGTAAGATATAGTCCTTGCAACTAATTAAGTAGTTAAAAACTATCGCTTGTACAATGTCAATATCAGTATCCAACTACATATCGAGAACCAGTAAGGCTGTGTTGTACGGTAACCAGCACTACATCATAACAATTATGACGAATATATACGAAATCAATTATAAAATTAATGACACTTCTTGTAAATCGTCTACAGGACATACCTTTATGTTTAGGCTAGTCCAATCACACGTTTGACACTTTCTCTGTTACCGGCTAATGAGGACTTTGACATACAGTCTACAGTGTCGATATTTGCAAAATGTAAAGTATCTTTTTTTCTAAAACTTTATCTTCAAGCCTGACATTATCAAAATCATCGAAGATGTCTGCAAGACGAGTGCGGGCAAGGACAGCAGCATGTGTAAGGACGCTATCGACGATTTCCCCGACTTTATCATCAAGAAATTGCGGGAAATACTGGTAAGTAGAATCGGTTTCATAATTGGGTGATCATATATGGATTTCGAAATTTCATGTTTTGTTGGGGAGAAGAATATCTTTCTTAGAAACTTATAACCGTATAACTCTTGGTTACACTTGTATATGTGTGTCATTGGGCAAGACGTTTTGCCACTAATTGCTTCTCCCCACCCAGGAGTAACTTGGTGCTTGTAAAATGTTTGATCGCATTGACCTGTATAATTCCTACAGTGCCTATAGATGACATATTAAAGAAATGTTTGTGGGCCAAATGATCAGGTGTAATGATATAAATGTAAACTGTTTTCTATGTTAGTTAAAAGCGCTTCAAAATACATGTGTCCCCATCTTAAATATTTGGCAGTTGTGTGTCCCTTAGCCGGTTAGTTTGACTTTTTCTAACCACTTCGTCCACCAATTTATGAGCTACCTCACCAGTCTGTTAGGAATTTTTAATTTATGTGTGGAGAAAAAAACCAATCGTTGAGAAGTTGTGAAGTAGGGAATTGGTTTTTAACTCTGGCTGATCAGATGTCCTTAGGCATGGCAATTTGCGATAAAAATAGACTCGTTGCATACAATGCCCCCACTATAGGGACTTTGTTCCATAAGCCTATATTCAGTCTGTTCAGTCTCTAACAGTTTTTAAGACTAAGCTTAAGACTTTTCTTTTTACAAAGGCATTCGTATAAGGTTTTACTATTATCTATTTTAAATGTAGGTCTTGTTTTTGTAATTGTAAGTTTCATTGCTATTACAGTGTTTTCTAAATTATCTAGTGTTTTTTTTACATTTAAGATTAATGTTTAATTTGAATTTGTATTTTTAATATTTTAGCTAATTTTGTAATGCGCATTAGAACATTTTATGGTATATGCGCATAATAAATGCAATTTTATCTATACTACAATTACGAAAATGATGGGGGCGCTGCCATTTTCCCGACCGGTCTCCCGTCCTCATCGCGCGCGTTGGCTACGGGGGAAGCGGAACGGGGCCCGGCTATTTTCCACCCTATTTCCCATAACTCCCTTCCCCATTGGGCCTCGCCGGCCATCTTGCGTACGGGCCGGATAATTGACGTGCCACGTATACGTTCGTTATGAGCGCTGAGCATGCAGCGCATGCAGCGCATGCAACTTGCATGCCCCACATTTCTTCAGCACAGCGTTGTTGACATGGTTGATGTATATCTGTTCCTTGCTCCAGTTTTCTCTTTGAACGGTAAGTCTCACTTATGATATGTATTGTTGTTTGCGAAAAGTGGTATTCTTTCGAATGCCACTGGCAATGAGAAGCATTGTTGTTTGTGAAAAGTGTGACTGTGAGTTTCAGTTTGTGAGTACGGGGAGGGTTGTACGGGGAGGGTTGTACGTACGGGGGGAGGCCTCGGACATCGAGCACGATTACGGAGGTCACTGCATGACCTCCGTAAATACAGGCCTCACTTGGAACATGTACCCGAACATGTTTGTAGAACTTTGCCAACTCTTGATTTCACAATTGGGCTTTGTTTGTAGTTTATTTTTG
This sequence comes from Patiria pectinifera, assembly GCA_029964075.1. Classification (NCBI taxonomy): domain Eukaryota; kingdom Metazoa; phylum Echinodermata; class Asteroidea; order Valvatida; family Asterinidae; genus Patiria; species Patiria pectinifera. Next base: position 8,049,325 of record CM057136.1, on the reverse strand, counting down.
GATTTGCTTTAGTTTGTTTTAGGCCTAGGCCTAGGCCTATAGGCCTACTACTAGCTAGAAAAAAACTGCTGCATTTGTATATAGGCCATGAAATGTACATTCATTCCATACAAATTATGCACACTAAATCTTTGTGGTAATCTTAGAACACGGCAAATCATACGTAAAATTTCCTTTAAAGAAATGACTTTCATACTCATAAGTCATAGGCAAAACAAAATTAATTTACTGCAAATCAAAGACCAATAACCAACTTAATAAAGAAACCCTCAAATCAAAATTAAAGACGTGATCAAGTTCAAACCTCAGGCCAAAAACCAAAAAATACAGGCAAAGACTAAAACCTGAAACCAACACAGTTAGAATAGTGGATATTAGAGAATACACTCTGGCAGAAAATCAAATGACCCGACAACAGACATGAACCCAAGCAGGATAATTAAAGAGCTATTGTTAGCCGATGTATTTTTGTTTACAAGTTTTCTTCACCTTAGTCGTTATTCTTTTCTTTCTAACTCCTTTACACAGGACTCTCGATGACACCCACATCACATGACCAGCTCCAACCATGCTCCAAGCATGCTCCAGTGCATGCTTCAACCAGTTCCCAAAGCAAGAATCTCAACTCAAGACGAAGACGTGACACACCTATTCTTTCCAGTTCAACTGCAAGATTCCTGGTTTTTCTCTTTACCCATACAAAACACATTTTCCTTCTAGCCATAATTTTATTTTTAGAAGTCATGAAATAGTGCAAAAAAAATCACTCTTTTCTGCTGTTTTATGTCCATCCTTTTTTTAAATTATATCCTTGGCTTAGTTGTACCCAAGAATAATGATGGAATGATTACCCGATAATTACTGGCCAAGCAGACTTATTTGATAACAAAACAATGTCTTTGATTACCGAGTTACATAATCACTCTTAAAATTTCACAACAAAATATTCATACTTGCATACCCCTCCATTTCTCATGAGTTTTCACCAACACTCAGTTAAAAAAATGTCGTCCTGTAACTTACAATGCCACTGTCATTATTTATGATTACAGCTTTAAAAAAAAAAAAATGCAATTACACAATAACCTTTGGCCGTCTTGCTTGAAAGTCTTTCATGGAATGTTTGTGCCTATGGTAAACAAGCCTGGACCGACGTCCCTTGTGAAAATTGCTCCGAAAACTGACAACAATTATATCCCCTGAGTTTTGTCGAAGTACTACCCTGTACAGTAATGAATGCTGCAAATACATTATTACTAAAAAAATTCTGATTGTATACCTGATTTCATTTTCACAGTTTTGTAATAAATACATTTAACATGTGGTGCTTGACATAATTATGAAGTGCTCCAATATGTCCTTTCTTTTAGTTTTACTCTCTTCTGCAAATGAACGTGTTACAGTACTTTGCTGTACAACCCCACCACCATAATAAAAACACCAACTGCTATAATGACATTAACTTCTACTTTAATAAGAAACACCCCCTTCACCATAACAAATATAAATTGTTGCCCACTTCCCCGGAAATATAATATGTGACCATTCACAGGTGTAACATAAATAGGCATGGGCGTCGCGAGGAGGGGCACTCCCGAAAAGCAAAAAAAAAAACAATAATAAAAAGAGGCGTAAGTCATAGTGGTGTGAATTTAATGGGTTTGGGTTGGGGGTGCAAAATGTCCCTGCCCCCCTCTAAAACTGATAAATCGAGAATGTGTTGAGAAAACCAGGAATTTTTTGGGCCAAAATATGTTTTTCCCCCTCTAGAAAAATCCTGGCGACGCCCACACAATATCCAACCCCCACCCCCACTGGCTGCCCCTCCTCTCCTCTGTAGTGAGAACGATGGATACGATTTTGTATAGGCCAAGATCAAACCGCGTTTCGTCTAAATTACCTATTTGTACAGTTGGTGTATACGTCCTTAATGGTTTGGCACCTTGAAAAATCAATGTTCAAATTGACTGGACAATATTCTAGCACAACATTATTTATGAGCTTTATATAATGAGACATCGCATGAGACAATCGGTCGGCAATAAATACTTAATTTCATTCAACTGTTGACAGCAAGACCTTCCTCATCGGCGCGCAATTTAAAACAACATTTAAACGGTATGAATCCCAGCACAAACATAAACCTCCACAATATCAGCGATTTCAATATCACCATCTCCCCTCTATAACAAAAACCATTTCTCCCCATCCCTGGAAATATTTCTCCCCATCCCCGGAAATATTGGTGACATGGTTGACGGGTTTTACGGAAATTGGGCGTTCCAACTAGCACCCTTCACCCTAGCTAGCCCCTTCCCCTATATTGACAATATGTCCTGGACCCTCGCACAATCTCCGCAGGAAACGTTATGTGCACGCAAATACAACTTAGGCGAGACTGATGGCGAATCCAAATAGGCTCGCGTGCAGCAGAGGGTCTGATTCTTTATTTGACTTAACAGTTGTTTGGAGTTATTAGAGTTAAAATTATCGAGATTTCATTGTATACAGTAATTATTACGAAACAGTCAACTCCACCCATCTAGCGGGTGCCGCGCGAAGCGCGGCATCCCGTTAGTTATTATTATTATTATTATGTGACGGACACAATAAGAGGGCGCTATTTGGTTTGCGTAAATACAAAAGAGTTTACTCAATTCAAACAGCGCCCTCCTATTGTGTCTGCCATAATTATTATCTCAAATAGGCTATAATAATTGTAATACACACGAGGAGAAACGCTGTAGGCCTACCTTCACAAATTTAAATAACAAAGCCCTCCCTCAGTGAATCTCTGTGCCAGGGATAATTACTGGCAGCGTTTCTCCAGTGAACTAACCTTTCTTTCTTTTTTAGTTTTAAGAATTATTAAAACATGCAGTTCGCTCTTACCCACCGCCCTGCAAACAGGACGCTGTGAAGGGCTGATGAATTTAAGCTCCGATTGGATAGATTTTGCGTGACCAGTGACCTGCAAGTCATCACGACCACGACCCTGCAAGGTTCCAAACGGCCGTTAAGACCGAGTCACTACTCCTCTATTCCCATTCATAAATGCTTATTTTTCGTTGAAAAGCGTATTAATGTAAGAAAATCTGTAAAACTTATGTTTTGTAATTTTCAATTCCCGTCACTTGCTCAGGCTTCGTTTCGAATTCACGAAGGGTCAAATTGCATATTCAGTATACGACGCTCAAATTTGTCCACATGGTCCGCACTGGAAAAGAAATCACATCCGGTATGGAATATATGGATTTCTATAAGAAAGTTTTCGGATAGCATTTGTGCATGCATTGGCTTACTGCGGTCTTAAACAGCTGGATGTGTTTATATAAGTCATGATGAGTTACCCAGAATGCCGTCGCCACTTCCTTCACAAGATTCCGTGAAGCTCATCAGCCCTTCCCAGCGCCCTGTTTGCAGGGCGGGGATACGAGCGAAAAAAAACCGCAGCACATGTTTAAACTGCTTGAGTGTCTTGCATCATAAAGAGGGTTTTTCTTTTTTGATGTTGGCATGATTTGTTTTCAATTTCTAGGTTTGTCAAATAATTTTTGATAGATAGATGATTGAGATTGTACTGGCAATAACCATCATCGTGACAATTGTTTTAATTTTCTCAGAATCCCTATGGCTTCTGCCCTGCGGCTGAGTACTGTCCCAAGGGAGCACATGATGACTTGGAGACATACAGGGTAAGATACATCGATCATCAGATAAATTGAAAGTTAACTTTAGTTATTATTATTAATATTTTTTTGCTATTTTGTTGAAGTTGGTATACACGTGCTTTTTCAAAATTTCGATTTTCTTTTCCAAACACAATTTAAAAGAATATAACGTTCTGTAACAACTAAAAATTGCTCGGTTTTTTTTGGCAGGCCTTTATACAGTTTTAAAAATCGGTTTTAAATGCCGCGCTCCAGTTCAAAAATTGCGCACACTATTCAGAACGAATTAGGAGCGTGCCGCTCGTAAATCAAAAGTTTAAATTAATTGATTGATTACTTGTCATGGGCTGACTTTTTTTCTTGCGATGTCTAATTGGAAAGCTCATAGGCCTAACTATAATGTAATGCTATAAAATTACCATTTCAATTTGAAATCTATTTTTCAAGGTGCCACACCCAAAATGCCCGTATGGGTCTATACACACATACACCGACTTTAAACTGTTATGTTTTGTGTTTGATACATTTTGCAACAGGTTGCTGGGAATAACGAGTGTACTCAATGCCAGGATTTCTTTGGCGATGCCCGGCAGAAAGTCATCAAGAATGGCGAAATAGATGTACGTTATTAAAAACAATATTGCAATCATATCCTTATAAATGACGAGTAACTTGCTAGTTTTTGAAATTTATAAGACCCTTTACTAATAAGATAAGACCCTTTACTAATCAACGTTACCTTTAGCGATGGCAAACAGTTCTTTGTAGACAATGTAATTGTTACCACATTACGTGAATAATGCAACATTCTGGAAAAATGTTCGTTCATTGGATACTTACTATATTAATTGTAATTGGTTGTAATATAAAAAAAAACGAAAGCCAAATGGCAGGACCAATGTTTCAATGAAGTTTTGCCTGTAGCACTTTCACAATCTAAAACATGAAAGGCTTATCAATGAGCATTCTTTTAGCATAAGAATCAGTCAAATCACTCATGTTCTTTTCAAGTTACGGAATTTACACGAACACCGTTTCAAAGTTCTGTCCACGGATCACAAAAAAGTAGGTGTTCCTTCAGCAAAACGAAAACAATTCTCATAGGGATGCATGTGAATAACTGGGCTTAATAACTGGGCTTTCGTATCCTAGATTTTGAAAGTGCCACGGTCAAAACTTCATTCAAAAATTGGTTCTGCCATTTGAGTTTCGTTTTTTTTGTTTTTGATTTGCCTCTACCCGTATGTTAGCATCAGCTGACGAAATAGCAAGAAAGATTGCCAAAGAGATGAGATACATGTATATAACCTGTACTCTCTTCAGGTAGCCGTTGCCGATGAGTTTCACAAGGCTTGTGATTCCTTCTGCGCGCTCGGGTTCTTCTGCTACGAAATGGTCAAGGATTTCTTCCCGGTCATGCTGCGGAAATTGGCGGTTTTAGCGGTAAGCGAATAATGTATATATTTAGTTTGAGGGGATGATGTTGTTCTAATTATTTGTTTTGCCCTCATGTTGTAACTTTAAAGTGCTTTGTTTTATATAACTTTAAAATATAAATACATATCATACTATATCAATCACGAGCAAGGAGATTGAGCATATTTTCAAAAGTACAGGACTGGTTCAAATTCAACAGAAAAATGACACCAGGAAGCGATTTTGTTCGCAAGATTTGGCACTTGATTCCTAAAAATGAAAAAGAGAATTTGATTTAGTCCAAGTTGTTAAAGGGAATGTACATCATTGGCTTTTGCTGTAATATTCAGAAATGAACTATTTGAGAGGTTAGTATAATGGATCAAATATTGTTTAGGCCAAAATAAAAAAAGTCTCCGGTTTCTGGTATGGAGCTTGTCCAAAAAGTGGTGCGGCGACGCGGCTTTTTTTTTTTTTTTTACCTGACTTTTTTTTTTTTTACCTGACTTTTTTGCTTCAAATGTCGGCTGGTGACTGCAAATGGTGCCCGACTAAACTTAGTGCAAATATATGGGAGTCCAGAGAGGCCACATAAAGCTTATTCTCGATCATAACCCCATCTAAAAACACGTTGAAATTGCGCAGCAGCAGAATTCCAGTCAAACCAGTGAGTTTGGCGGTTTTGAGGCATCATCTTTCATTGAAAAAAAAAAGTTTTTCATTTTGCCGACGCGCATGGCTACGGCGACGCGCGCGCATACCAGAAACCGGAGACTTTTTTTTTTTGGCCTTAACTGACATGTTTGACGTTTTATGATTGAAAATGCTTGAAAAACCAAAAAAACCAAAAATGTTTAAGTAGTCTGGTTCCCTGACTCCACTAAAGATAAAATGGATCAATTTATAGATGTCGGAAAATTGTAAGGTAAGGGAACCAGTGCAGCTGGCCTGCACCCGTTCAAGAACATGTAACCAATAGCAAACAAAATTTGGACTGAAAAATTTGTAAATTTGGAGCTGTAGTTGAACAATAGTTAGGTTTTTCCAACGGTGGTCGGCCGACCATCGTTGGAAATTTATACAAAAATAGCATTTTCTTGAAAATGACTTGACACCAGGTGCCATAATTTTACAAGATGCTTTAGACTGTCATTTGCCAACATCCTCGTAAGGTATTTCGTAAAAACTTGGTAGTTTTTTTCGATGTTTGCAAATGTTGTATATTCCCTTTAAGTCATAATTTCTGAGCGCCGTCGGCAGTATTCCAAAGCTTCAAATTAACACACAGACCCACCTTTTTAACTCGACAAATCGTCACCGACACCACGAACTGACACCCTCTGCATCATATGTGTACAAAAAAAATTAAAAATTTTAATTTTCTTTTTTTGCACATATTAGCAGTTTGTATCATGAAGTTTAACATGACGAGGTTAAAATTGCTGAAATCATCTAAAATAAGCGAATTTTACTAATGAATTTTCAAGAAATTTGTCAATTCTGGTATTTTTGGTTACCACGAAGTGACACTGCACAGGGTGTCAGTTCGTGAAAACCAAAATGTACGTGTTTTCGGAGAGTGCGCGCATGCAATAGCGTTAGTGAGTGTCAGTTCGTGAAAACCAAAATTGACGCGTTTTGGAAGAGTGCGCGCACGCATGCGCAGTGTGTGCGCGCACTCTCCCAAAACGGGTCAATTTTGGTTTTCACGAACTGACACTCACTAACGCTATTGCATGCGCGCACTCTCCGAAAACACGTAAATTTTGGTTTTCACGAACTGACACCCATCTTAATCATTTAATTGCTAATTAACTAAGCAGATTTTTACAATCTAACGTTTATAATTGAGTAGTGAAAGCATTTTTACGTTGAGTGATACTATAACCTCTAAGATAAATGGAATATTTTACTGAGTAAATTATCGTCAAACCTTTAAAAGCGTTTTTCTCCGATTTGTATTTCTGCAACGCTGACCACCGGGTGTCAGTTCGTTGTGTCGGTGACGAAATGTTGAAATAGTTGGGCCTATTCTGCCACAACTGTTTGATACTGTGTAGAGCAAGTGTCATATGAAGAAATCAATCAATCATCTATTTGTTAAAAAGACGTTTATGTAAAGTAACCGTGGAGTTTGTATTGGTTCTTCAGCCTGATGACCTCACAGGATGCAAGGCGCTTGGATACTGCAGCACATCAGAGAAAAAGAGAGATATTGAAAACGAGGGGCTTGTCGTCAAGTTATTCCAGGTAAAATCTGATAAAATGCTCGATATTATATGTTAAAGTCACACATGTGAGTCTGTCACTAGATTAGTCGGTGTTTGGTACCAAGACGTTGACATATAAAAGTGAACATGAACTGACGAGTTTTGACCCCCATTGAACAGTACCTGTCGAAGAGTTTTTACTGGAACCAGGCAAGTATGCTGGGATATACAAGCGCATCTAAAGTAATTTTGACCAATGGCAAATCACATGCCACTTCATGCATAATGCATAAGATGATGGTCAATATCTATTGGTAATGTCTTTGAATATTCGCACACCAGAGTCCAATGAGTGAAAGACTCCCCGCCATCATGCTCCGACTGCCTGATATCGCGCGCATCTATAGTAACATTTGTCCAATGGCAAAGCAAATCCCACTTCAGGCATGATGCATGAGCTGTTTCTCCATTTCTATTGGTAATGTCTTTTTGATATTAGAGTCCAGTGAGTGAAGACACTGCACCAACCTGCGCCGACTGCCGGGAATTTATGGGGAAGGTCTACGAAGCGCTGGAGCAAGGAGTAACTGCGTTCATGGTATCTCTTTTTTCAAATTCATTTTGATTTATGTAAAGTAGCATGCTTGCAGTTTCAGCAATGTTGAAAGTGTCCAAAATGGGGATTTGATATGCGGTTGAATAAGGAAAAACAGACTAGGAAAGTCTAGAAAGCTGGTCAACAGACCACTCTACGTCAGAGAGCACGAAATTCTATTCAACTGAATCAGAATGGCTGTACTCACTGCAAGTCTTTTCAGGAATCTGGTCTACTCATGGGTCAGATTTGGCCCATTCATTTACGTAACTGGGTAGTCCTATACAATAGCACGTTTTATACAACACTGGAGTAAATCCCCGTCATCTGATTGGCGGATCGGTGATCACATGTTCTGAACTTGTCGAGAACATTTTTATAATACCTAAATTGGATATGAACGTTCTGAACTTAGTTGTGGAATGATTTAGACCGAAACTTATTGAATATGCTGGCTAGTTCTGATTTTGTCGAACAGTTTTGAATAAATCGGATCGGTAAAAAGTAGAACATTGATGTAAGTACCAGAGTTCACAAAATCAAAAAAATCAGATGACGATGATTTATTCAGGTGTTATAAAACAAATAATGAATGTTTTACATTCGTGCAATGGAAAGAAGAATTTCATTCGGTGACAGACGAATGTTCCATTGCGCTCGGCTTCGCCTCGTGAAATGGAACATTCCTCTATCACCTCATGAAATTATTCTTACCATTGCACTCACAAATATTCATTGTTTGTATACTAGCTCTCCTCGCCAGCCTGCAACCAGTCAAAGTCACCAGTCACCGTCAATCAGTCAATCAAGTGAGATACAAAGAGGCAACTAAGCTGACTCTCTGGGTACAGCACAATTGGATTATTATCAATGATAACATTACCCAGAAAACATGTTATGTTTTCCCCATATACTCTTCAAGCCTCTTATCGCAGCAAAGGTGTCCGAAGTCTGTGGTTTGGCCGGCCCTGATGCCGACATGTGCCGAGACGGTCTGAAGGATTTTCCCAAAGTGTGGGTGCCGGATCTCATAACACTACTGGTGAGGCTTTGCATGAGCTATAAGGCCAAGTTAAACAAAACAGTTTCTCGTCCTGGCTTTTTGGAGAAAAAAAGGAATATATCCCGAAAGCCCCTTTTTTCCCCCCAAGATGGCGGATTTTCCAAAATGGCGGATGGATTCTTCCGTTCTCTTGACTCTTTGCTGACTCTTTTGCTGATACTTTTTTGTCCAAAGGAGCCTTCATTCTTCCAGCAAGATTTTGAACCTGCATTCATATCTAAAGTTTTGCTGGAAACAAATACAATTGAAGAATATATATATATTGCAAATGTATGATTTAAAAAAGGAGGTTTATGGAAACGAAGCGGGGGAGGGGAAGGGAGTATACTTATATCCCCACACACTTGTAACCATGGCGTATGAGCCATTGGATCAGCCCCCCCCCCCCCCACACACACACACACACCTTCACCTATGTTCTAAGAAGAAAAGATGAAATAAATTGTTGCAGTTGTGAATAATTGTGAATAAAGCAAGTAATTCACATTAAAACAATTCATGAATAAACATGACTTACAAAACGCCATAAATGGACACTTGGCGTTCACAAGATTATTTTAAGAAAGGTGCCACCTTGTGGAAATCTGTGTTCCTCCCGTCCCCCGCCCCCCCCCCCCGGCTCATTTTATAACGTGTTTAACGTCGGGGCAAGCTTCATGATTTTTATCGTCATTTTATCATCATCAATACAATTCGACGATTTGCAAATTATTATTTTCGAAACACCCCATCTAGCTGTATTATGGTATGTCCCTGTCGTAAGCCAATCCTTATATGGAGATTGGAGCGCGCGTCGCGCGTACTGCGCGTGACGGGCTCCCGACCAATAGAAATGGTAAACTGTCCCAGGTATTTATGAATTGTAAATTATGAGTGGCTACTACTTTTGTTTTTAATCTTGCAACAGAACCCGTACTTCTTTTGTCCAGAGGCGAAGTACTGCCCCACTTCGGGATATGAGGTAATGTATGTTACTTATTAAGGGATCAATTATGCTTGGTTGGTTTTAAATACGGATTGTACACAGAAGGATGAACGAATGTTCTGAGCTCTAGTACAAAATGCGCTGAACGGATTTACCTTCATGGGTCGAATGCATTATAACCAGCCTTAATACCCGTTAGCATGCATGTTAATCGCTAACACCTGGCGCCCTACATCAAATCTCGTTAAAACCAGTGATCTCGTGACGGTCCTCGAGCTCGTTGGGATGGAAAGATCGTTAGAAAAGTCACAATTTTGAATAAGGCAAAGCAGATAATCTCTTAACCCTGGGAGCAGCTTAGCAAAAAAAATCACACGGAGTTGCCACGTGGAGAATTTTATCACCACATGTGTTTCTAGGTCAATAACCCCCGCATGCCTGTACATGCACAAGATATAGGTCATTCACATCGTCAGTGATTGTTTACAACCTGTCTGAGCTCTGGGCGGCACGAGGGGTTGACACAAAGAGATCGGCGGCACAAAGGGTTTGGCCGCCATTTTCTCCAATTACTGCACAAAGGCATGAGCCGCCATCTTGGCTTCTGTCTTTCAACACTCCTTACCCTGGAGTGGCTAGAGTCTGGCCAATGGGAGTCTACAGGCTTGTGGTGTATAGTAGGGGTGAGGATTACATGGAAGCTTGGCTTAATTGGCCCATTGAAAAAAAAAAATTATGCCCATATTTGGAAAATGTGGAGAATTTTATCACCGCTTCGCTGCTCGGAGGTGTGAGAAGGCGAATATTGACACTCAGACCACAATAATTCCGATCATGTTTCATGCAACAGATACTTGATTTTTCCAATTCTCAAATCAGACAAGCCTTCAGTTGCAAGATCGACAGCAACCTTGCGAGCGTTGCAAAGCCTTCTTCACGGACGTCAGCCAGCGAATCGGAAAAGACATCCAAATCGATGTAAGTTGGTATATTCTCTGTTTGTCTTCTGTTGTTTATTTTTGCTGAAAAAAATATTAAAATGAACGCTTAGCAAGCCTGGTAAATCTTCACCCAAACCATCTATTATAAGTCGTCATCCGAGACATGTTTTTAGGCCAAGTCTAATTCACAAGTGACAGTCAGTCAGTCAGTCAGTCGTCAGTTATATAGGCTGGCCCCGGTGGGGCCAGCAAAGTCAAATGTATGGGCCAAGTTGAAACTTGTGCAAGTCTAATTCACAGCTGACAGTTATACAATAATAATTGTATTTATATAGAGCTTTCCATCCTATCAACGATCTCACAGCGCTTTACAATTATTACGCCGTTCATCAGGCCATGGGACCACGCGACAGCCGATATCAGCGCTCAATCGGTCCTCGACCCTCACAGGTACCCATTATACTCCTGGGTGGAGAGAGGCAATTGTAGTTAAGTGTCTTGCCCAAGGGCACAAACACCATGTTCCTGGTCAGGTTCGAACCCACGCACCTTCGTACATGAGTCAAACGCCGTAACCACTGGACCATGGCGTTCTACAAAGGGCGCCGGTGATTTAAAAAAAAAGGAACCCAAACCCCTAAAATATAGTTCATAATTAAACAAATATGTAGCACCAACAATAATAATGAATAGAAAGCCAATTTCATAAGCTACCTTTAGATGAAAAAATTACTGAATTTGCTTAATCCGTTCAAAGAATTTCACCATTTAAACACAATGACCCTGAAACCTGTTTCGTTAAAAAAAAAATTATTATGTATTCTGACTGTTTAGAACAAAAAATAAATGACACAGAATACTTGTTTCAACAACTGTCAACAACTGTAGAACACAATATCCTTATTAACAACCATGGTTTAAGGCAAACAATATGATTTATAAATCCGCTTGTTTTTATAATAAAAAAAGAAAGACGGGCCTCATCAAAAGGGCATTGTCGAATATTTTTCACTTTTAAACTGAGGTTTTATCGCTGGTGAGGTTTGAAGACAATTGCGACGACGATTCTTCAAATCGGTGTTTTTTTATTACCTGGCCCGTCCGAAGCTTCGACGCCATATCTGGCTCAAGACATGTTTTAAAGCTTTAATGTAAAGTGAAACCTTTATTAAAATACCCTAAATTGTGGTATCAGTGTAAGCCTACAGGATCGAATGCTTTCGCAGTCCATGGACCTTTACCTTGCCAAGAGTCCAAAGTCGGAGGCAGAAAAAAATCCTGACACCTATTACGCAAGGTTCGGAAAACGAACCCCCCCCCCCTCCCCCCAGCTACTCACTTTCACTAGCAATTTTTTCATCACTGTGATATTTCTAATTCAGGTGGCTATATCCAAGCAGCTTGAGAAAACCTGCGACGGTTTTTGTTCCCTTGCCTCCTGGTGCAAGAAGGCAGTGGAGAGCTACACTCCGGCTATGATACAAACCTTCCCGTCTACACTGGTAAACGAAAAGCGAGTAATAAACCTTAGTAGTAAACCGTCTTAGTAAACCGTATTAGTAAACCTAATTACAGTAAACCTTTCAAGTAAACCTTATTCCTTAGTAGTAAAACTGTTGGTAAACCTTATTGGGAAACTCTACTAAACCGTGCATTATTAAACCTGGTTAGTGTAATTCTTATCAGCAAATCTAACGATACATGCATCTTCAGTGAACCTTGTTAATAAACCTTTAGTAAAGCTTTAATGTACTACCAATCGGTAAAACCTCATTAAACCTTAGTACTAATTTTGGTTTACCTGTTAAGTTTACCATATAAGTGCCACGGTTATGTGTAGCATAGGCTTAGCCGTTGGGGGGGGGGAGGGGTATTTACCCCCTCCCCCTTAATATTTTGTAAAGATTGCCTTTTTCCATTCAAATGCCCTTTTTTTCAACGGGCTTACCCCCCCCCCCAATAATTTGTAAAGAGTGCCCTTTTTTTCTGAACAAGTGCCCTTTTTAAAAAAAGAAGTGGTGCCCTTTTTTGTGGCATCTGCCGTTTTTGGTGCCTTTTTCAAAATTTCACACATGGATCGCCATGAAAAGCACCATATATTGGCCCTTTGTGTGCGTAATTGTCGGTTTTGAACAGCGCCCCCATCGACAGATAGTACCAGCACCCCTGCTTTTTGATTTTACGGAGGCCAAGTGTCCGGAGAAAAAAACCTGTCTACATTTCACAACGAATGTGCAAGTTCCCTTTTCAAACATTTTTAAACCCCCCCCCCCCCCCAAAAAAAAGACCGGCCTACGCCCCTGTGTAGTGTAATGCTGCGCTAACGTGGGAAGTCCGCTTAATTATAAATTAGATCCCGTCGGCAATTAAAAAGAAAAACCATCACGAATTGAAGCCAATGTTTACTGTCAAGAGGTTTCGAATGATTTAATCAATCTTAATCAAATATTTGACTTACAAATCTGCGATGATGAACTATAATATTTCACATCAGCTTATAAGAATAGGACAGTGAGATAACAATGAATTAGGCCTATCACTGTTTGGCAATTATCTAAATAGGTATCAATAGTCTAGCTGTAGGTGCATGTATCTCAAAAAGTTATGGTATTAGTCTAGGCTAGTTTTGATTATGATGTAGTAAGGGCTAGACTAGTATGAAATGGACTGTTGTTATGGTATGGGAGAGCATTGGGCTAATATAGGCACTGCGCAAACCTGCTCTCTCCACATACAGAGTCAACCTGCGTAACCAATACACACACCGAATACTTTAAAATAGCCGTTGAGACCATACATGAAACAGCCGTATGCCTCATGCGAAAGCCACGCGGCAAACTCTCCACACAAATCTTTCCGGAAAATGAAGCACAGAAAACCTGTCCAAAATGACAGATTCTGATTTAATTATGAGCTTATACTCGGTCCACATGTTCTATGAACCTGCATTCATAACATTATGAGCTCAAAGTGAGGTATTTTGGTGAACAAACTTTGCAAAATAAGTGAGTTTTGAGGAGAAAGTGACACTTACTTCTGTACGAAATCACTCCAGCAAGAAGAGAGAGAGACGGATTTTCACGTGCGACGTAGGCCCCACCGAATTGTGCAGCGCGCAAGATTAAAGCACTGGGCCTACATCCGGCATAGGCCTAATACAACAATTTACATACATTTTTTTCGTAATTATTATGACAGGGATATTCAAATATAATCACCATGATCATCAACAAATATTAATTATGTTTGAAATTTCAGTTGTGTACGCATAGCATGCCGGCATAGTCGCGGTGATAAGGTTACAGTAAATAGTAAACAATAGACTTGTCTCAAGGCGGAATTTAAGTCTCATTCCAAGTTGGATCGCCTCATTAGTAAACCATGGGAAACCTTGTCTGTAAACCTTAATAGTAAATCTTATAGTCAACCTTTATAAGTAAAGCTTAGTTAATAACTATATTATCATTATAGTTAGTAAATTTTGTTAAATAGGCTATCCCTTATTAGTAAACCTTGTTAAACATTATAGTAAACATTATTTGCAAACCATTTTAAACCTTACAAATCTCATTAGTAGACCTCATCAAACCTTAAAGTAAAGTTATATAACACCAATCTTGTTGTCTATAAGTTATCAAACATGTAATGCGCCTATAATGTCCCCCCCCCCCCCGCTGCCCCAGGTCCGATGTCGGGATTTGGTCACGTGTCACGCCCCAGGGTGGGGATTTTGGTCACTCAAATTACATTGTTAACATTGGCGTACTACATGGAAAGGCAATCACTAGTGCGCCCCACGTATGTATGTCGGGGCATTGTCACTTAAATTTTGCCCGAGGGGTGGGGATTTTGTCACTTCAAAAGTGACAATCTCCACGTCTTGGGTGGGGCAGTCCGGGGGGAGCGGTGGGGGAAACAATTGATAGGCGCATAACTTGTTCATTAATGACGATTAGAATTGGGCAGATACACATTTCATTCACCCCTCATCTAAGTTACGCATGCGCACAAATAGCAAAGTTTCAACGGGAAAAAAAAAGCGCGAGTGAAAATTGCAATATACGCCGATATTGAAATATGAATACCGTGACAATGCACTGATGTAAAATAAGATGCAGCATATTTTTTAGTCCCAGTCCTTCACTCTGGTCTTATAACAGAACTTCAGGGATTTAAGTATATGCCCTTTATAAGGACCATTTAGGCGAAGACAGTAATAATTAAACCATGATTTTGTAATCTTTCTTCACAGGCTAATCCGAATGAGATCTGTGCACAGCTGAAATATTGCTCAGCAGAGAGAACAGGTGATATGTCGAATCTTGTCAGCAACATGGCCGCTAGCATGGAAAAGGTAGTTGTCATTAATTGTTTTAAAAAAATTCCTGTCAACCTCGATTCCTTGATATATTCTGGAGTAAAGGCATAAAGAATAGGTTTTATCATGTTGCAATAACAAATAGTGTACCCTACATACCTAACTCTGTCATTTATTAACCAAGTTTCCTTGACATTCTGCCGTAGTACATAAAGTATGTAATGAATGAAGTACAATTACATTAAAATGGTACCTTCGGGTGACATTTTGCAGTAAATTAGTTTACATTAGTGAGACATGGATCATCAGGGAGACATTTTAATGTCTCCCTATATAGTGTTTGAAATACCATTCCTACGACGAATTTTACTACAGTCACAACTTGCTTAAAACCAGTCGTTAGGACGATAATTGTCAAGTATTGGAGGGGCGGAGTATTCATAAATAGGGTTAGGGGTTTATGTTGTTTTTATTTGTGAACAATGCTATGTAAATGTCTCCCTGAGGTACCATTTTATTTTCGCTATTATTGTATGAATAGCTTTTGTTCTAATAATTGATAGAACCTTCTATCTGTCACCAAATGAAAATATTCTTTCCATTGCACAAACATTCAATATTTGTTTTATACAACGCATGAAAAAATCCTCGTCATCTGATTGGTCAGAACCACCGATCGTGCGACCATGCAATGGAACATCTATTTACCGTGGAATAGAACGTCTATTTTTTTGCGGTGCGGCCGGGTCGTGGGTTGGGACGAATAATTCAATGACATGTGATCAACGACCTACCAATTATAGATGACGGGGATTTATTCAGGGGTTTTATAATAGCTTATAACTACCAAAAACCTGATCAGTGGTTTGATTCGATGTTTGATGTTTGATGTCGAATTATGGTGACGGCTGTTTTTAATGCTTCGGTAATGTACTGCATGCAGCATCAATTTTTGGTTTAATGTACATCCATTGTTTAATTTACACTTTCCTCTCCCTTTTGTATTGTTTCTGTACAGCAAGAGGATCTCGCCATGTCCCAGAAATTGAACCGACGCAAGGCATGAAAATGGCAGCACGGGTTGCACATGTCAAGTGTGCTTATATTTACTATAGTGTGTTAAGGTAATCAGGGAGCTACCGCGGACGAATGTATTTGCATTGTAGTTTAAGTGTTATGAAATGGAAATGGGAGACCGCCTCTATTGAGAGAGCAATCAGTAAGGGCGAGTCGGTGCACTCTAACAAGTCCCGGGTCAGACTTGACCCGGTAAAAGGGTCACGTGGGGCCTGACCCTTTTCTGAGTCAAAAATGACACTTTTCTGGGTGAAAATTACACTGTGTGACTCATTTTCCGGGTCATTTTGACCTGGAAAAGTGTCATTTTTGACCCGGAAAAGGGTCTGGCCCCACATGACCCTTTTCCGGGTCAAGTCTGACCCGGGACTTTTTAGAGTGTGAAAGGCGAGTTGACCTGACACCGTCGCGTAGAGCGCTAGTACGGTGTTTTGGGGGTGGCAGGTTCAAGTCCCGCTCCACGCAATCTTTGATTAACATGGTTTAAAGGTTTTGATTTAAAACCTTTAAGCGTGAGGTAACGGGTTTAAAATTTTTCCAAGAGCCAAGTCGTGCTTGATAGCTAGGCCTACCTATAGTTAGAAAAAAAAGTAAGCATATACTTTTACATTCTTCTTGTCCATACCACAGTGCTATCCAAAGATCATGCCATGATTTCACTATATGTAACTAGGAATTCGATCTTTAATGATTAACTATATATACATGGTACATGTGCTTAAACCTGGTATCACAGCACAGAAGAGCCACTTTGTGCCTTGAGGGACACTATCAGTAACAGTGTTCAAATGGGTTTAATTTGTCGGACTTATGAGGCGTCGGACTTACGAGGCGTCGGACCTATGAAGCGGAATAAATAAATGTTATGCCTCATAAGTCCGACGCCTCATAAGTCCGACTTATGAGGCGTCGGACCTATGAGGCGTCGGACTTATGATACGGCCGCGTTCAATGGTAGTAGCAGGATTTTTCAGCAAGATATTCTAGCCAGTCAAGGGCGGATCCAGAACCAACTTTGTTTTTGGGGAGGGGGGCAAGGGCTCGAGTATATTTTGTTTCAAAAAGGGAAGGGCATTAAGTATATAGTATCGTGCGCCGTTTCCACATTGTAATATTAAAATTAAAATGTATTCGTAGATGATGGCTTAATGTAAGGGAAATACGCAATGTTTTAATGTATTTCCGTAAAACTAAAGAAAAGGCGTCTTCACTTCTCCGATAAAAATGAAATCGTTTTGTAGGGGGGAGGGGGACATGGCCTCTGTCGCCCCCCCCCCCCCCATCCGCCTATGTTAGAGCGTAATACTACTCTAGTTATTTCCGTTAAATAAAGAAACATCAGGTTTGAGCTGAACAGCAGTGATATCTATTAATTATAAAGACAATTAAAAAAAAAACACTAGTAAAATCGCACAACGAATAAAACGTGGGACCAACAACGTTATCTTTGTTTTTATTCTTTAATTCGTTATCATTTTATCCAAATAATTTTGAAGAATATAAATTGGGAATATATACCTATTCAATTAGCAGAATATAAAATAGGAGTATCACGAGCTTGCCCGATACCAATATCAAACAACACAAAGAAAATAAGCATGTTTTCTATGGTTCCAAGTGTGTGGGTAACTCTACACGGTTATTGCAGTAGTTTATTCCACTGATCAAATTATACATAGGCTTACACTGTATATGAATATAATTGTAAATAAAAGAACATGAAATGACAAACTATTGGGCGCAAATATACTTCATATTAAAAATTGATAGCAAATCGAATCCTGATTATTTGCCAAATACCGATTTTAACATAACCCCTTTAACCGTTCACGCCCGGTTTCTTGGTGTTTTCTTAGCCTGCAAGATATGCTTTTGACCGATCTGGATGATGCCACCTCGGGATCCTAAGGTGAAATTGAGATATCCAAGATGGCTTCCAGGATGTTTTGGGTTTTTAAAAGGGGGGGGTGCTTTCTTGGCCTTTGAGACCTGCCAATCGTAAAACTGCATGATGCACCGTGGCATCTTTGAGGAAATTTAGATATCCAATAAACATGGCAGTCAGTTTAATTATGATATGATCACTCGCAGACTCTTACAACTATTCAATTCAATCCAGCGCCCAAATTGTATTTTAGTGTTCTGTTGATCCGTTTTTAAAATTTTCTATCCATACCTAATTTCTTTCCCTAAAACGGCTCCCAAAAAATGGCCGTTCCATGGTCGTGATCGTAGCTACCGTAAGCTGGCCGTTGACGAATAGCACAAGACATTTTAAGTTAACTCGGTGGTGGACCGAATATCCAATTTGTAACGTTCAAATTTGTTTTTGAGCCAATTAATTACTGGCTGCCCCTTAATAATTCCGTTCTCGCGCGATAGGCTGGTTCCCGCCTATCATCAGTATCGATAAAGTACGGACTGGGAGCCAGTCTGCTCCCAAAGCGTATCTATTTATGCCAATGCAAAACAACCCCTTTTCAGAGGGTTGCTAACGTCAAAAAAAGGGGGGGGGGTTCTTGGATGAAATAAAGCATGCAAATTGAAATGTATGAATAGAGGGGGAAAAAAGAATTATGTTGTAGAGCATGAGGAACGCAACTGTAAGGAAGGTGAACGCAACAGTTCAGCATGGAATTTAAAATCCGATTTATTACAAAACTAGCTAGTAAAATAGTAATGCTATAAACAGTTAACCAAACAAAAATAACATCACAAGAAAATTGTCAAACATGTCACGCAAAATATCGAGTGGGACCAGGTTCACAAGTGAATGAACAAACACAATTATTTAAATGTTGGTAATGTAAACAAATGAAGGTTATGCTATAACATTATTTTCCATTAATGTTGTGTTTGCAATGTTCAACAAATATTATCTGCGAAAACAATTGTATCAAAAAGTTACGATTGCTTATAGAACAAACCATAACTTCGCAGATGATTTTGAAATCAAATGAATTTTGCACGATGGACGTAATTATCTCGTCATCTCAAAATACAATGCTTGTATATAATGTCGACCCACCCAAAATAATACGTTATTTAGCTATGGTACAGAATATATAGGTCAAGATGGCCACCAAAAAATTATTGATTTAAAACGCACCAACATTTTCTAACATCTACAATAAATCACAACACAATACTTATATACACGAATCACACCAATTAAAAATCAGGAATAATGTTGTCAAAGATATTTATAAACCGTCACTCTTTAGTCTAAACTCTCAAATAAAAACAGAAGAAATCAAAAGATACACACTAAGAATAAAGTTGACAGAAACAGTATAGATTTAAACCGCAGCATAAAATGTAAGATGTCACTAAACAATCTGTATAAATATAGTTAGATCTTGAATAAAATGGTCTCACTCAGTGAAAAATACAAATATTATAATATGCTATTCAAACGCAGTCACATCTCCCTGGTGTACTTGAGTTAGGAAGATTTTGGCAAGATTACCATATGCGAAGTTCACTAATTTTCCTCTGTATTGACTAACAAGCCCCCAGATAGCAATTTCATGTCATCAAAGTCAATTTGAGCAGTGAGAAAATACAAGCATTTTCTTAGAAAACACTTAGAATTTTTCAGTCCACTCTCATAGGGTTTGTACACAGAGTGTTGAGTGAACTTCGTATATGGAAATCTTTCAAAGATTTATACTAGAACAAGCTCCTAAGCTCAGGGAGGGGGTGTCACGTGGTTTATAAACTGGGGCAGATAGGGAAAATATTTGTGGGAATTGTGGGCCTTTGATGATACAAGCATGGCATTTGGCACGCAGTCAGAGTATGTTTTACGAAAGATATTTGGCTATGGGGCCACTACAGATTTGTCCTTTGAAAAAAATATAAGTAGAATAACAAGCAATTTTTAAATTGACTGCCATTGCTCGTTATTCTATCTATACTTTTTGTTCAAAGGACAAATCGGCGATGGCCCTATAGCCAGTACTGCCTATAGCCAAATATCTTTCTCATGACATACTCCGACTATGTGCCGAATTCCATACTTGCATCATCAAGGGCAAATCCCATCACCTATCTGCGGTACTAATATCGGCGGGATTCTCAACACAATAATTCAGTCATGTTATGACACCATTCCTGGAGAGTTGCAGATGAAGAATTTCAGAAAAGGTTGTTAATATTTACACCGTTTAAAACCCAGTCAATTGGAAAGAAGAGAATCGCAAACATTTATAAAATGTTTAGTCATCCCTATTTTATCTTTACCGCATAATTGTTAACGGAAACTGAACTTCCATTCAATATTTGTTCTCTTCTCGGAATTACTTAGCTTGGAGCACAACCCCTCCAGCCTCCAATGGTCCCGGATAGATACTGGTGTAGGTGGGCGGAGAACTCTCAAATTTGACACTCAGGTCCTCACTGGTACCTGGCAGTAGCGGGTAACCCGCCTTCAGACGATCAGAGTTTGAAGCCGGACCCCACTCGGGACTTGGTTTGAAGGAGAAACGCAAACGCTACAAAAACAGAGAAAGAAATAGATATTGCATTAATTTGTCGAATCACTGAAACTTGTTAGAGTATAGTATTTAAAAGGGACACTTTAGGAAGCCTTTTTCTTTTCTTTCGTCTATGAGCCGCCGACATAGTTTGTTCACAGACCTAGTTCTTTTTGTGGGCGCTCCGGAAATAGTCTATAAATAGACTGTTTTAAGTAAAGAAGACCATTGGCAGCTATCCAAAAAGTAACCGACCAAATTATTGTTAAAGCTTACTAGTCTTGGTTAAAGACAGTAATGATACTAAACTCCAAATGAAATTATTCCTTCTGGCATGCTGTCATTTAATTTTAAGAAATCAATAAAGGAAGCCCCACTCTATACATAAGTCGGTTTCCTTTGTTCAGTTAAGCGGAAAGGGTTTGGCCACACGCCAGGGCGGGTAAAATGTTATACAATGTATACAAATTGTTGACTGTTGTAAATAGTCTTGCCAGGAGGCAAACGAGAGAGTTCAGAAAGTGAGCATCGAGACTTTGTTGTTGCTTTAATAATGAGTTTAATAAATGCGATACTAGCGCAACGGCACAAAAAAAAAATGTGTCCTGCAAAATTCCTCCGGGAACAAAGTGGCTGTGCTGGAAGGAAGGAACTGGGCTGCTATATTCTTCAATGAACTGACTTAATTCGTTCAAACATGTTCCAACTGAGAGGAGTAAAAGTGTAACCTTTTCTGACGTATTTCTGACAGACTATGGACCTACCTCCATCAGGGTGTCTCCCTCAGCTCGCACTATCAGGAAGAAGGTTGCATAGATTGGGATAGCCACCACTGCAGCAAGCACCATCAACCAACCCAAGGCTTCGGCGAATGGAGGATAGGTGTAGCTACTGTAGGTGAGATTGCTGTAAGTCACAGCAAAGAAGACAAAGATGGCCTACAGGACAGAAGAAACAAACATGGAATTTTCAGATGTGAAGTAATATTACGCCTGCAACATTTTTCCACGACAGGTTGATTAATTAATTGTTTACTTGATTGATTTACTTACAGCCAGTACAAGTGGAGCCAACGCCACAAGGCAAACTTTCCAGTACAGACCCAGTCCGCCTGGGACCATCACTGCCATATCCTTGCTAAACTTGTTGATTCCTACAATACAAAGTATCAACAACAACAAAGCAATATTAATAAAGATACCGTATAGATTGATCAATAATAATACTTGTGACTGATGGATGAACATTTCAAAGATAAAGCGCTCTTAACCATCGGCGTTAGTGTGGCATTTTCCACGCACGGTTCCGTGACCGTATACTACAGTTTGTACTTTGTAGTACACGTAAAAATAGGGGTCCAAATTAAACTCGACTATTTGCTCTCTATCAAATTTAGGTTCAACAGTAGTCAGAAGACTGCAAACAGCCGTCTCTTGAGCATGCTGACTAGTCTTGTGGACAGGATGATTGAATATCCATGCCCTGCGGTGCGGCTGGCTAGACTCACTACAATGATTTTATTACTCAAGCACGTGGTTCTTGACAGAGGGGCTGGGGTTTGGCTAAGATTTTCAACCTCAATAGTTCAACTCTGGTTAAAGGCACGTGTTTGAGTAATAAAATCCACTTTATTTGGCTATGTCTGAATGAGGGACTTGTGAAATATAAAAACAAAATTGACCCCAAAATGGACTAATTATAAAATTAATCAAAAGCGTGAGACTACACCATTTATAGTACGTACCCTGCCTGCGCGGAGGAATTAAGGAGTAAAGAATCAACAACTTCTTGGTTATATTCTTACACCAATCACAGAAAATCTTACCATAAACAAGGGAGATGACCACACACTCGAGCAGAGCGATCAGCAGAAGTGAGAACCCTGCCGAGTAATTATCCATCAAAGTCAACAGGTAGATACCTCCCTGGATCAAAACAAACACAGCATTCGATCAAGAGCAGATCAATTCTATCAGCTCCATGCACATACGGGGCGAGTCAAAAAGAAATTGACCTGGATTAATAATTTCCCCCTTAAAGTCAATTAAATTTGATACACCGATAAAGCATTACTTCTTGCTTTGCTACACTCTCCAAAACTATTCAATATGTGAACATTTTGCTTGTAAAGTCAATGACCTTCAAGAGAACAAGGCATTTTTGCGAGCATGTTCTTCCACTCGTTTGAAAAAATAATCACTGAAATTGATCCATGCCATCAAAAGTTATGCATTATTTTACTAAAAGAAACCATTTTACACCTGTCCATGGAATGCTAAGTGCTTCGAAGCTAGCCATTCAGCCGAGTGAGTCACTTTCTTTTTAACTCGTCACTGAGGGCGCTACACACATCTTAAAAACAGCATGTGGCAGGTACCAGATAAATAAAATAGATTTAATGTATGAGGTCATAATTATTTACCCTGGTTGTCATGGGCAACCCAAGCAAGAAGAACGTGCAGCAGACTATGAATGTGATCAATGTCTTCCATTTGTTGATGTTCTTGAAATAATACCTCAGCTCATCAGACACTGCTGTAATCAACGTCTCAGTCATCACAAACTGGAACAGAAACCACACAGACAGCTTATCAAGCAACTATTATTTGAAACACTGACGGGCATATCCCCCAGCCTAAATCTGGCTGTGAAACTTCGAATGTGAATTAACCATGGATCCTATACACACAAGGACAAACGACTGTTCTGAGCTCTAGAGTACAAAATGCACTGAGGGGACCTTCCTTAATTGGTTAGACGCGTGATAACGGGCATTAATACCCGTTGGCTTGTAATCGCGAATCTTCCAGGTGTGTCATTATGTCGGGGTTTTTGCATGACATCTACAACGGAAATATTCATAAAACTGTAAGCAAAACTTCTCCTTATGTATGATATTGTAATATGTATAATATTGTGATATGTAATTGTTCCAAAAATTGTAAAAATAAATACTTCAGGATATATATCGACATAGATGAAGTATTTACCCGGGAAATAAACGTCAAATTTCGAGGAGAACACCGTTTACCCAAATTTCGTTTTTAATTAGGCATTCATTGAAAACTTTTGAAAGATATGGTCCCAAACCGATGAAACAAATGCGATATTTCATAGTTCATTTTAAAGCTAAAGATATTGTGCTCGGCGTTAACATGCCTATGTAGTTATCACTTATAAATCAGAATTCAAAAATAAATGCCAAAAATGTAAGATCATGAATTTTCAAAAATATTATTTGCTGGCTTGACGGACTTTGACAATAGATCGGGCACAGAGCCCTGCAAATCTGAAAGCCGCCGGCGCAGGGGCTTTGTTGACAAGAATTTGTGATATTCCCACCTGAACGGGCCGTTATCATGAGTCTAACCAGGAGTTTAGCCGAGTCGTTAATCCTTGTTTGTAAGATCCGTGAGTTAACCCTCTCCCTACTCTAGACACAGCACTTACCGTTCTTATCCCAATAGGCTGTATATAGAAGATACTTTTTGTATTTCACTCACCTGGCTATCCAAGCCCAGAGTGAAGAGCATGAAGAAGAAGAGAATGGACCAAAGAGGAGCGACGGGCATCCTAGCCAGGGCTTCTGGGTAAGCGACGAAAGCAAGGCCGGGACCTGTGGGAGATTATCAATAAACATGACGAAAATTGAAACATTTCTGAACTGACTGTAGTCCGCACTGTAAATGCTAAAATTCAAGATATCATTCTGTTATTTTATTTGTGATGTGCTATGTGATATTCCTAACCCTGCTTAATGCAACAGAAAGCAACAAAGGTAACAAGTTGTTGCATACTGTTGCAATTAGCAGCAAAATGAAGTCCCCGTGCTTTGTTGCATCTTGTTGCATTTAGCAGCTGGGTAACTGCTCATTGTGCCAAGGAGATACAAGAGTTCCACTGTTGCAGTTTATAGCCTTAAGCATCCTTTTTAAGGTAACTGCTTGGTGCCAAGGTTGGTGTGCACTGGGTTCACTGCACAATGCAACAGGATCCACTGTTGCAGTTTGTTGCATTTAGCATGGTTCTCATTTGAGTTGGGTTGGATATTGTTGCATTTAGCAGGGTACCTCAAAAATACCCGATTTGGTTAGGGATATTCTACGTTTGTGGAGTTTCAAAATTAATGTCTGCATTTCTGCAAATTCCTTGTCCAACTAAACGACTGCTTTGTGTGGACTGAGTATTGAAAAGGAGGTGATATGATCAGAAGAAAGAAACTTTACTTACCGGAGTCAGCGACCGTTTCAATGGGCAAACCAGAATCATGAGCCATGAAACCAATCACAGAGAAGATAGCAAAACCAGCGAAGATACTGGTACCACAGTTAGTGAATGCGATTATGATGCCATCACTGAAAAATAAGAAGAATCAGAAAGAAGCTCATGAATGTCATTTTTACAAAACGGAACTGAAAACTCCACGATTTGATCAGATTCCGACAAGAACGACCCCAAAGTGAATTCGGAAATACTAATGGCTGAGAGGTGTTATATGAAAGCACGAACCGTACGAAGTTGTTGTCAAATTTGTTGTAGCTAGCAAGTGTGTGAAGACCTCCCCAGGCTGGGCCAAGGGAATAGAAGATCTGTACAGCAGCATCCTTCCAGACCTGTCAGACACAAAAACAACCGACACAAGCCAGTCAGAGGCAGATGGATTCACAAACAGGTGGACAATCAATGATGTAATTGGCTGAGGAATCTATCAATTAATATGATTTCGGGGCATACTTTAGCGTTCAGGAGTTTGTGAAACTCTGGCTTGATGTAGAAGATGACTCCATCGAGAGATCCCGGCAGAGTTGCTCCACGGATCAGTAAAATCAGAAGAACGACGTAAGGAAAGGTGGCCGTGAAATACACAACCTGCAAGAACAAGTTTTTAAAAAAGGAATAAATCAATAATTCGAGAGGACTTTGCGTAACTACCAAGCAAGCACTACTGTTGAAGGATATGTGGTAAATCTTAGACATTCAGACAAATTCACGATGAAAAAAACTGACCTTTCCTGACGACTTTACTCCACGCACAATACAAAGGAACACGACGGTCCAAGCCAGTAGCAAACACAATGCTATCTGCCATCTGATGGGCCCCATATCCTCCATACCGTCACTACGATCCAAGACATAGCGGCTATTAAAGAGACAATAATCAAAAGAATTCTCGCATTATTAATTATATAAATAAAGCATAAACGTCTCCATTATTTAACACTGGTCCTTATAGATATCACATTCTTAACAATTAGAAATTGTGAGTTATGATAAGTAGTGGCCACGCCTTCATACTTTGAGATTTAGCCACGCCCCTGTGATTGGTCAATTTGAATGCAGTGTTTTGTAATACAACAACAGCCGGGCGCGTATCGCGTAACATAATACAGAACACGCGACAGACTTAATTTGTTGCCGTGTCTAGGGTATTCTTTTATCAACGTCTATGACCCGACAACGGTGAATGACCGAAGACCCGATATAGAAAGCACCCGCTGATTGGTCAAAAATGTAGACGTCAAGATGCGGCTGTCTTGCATAATTAATAAGCGAATCTGCTCAAATGTAATATTTCGCCATGGTCTATCACATAGACTACCCCACAATATCGTGGACTGAAATTCAAAGTTATAAAAGGGGCATAGTCTCCATTTCATTTCCAAAATCTCTTCAGTCTGTAAAACAAATCACAAATTAAAAAAATCTTTGAAGATAAATATCTTACTCCCAGAATTCCAGGGATGGTCGGGTGGATGTATTGAGGTACACCGTTGTTCCGTTGGCTTTGCTGACCACACAGTTTGCCGTATTCCATTCTCTGTTGCAATCACTCCAGGGTAGGACTGAGGTGAACGATGCAAACAAGAAGAACAGAGTGTAGCAGATGACGACATTGTAGTAGATGGCCACAAGGGCTGTGATGATGCACATAGCATAGCCCAAACCTAGGCAGAGAATGAAACAAAAATGTTTATTTCTGATAGACTAAAGAAACTTGCACACAATTCAAGAGATGTAGTTGAGATGGATAAATGGAACATTTTTTTTTTTTTTTTTACCTTTGAAGACTGGCGAGATTGTCCAGATTGTGATACATCCTTTGCTAGCGAACTGACCAAAGCCTAACTCCATGACGAACATTGGTAGGCCAGCTATCATCAACATGATCACATATGGCACCAGGAACGCACCTAAACAAGATGCAAAGATTAAGATGGTTAATATCAACCGGTTACATCGCATATCAACAAGTTACATAATTATATAAGTAAATCTAATAAAAAATAAATGCGGAGTGACGTTGAAACTTAACAAGTTCTTCTTCAGAGGCAAAATGACGGAACCAACATGTAGGGACTCACTTTTTAATTAAATCGGCAAATCATTCGCATACGGATGCATAGCTATGTTCCCAAACACTATGTTAACCCATCCCATGTCCTATGCCCTATGTTCCCCACAGTGACCCCATTCATATATCCACTAACCCTAAACCTAGTAGAACACTGGGGAACATATTGACTGGGTAACATATAGGGACTGGGGAATATACGAGACTGGGGAACATATAGGGACTGGGGAACATATAGGGACTGGGGAACATTGGGTAGACACCTCTCATACTACAGTGTCCATGGAATATCGGCCCATAAACTAGCAAGACAACAGTTTTAATTGTTTTCTTTGATTTTTTTTCACGGAACAAGGTAAAGGAAGCCTCAAACTATTCATCCATTGTTTCACTGCCGTTTTAAATTACTTTTTACCTCATCTAATGTCAACTGTATTATCAGGGACATTCCCTTTCTGATTATTTTTTTGGGACGAGTGCCAAACCTTCTCCAAATCCTGTTTCCGTGTTTTCTACAAATCCCCCTCCCGGATCCACCCCATACCAAGACCTGCCCTACCTTGATGTGATCTTTGATAATTAAAATCGTACTGGACATATCCGGGAGATCTGACACATGAAAAGTTACAAACATCCAGCCCTGATTCGAAGTGACACTTTTGATGCATGTAACAGACAATTAACACTCCCCTGTCTAGATTTGCACTTGATTCAAGCATGGAGGAATAAGAACTCCATGATTCAAGGACCCCAAAACAGGTGTCTATCAAATGTTGTGGTTTTTCCTATAGTCCGAAAATTTGGGACTCTCAATACTGTGTATGAGAGTTCTAAACCTTCAGATGAAAACATGCAATAAGCCTACTACTACAGGGCGAGTAAAAAAGAATGCGGAACACAAACCTCCCAAAAAATGTATTTCATATTTTAAAAAAAATATTTAGCAGTCAACAGTCCAGGTCCAGTAGGTTTTTCCTGAAGTGGGAGTATTTTAATAGAAGGCGTTTTCAACTGCCGTTCATCAGCAGTTCGCCAAATTACGTCACTTCTCTTATGTTTGGCCTACATCCACTAGATGGTTTGAAATAATTTACAGTAGAACGTTGCTACAACGAACACCACTATAACGAACACTACTTTAACGAACTACCAAAATTAATGCAAAGTTCAATGATGCTGAACATTATCGAATTCTGACAAGTTAGGTTTTTATGGAATGATCAAGATGGAATAAAAAATGTCTATGTATATATTTACCTCCTCCATTGATATAGCAGAGATAGGGGAATCTCCACACGTTGCCCAGCCCCACAGCGAAGCCGATGCAAGATAGCATGAAGTCCACTTTACTGCTCCAGTTGCCTCTCTCTGTCTCGTCGACCTCTGATGGCTTTCCATCCATAGTTGACGACTGGATTGGAATGTCCTCAGCCTTGACGATGGCACCACCGTCAAGCTGGGGGCAAAATCATATTTGAAAATGAAATGAGGAAAAATGTAAAACAAAATCATAATTATTGACCTTATGCGTGTAGCGGCTGTTAGATGGCATCTTTTGATATTTTAATTCAGTTACAATGAATGCATTAAAGGTTCACTTATGTATATCCCAGCAAAACAAAAGCATTGCCCTCTACGATGACTGCTACGAATAAAGGTCTAGGCCTATAGCACAACTATCAATCAAGCCAATTATCAAGCACAGACATTTGGATTAAAAACAAACAAAATTAGGAAATTCGAGTCAGATGAGATGGGGCTAGACTCAATACCCATGTTCTTCAGTTTTTCGCTTTTCATGCGCCTTAACCATTGACGATCATTTCACATTCAGTTAGCGAGAACTGGCTTTAACAGGAAAAAATTGTTATTTCCCCTTGATGGCGATACGGTCTGACAATCTGGAATGAGTCAGCGGAATTTAAGTCAACATTAATCTGGTGGATTATTGACACAAACCACATGGGCGTCGCGAGGGGGGGGGGGGGTTCAAGGGGGGCGCCCCCCCCCAGAAAAAAAGGGAAAAGAGATGCGAAGCCATATTGCTTTTAACTTGGTGGAGGGGGAGGGGGAGGGGAGGGGGAAGAGAGCAAATGTTCCCCTGCCCACGCTCAGAAAAATGATAATTGAGAATATGTTGAAAAAGTTCAGGAATTTTTGGGGGAAATGTGCTTTGCCCTCCACCCTGGTAAAAAATCCTGGCGACGCCCATGGACTCATGTACGAGAGCCCCAAATCTTAAGGTATTGAAAACATGCAATACAAGCAAATAGACTGGCACATGAAACAACTAATTAAACACCCTTTTAGTACTGCATCAATCAAGACACATCTGGTACCCAGTCTCGATTTCTACACATTCTTTCCCTAATCATGCCACCATACTACTGAATGGTCAGTCTTTTCCAAAAGTCGTACATGTAAAGCCGGTCTAGTCTTAGGATTCAAACTGAAATCCCTTAGCATCACTGGTGCAAATTATTGAAGAAAGGTCTCCTTTAATATTGAATTAAGACCTCAAACTTGGCTGGTGCAAAAAAATGAGGACCTTGTCTTTCCCTCTTGAAAAGTTTTAGAGAATTTTGTCAGCTTAGGGGCGGGTAAATTGGCCCGACTTTTGTTTTGCATTTTTTATTCTGCAGTCAAGGTCCCCAATCTGATGCAAACCACACACCCCGCACACCCAATATTTTTGGATATAGCGGATTGACACCAACAGGAACCGTGACGTTGGTGTAAATGTAATTGACGGTTTCCGCCCGTACGATTCACGTTCAACTTAGACCATGTAATGTTGGGGTAGCAATTTTCTCCGAAGTTGTTATGAATATAGCCCTACAAGTATGGCTCAATTAATCCTGGTATACCTCCGAATTGTGAGCCACACAACGTATCACGGTGTGAGGAAAAGTTGTTTTGAGAAAATCGAAATCGGGGGACTATTTTTTTTCACTTTATTTTCACTTTAATGATACCTGCTTATAATAACCAGGAAACCAGGAAAGTCAGCTCTAGCTATGAAGTCTAGTTATCCTGTAATTTTTAAGATAAACATTTGCAGAGATTTGGTTCCAATCCCCCCCCCCCCCTGCCACCATTGGTTAAATATCTTACCGTGAAAGCCTTGTTAGTGGAGGCAGCAGCCTCCAAATCCTTGTCTCCAGCAGGCATGATAAAGTCCGATCCTATCTGCAATTAAAAAGTAGCGAAATATTGCAAGAATTTGGTTATGTAATCCAAAACTTGTCGGTCATTTCTTCAACGTGACACCACGAAGTAACACCCGATTGGACTTGAGTGCGCAATACGCGTGCGTATTTTACAGAATCGAGTGATTTTCGTTTTCACGAAGTAACACCCAAGTGCACTGTGCGCTCAAGCCCGGTTCATACTCGGCGCGAAAGCGAACGCGAATGTGTATCGTCAGGGCGTGTTTTCGCGATGTGAATTCGCACATTTTAACTCCGGCGAATTTCGCAGCGCATGCTCCCCTGACGTCAAATTCGCTTCGCATTCGCATTCGCGTGGCGTATGAACCGGGCTTCACTCGGTAAATTTTCGTTTTCACGAAGTAACACCTATCTTTATCTCACCAGTTTATAAGGCTTTTATTTTATTTTGTTCGTAATCCCACATGAATACGAATTATTTACATTCCTGTCAATCGTTTTAAAACGTTTTCATCCGAATTGTATTTAGGAAACAGTGTTATAACTTAAAACTTTGTGAGAACGAAAATCGTTCGCGCCAGAGTCCGAAGTGCGCGTGCACACTTGGGTTTTACTTTGTGAAACCAAAGTTTGTCATGTAGCGGTTTTCACGACGTAACTTGGGTGTTACCTCGTGGTGTCGGTGACGATTTGTCACTGCACAAAAACAGGAAAGAATGTTGCAACCTGATGCCACTTTTTTTTCTAAATATAATCTCAATGAAGGTCATTAATTGCAAAAAAATGATGATAAGACACGTATCTGGGACTGAGAAACATTTCCAATTCTGTTGTCGAAATACTTCGACTTTGTACACAACCGCTGAAGTGGCATCAGGTTGTAACATTCTTTCCCCAAAACACGGTTTTTTTCTCTGGATGCGGAAAGCTACAGACAGTTACTATCCCAACTTCTCTCTGAAGAACTGCGCTGTTTCGTTCCGTCCTTTCACTTGTGAACAGTTCATATGAACTTACCTATAAGCAGCGAACTCAGCAACGAAGACGACAACGATGTGACGACACGCTCAGCAACGAAGAAAACGATGTAACTATATACGGTGAAATATTTCACGCACACAAGTAGCTGTGGAACAAACAATATCCAGGTATCTTAGCCAATGGAAATCAAGCGTTGCTTGTCAATTTGGTTAGACAATGGAAGAGGCTAGGGTTGAGACCTGCGCAATGCAAATATAATCGAGGTAGTGGACACAATACTTGCCAAATTCCTTGGCAGTGCTGGCGCGCCCAGGAGTATATGCATATCAAAAGCCATAAACCCTTTAATAAACAACAAGAAGGGGTTACGTAAATAGCGCGGAACAAGCAAGCACTACGCAGTGTAGTTTTTCTCATTCTCATAAAAAAACACACAAGGAATGTATAGGCTTTGGCGGCATACATCAAGGTTAGCCGAGCCGATGAAAAATGTGCTCATATATAGCAGGACGTTCGTTTTCGTGTTGTGTTTTTACCATCCAGCACCCCAGACTCAAGAACCATTGAGTTTTAAGCAACTATACATCTGGGAGCATAGATAAGCCATTGTTAAAAAAAAATACGGAATGTCCGCGCCCACAAATAAGCACAAACACATTTCAAAGGTCCCAGCTTGGTAATACAGATAACGCCATCTCCTGATGATCAGCCTGGTCTGAAGACTGCAACTGGCTGAACCCTTCCCGTGCCAAGTATTTCAAGAATTTAGAACATAGAAATTCTTTTCCATTCATGCAAAAAATAAAGTCAACTCAATTATAAGCAAGAATATCATGATAAGTGGATCTCTAGCGTTTAGACCAAAAAGGTAAAACAACACAATAACAAATACCTTTCTTTGTTCAAGGAGTACACTAATTGTTCAAGTCCAGCTATATCATGCGGCAGTCCGGTTATAAAATGGCAAGTTGTCAAAAATGTGGTTTTTATATAGCTTGCCTTGCATGAATGAACCACGCGCCGTGCGTCACACTTAAGCTAACTTGACGAAGGTCAAAGGCCTTGACGTCACAGTCTCAAGTACAAGCTGCATTGTTATGAAGGTTCAGAAATGTACTATTCGCATGCGGGGGGTTTCATAGAAAAAAAACAGACTGGCGCTTAATGCGCGGAACACGTGCGTGTTCATTTAGTAAATGACCATAATGGAGAATCAACATGTGGAATATTAATATAGCTCACCACCCCTAGCCTAGACTAGTAGTAGACGGGAAAATTCAGTGAGAAATACGATCCTCAACCGGGGATGTTTTTTCTTCTTTTATTCACAAACGGCATGGGGAATATGACAATGAAGGCCCTGTAAAAAAAATTTCCATAGTTTGACAATACAGGAATTTCATTTTGTATTTTCATACAATTCGTTTTAAAAGTGTTTATTCAGACTGCACATTTGTATCTATTTGTTTGCACATGTAATAAGTACTCCGTATCTTAGCAATTAATTAATGGAGGTCTTTGTTTTAACGACGGCTTGAAATACTACTCAAATAAGAAAATGCTGGATGAAATATAGTGAAGGATGACTACATCAATTTTCATCAACAATTTCTTCATGACAAGAACAGAAGCTCTTTAATCTTTGAGAAATATGCATTAGTAAGGGACCGTCCCATCCAACCGTATATCAGGCATTGAACTCTGTTGAAAAAATAAATCGTGGGATATCTATATTTTTCATCAGATCATAAACAGGAACTTGTTTATGATGATTTCTTCGAATCCCGGTTGTCCGTGTCCGTTGTAGTACTTGGAATAACACCCACTTCCCCAATAGGGGTCAGGTCACAGATAGTGAGCGGTGGGCCTACACAAATATTGTCACTGACAATTAATTATGAGATATGAGATCCGTTATGTGACACACATTGCGGTTTACCCCTTCCCCCATCTGGTTGCTATAATAGATCCAGTGAACCTAACCCCCAGTCTGTAATAATTACGTGTCAAAGCTTGGCACGCACGTAGACAGACAGGGAGGAAATTGGTCGTTTACAGGGTAATACCCTTTGGTTGTGCGGTAATCTGATCTTGATCGTTCTGTGCTTGGTGGCTTGTTGACAAGTTCAAAGTTTGTGAGAACAAGCTTGAGTTGTCAACAGTACAGGTTTATAATTAATCTGATTATGGTAACCGTGGTAAAGAAATATCGCGAAGCTGGAAGATTCGCGTGTGACGTTTCGATTTAAACAATAATTCAAAGACAACGTAAGTGCGCGTAAAATCCAATTTTACGCTTAACTCAATCACAGAGAGGCAGGCAAATACAGGGCTAGTAAAAAAAAACAACCGAAACCCAAATGTCGGGACTATTGTTGAAGTGAAGTTCTGCATGTAGCACTTTCAAAATCTAGGATATGAAAGCCGAATTCATAAGCTTTCTTTTTAGTACAAGAAGCATTCAAATCTTTTCAAGTTAAGGAATATTAAACACAACCACCGTTTTAAAGATCTGTCCACGGATCACACACAAAAGGTGTGCGTTCTTTTTTTTCTAAGTGACGTCGCAATAAAGGCAGACAACGAGTACACCACCATCTTTTCCTCAAAAAAACATTGGTTATTAGTGGTCAGAAATTGCATCAGATCGCACCACAGAGCATCTAGAATCCAAAAATGTTTCGGGGCCCGCTTATGGGCCCCGAAAAATATTTGACCCACTTTTTGGGGGACCAAACTTTTGTTTGGCTCCCCCCCCCCCCAAAAAAAAATTGTGTTCTGGATCCGCCCTTGATCCCTATGGAAATTGTTTTCGTTTTGCCGAAAGAAACTTTTTTTACTCATCCCTGTGTACAGAGAATTGGCAGCTATCTCGTGTTTACAAAAGAGCTTTCTTTCGAAGCCAACCCATCTCAAAATTCTTCACTGTCTTTTATTTCAGCAAAGTTATAAATTCACAACTAAGATACTCAAATTTGTATCCTAGTGGAGCCATTGCTCTCGTGTACTAAAATTAGATTTTCTCAAAAATCTAATTTCAAAATGCTCCTATTTTCACCAGAATGAATTTCCTGGTCTGAAATTCGGACATCTAGGCATAATACCCCTTACACAAATACACAAAACACCTCAATTTGCGATGGATCAACACACCTTACAAATTCCTAGTGTTTGAGTAAAAAAGAAATTATATTTCGTGATAACCACGATGAGACGTATTCGCTTATAGAAATTTCCCTATGGAGTCGTATTATTCTGTTCCTTAATATACCCATGTCTCCACAGGGTACCGTGTACCAGATCTGAATAAACTGGACGTTTTGTGTTATTCTTGTATATTCGTGTGAGAACGAGTTTCGGAACCCACTTTTGCGACCCACTTTCGACGGCTTGAATAATTTGCAGAGCTAGAAGGATTAAATCGCCACTTGACCCGGTCCGGTTGCTATGGTTGCAACCAAGCACATAAACGTCCCATGGACACCAGTGTTAGTTCCCACTTCAAAAAGCAAATAAAAATACTCAGAACTCTCACAGGTGTTCAGGCTGCACAGAAAAATGATGATCAACATGTCATCTTTAATTTTCTTTTCAATTATTGGTGGGTTGACCGAGTTTGGAGAATTCTCACCCCAAAAAAGACCATCCATAAAACAAATGTTTCCCAAACTGGAAAAGTAGTCATTTAAAAAAAAAGGATCCCTTCACAAAGTAACATGGCTTTATAGCGTCACTTTCGGACCCAAATGCATCCAAAAAGGCTCACAATTGGAAGCCAAGTCCAGGCTAGAGTTGCAGTCCCACACGTCTTCAATTCCCCAATTTCATTGCTCTCAGAACTATCCAATACATAGTGAGTAAAAAAAAACACCACGAAACCCAAATGTCGGAACTATTGTTTTAGTGGAGTTCTGCATGTAGGAAGGGTTAGCGGAAGGGTGAGCGGAAGGGTTAGCGCGAGGGAAGTATAATCGAACACGCTGAGTATTAGCCAAGGTACTCCACTCAGTGGCGCAGCCGGGGGGCCGTGGGGGGCGTGGGGGCGTGGGGGCCGTGGGGGGGCCGACAGCCCCATGAAACCTTGTCGCCCCCAGTCGCCCCCACTGAGATTTTGAGTTTCTAAAAAAATATCATTGGTTTACATAACGCCCCCATGAAATGTTCCAGCCCCGCCCTGCCCCCCACTGAAAAATTCCTGGCTACGCCACTGACTCCACTCCCCCGATCCACTTTGAAATGCATTTTTGGGAATGTAGTTTCTGACTTCACCTATACAAAACGCTTGCTAACCCTTTAAACCATACCCCCCCCCCCGTGTCCATGTACACGCTCTATTCTACTGCTATATCCCACACGTATATCAAACAAACTCCATGACTAACATAAAAGGGTTGGCCTTCGCCTCCGCACATTGCATATTATCTGGCTTCTTGTCTCTTCAATACTTCAGCGTTAACCTTCAACAGTATTGAGTAAGCTATGTCAATAACATCTACATTGTGTTGATGCATTACGCTGACCCCACCTCGAGGATAGCGTTTCAATTGACCAGATTTGTTTGGGCCTCATGAATAATTCGGCGCAAACGAATCTACAGTGTTTGACTTTCCTTCGAGGGCTCCTTTTGATGCTAGAATCAGTTGAATGAAAAAAAAAAAAAAACACCCCCGGCAAACACGTTTATACCACAAAAACAAGAAACAAACAAACAAACACACTGTAAAAAAGTTGGGCAAAATTGGTTGATAATTCGACCAGTGCTGGTCGAATTATCAACTGCCTACACTCTTGGGCAAATTCTTCCCAATAGTTTGACAGTTTTTACCCAATTTAACACAAAATGAGGTAATTTCATACCAATGTCGGGTCAATTACATTGCCCAACAGTATTTTACGCAACGTTTTTACGATGCACCCCAAATACACTTCATTTCAACAAGACTAGGACCCAAGTAATTGAGTGCTGAAAACATGCAAAACAAAATCAGGCCAACTTTACTCACCCTTTAGCCAGCAAAATTCTCCAAAATTGCATTGGACAAAAATAGTCCTCAGTATTTCACCGGCCAAGTTCAAAGCAGTGGCGCAACCAAGAGGAGGAGGGGTGGGGGGGGGGTTTCTCGGCGGCTTGAGCCCCCCCCCCCCTTCCCAGGTTGTCAATTTTTTTGTCTTTTTTGTGAGTATGTTTTTCATTTGAGTCCCACGAATTGACCTTGGTGATATGTATGTGGCCTATTTTCGAGTAGTAGGGGTAAGTGGTGCCACCAACGTCAAAATATTCCCGCTCCCCCCCCCCCCCAAAAAAAAATACTGTGAAAAAAATATACAATGAGCCCCCAACTAAATCCTGGTTGCGCTACTTGTTCAAAGTCTCTATTCAATATTTGTGAAGGAGACTTTTCTTCAATATTTTGCACATGAGAGGGAAGTCGAGTAATTTTAAAAAGGAGGCTAAAGACTAGACTGGTACATTGTCCAACCATGGTAGATGGCAAGGGCTTTCATTGAAGATGATGCATCTTCAATAAAAGCAATGATTTATCGGTCTTCTGAATTTTTATGAGGAAAACCTTGCAGAGGGTAAAACATGAATAGCTTTTTCATTAAAACGAAACTACACGGTAATTGGTGTAAAGCATGACTTTAAGGAAAGCCCATCCCACTTATATTAGGTTGGGGATGTGTTAGCCGACTGCGTCTGGCCGTACGGTACTATCGCAAGCTCTGTAGTACGGCCAGACCGCCAATGCTCCCCTACACGCTGAACTCTGATGTAGCGATTTTGCTACCGATTTTGATCGAGATTATCTTTTCATCCAGGACAGAAATTTCCAAAGTAAGGGTTCCTACTTGTAGAGGAACTCATACCTTTTCGAAAAAACGTTCTTTTATCCCGAAATCTTCATCCATCTGGCCAAAAGACGACATTCAGTCATCATCGCCCACGAAAATCGTCCCGAAATTTCCCCCCCCATGCGATTTCAAAATGGCGGCCGCATTGTAATGTATGCATTTATGCGGACGCGCTTGCGTAAGGTTATGAATATGCATTATTCAGTTCATGACCTCGTGTTTGTATGGCCAGCCGCGCCGCGCGCCCGACAAACGTCATTAAATTCAATGCATATTCATAACTTGCCCAAGCGCGCCCGCATAATGCATACATTACAATGCAGCCGCCATTTTGAAATCGCATGGAGGAACATTTTCGGGACGATTTTCGTAAGCGATGATGACTGAATGTCGTCTTTTGGCCAGATGGCTGAAGATTTTGGGATAAAAGAACGGGTTTTTTTCAAAAAGGTATGAGTTCTTCTACGACTAGGAACCTTAACTTTGGAATTTCTGTCCTGGATGAAAAGATAATCTCGATCAAAATCGGTAGCAAAATCGCTACATCAGAGTTCAGCGTGTAGGGGAGCATTGGCGGTCTGGCCGTACTAGTACTGTCCTAGTACTAGTACTGTTCCGATAGTACCGTACGGCCAGACGCAGTCGGGCTAACACATCCCCAACCTAATATAAGTGGGATGTGTTTTCCTTAAAGTCATGCTTTACACCAATTACCGTGTAGTTTCGTTTTAATGAAAAAGCTATTCATATTTTACCCTCTGCAAGGTTTGCCTCATAAAAATTCAGAAGACCGATAAATCATTGCTTTTGTTGAAGATGCATCATCTTCAATGAAAGCCCTTGCCATCTACCATGGTTGGACAATGTACCAGTCTAGTCTTTAGCCTCCTTTTTAAAATTACTCGACTTCCCTCTCATGTGCAAAATATTGAAGAAAAGTCACCTTCACAAATATTGAATAGAGACTTTGAACAAGTAGCGCAACCAGGATTTAGTTGGGGGCTCATTGTATATTTTTTCACAGTATTTCTTTTTTTTTGGGGGGGGGAGCGGAAATATTTTGACGTTGGTGGCACCACTTACCCCTACTACTCGAAAATAGGCCACATACATATCACCAAGGTCAATTCGTGGGACTCAAATGAAAAACATACACAAAAAAGACAAGAAAATTGACAACCTGGGAAGGGGGGGGGGGCTCAAGCCCCCGAGAACCCCCCCCCCCCTCCCCCTCTTGGTTGCGCCACTGCTTTGGGCTAGGGATGTGTGTGAACCTTGCTATTTGTAAACTAGGCAATGATTTATCGGTGTACTGATTTTTTTATGAAGAAAACCTTGCAGAGGGTAAAACATGAATAGCTTTTTTCATTGAAACGAAACCACACTGTAATTGGCGTAAAGCATGACTTCAAAGAAAGCCAATCCCACTCATATTATTAGTTTGGGGATTTGTGTTCACCTTGCTATTTGTTAGCGTTGAGTAAATGAAAAAAAATGAAAAGAAAACACCTTCAGGGGAAAGGTATGAACATTTGCCCCTATTGAAAGATCGAATGAAAAAAATCCTGGCAATCATAAACAAATTTGCCACCATTGTCATGGCCGAGGTTAGGCCTACTGCTTTCGGGTCAAAGCTTCCATCATGGGCTTTCATGGCGGAAATAGACATTCATAATTTTAGGTACCTTGGGGGAAATAGCGATTTTGTACTGCCTGAAGAAAAATACCTCCTCTTGATATTCTACAGTGTTTGTGCTAAACTTTCAAAGCGCCGCGCTTAGCCGCGGCAAAACTAGAAACGAACAAAACGAAGGAGATATTTGTAGAGCAAGCATAGTGTTTAGCGTAGCGGCACAATTTCATCGTCATAGAACACTGCTGGCTGGAACACATTTTTGCCCGGGAGCAGCCGCTGAAGCATATTCCAGCACCCCAATCCAAAAAAGTTGGGGTGCTGCAGCGCCCACAGCACCCCTGTTCCCGCGGGCGCGGCTCGGGGATATGAAGGTGCGGAGGGGGGGGGGGGAGGGAGAACACGAGCCCACTATACGCAACTAGTATAAATAATCACCTTAAACCTAAGTGATTAAAAATACACTGTACAAAGGCTTTCGTAGTTTAAACCTATTTCTAAACACTTAATTGTTCACACTATCTTCACATGTTTGAATATGCGACATGTTTAGATGGATAAATATTTGTGACATCTTGAAGTACACAATGGAAGCCTGGTACCACAAATAAAAGCAAATAAAAATGACTTACGGGTAGAAGTTAAATAACAGGCTAAATACACACTTTTATCACTCTTTTTTTTATCAACCGTCTCAGAAAAAAATAACGATATTTAAATATAAATGTGTCTTTTTTTTGTATAGCCTAAGTTATTTTTGCGGGTACTAAAACAGGCTTTCATACTTTCTGAAAAAAAAATCATAGGGCCTATATCTTAAGGCCAAAAAAAATTAAGGTTCCGGTTTCTGGTCTGCGCGCGCGTCGCCGTAGCCATGCGCGTCGGCAAAAATTGAAAAAAAAATTCAATGTGAAATGATGTCTCAAAACCGCTAAACTCACTGGTTTGACTGGAATCCTGCTGCTGCACAATTTTGACGTGTTTTTAGATGGGTTACGATCGAGTATAAGCTTTATGTGGCCTCTCTCAGGCTTTCTGGGCTCTTATACATTTTGCATTTAATTTAGTCGGGCACCATTTGTAGTCATCAGCCCACACTTGAAGAAAAAAACAAGTAAAAAAAAACGCGTCGCCGCACCACTTTTGGGGCAAGCTCCATACCAGAAACCGGAGACTATTTTTGGGGGGGGGGGCCTAAACTAAACATGTGAAAGAAGTGGGTACAAAAAGTGTTTAAAACCCAAGCACCATTTTCACGGTGCAGACTGAAAATGTCACCCAAATGTTGAAACAAAACTCAAGAAATTAAGGAAACGTACCATTTCACAATTACAAATATGCATGTTTAAAAGAACATACACATAGACCTACGAGAAATGCGTCACAATTATTCACTGTGTTCCATCAAGTTGCTATGCCATAATATTAATGAAGAGTGTCAATAATTTTACACCGTAATACCTACACTAGTCTTGTAATAGGTTTTACGGTGTAAAAATTATTGACACTAAACTTCCCTAAACAAAACACTGATACAACCACTTCATTTAATTTTACATAAGGGGCAATTCATAATAGTCAATTAAAAAAAAATCGATATTTTTTTCGAAATTGTTTTGACCCACCCAACTACCCCAAATTGTGATTTTTAAATGCTGAATGCCCATTAAATATATCCTATACACTGAAGCCCAAAGTAATGCTTCAAGTAAAGCTGATATTTCTCCCAGCTCGAGCGAGTTTTCAATGGCCGTTCCAGGCTTCCAGCATGCAACTTTGTAGTTGAAACAGACGGAAATTGCCAAGCACACGAAACGTTGTACAATGTTTCAGTTTTCCAAGACACTCTATTTTAAATAATAAAAAGGGTTATTTCGGCTTCGTTATGATTAGTTTTTGCTGTGTCCAATGACAGACATGACAGACGATCTCGAAGAGGCCGCTGGGTAATTAAAGAAAAATCCCCCTTCTTGCATTATAATTTTCTATTACTTTAATTGAAAACCGAATTTCGTTTTCCATTTTTTCCTTTGAACCACCCACCAACAATTTCGAAAAAAAACCGGATCTATTTTTGTTTACATTGACTATTCTGATGGCCCCTAAAATTTCCTTCTATTATTACGACAATGGATTATTGTTTTTAACTTACCCGCACTTTGATGACACTTATCGAGAGACTAGCCTTTCCTATACCGCTTCCTCTTGTTCCGAGTGCCGACTGATGATAGGCCCAATGTTATATTCCGGTCCCCAGGTGCTGAACCACCAGCAGAGCTGGAGCTGGAAAATTCCATTCCAACTAGAAGTGTAGGGCGTATTTTTTTCTGCAGCACACATTGTATTTTAACCAATCACATCACGCACCCTAACATGAATATTCATCACGCTGTCTGGATGGAAGACACTTAGGTTCTCGTAGTGTTTTCCCTTTAATTAAACTTATCCCAAATCAACACAATTATTTAATGAAAGTGGACACGGGTACCGGGTTCTAACCACAGATCTTGGGATCCATAGTTCATTCCATTATCCACTAGGCCACTGTGGCAGCTCGACGAAAGCCGTTGCTGGAAATGCCATGTACATGCATGACTGGGTGATAGCAACGGTGTGACTTCATTGTTATTTTCTCATGAATATACATCGAACTAGCTGAATATTCACGATCCATTGACGACGTGTGCTGCAAATAAAAACACCGCCAGCAGGGCATCTATCACGCGACATTCACGTGATCACTGGCTCATTTGAATGCGCACAATGTCGATTAACCAGCTGAAACTTTCCATCAACTTTTTATTGGCTGTTTCGGCAAGTTGCCGAAACAGCCTTTTTTTTCGTTGGCTGTATGGGCAACTTGCCTTGTAGTTTTTTTTTCAGACTCCTGCCCATTGCATTTGTACACGTTTTTGGAACACGGAATGTCTGTTTTCCGATTTGTTTTTAATGGGTCATTTTCATCTCTATAAGATGCCAAGTTTAATTTTCACCTTGTTTGAAAAATTGAGGGATTTCAAAGTATTGTTTACACATTTCCTTGTAAAAGCTCATCAATGGCTTTTTTTCAATGTGCAACCAACGAACGGCCGCTCGGTTATGGACGTGCCGTTGGCCCCGGCCGCACGCGGAAGACGTGATAGTACGTATAGCGACTACAGGGTCGGCTGTGCATGAGTTATTCGCAAAGCACTCTCGACAGTAGTGAGTCGCGGCAAGTTTACGAATGGAAAAAAAAGATTTTTTTCAGAAAATGGCTCGTATTTTCTTTATTGTACACTAAAATATAAAGGGGTAGCAGCATGACAAAACAGGCGGTTGTGCCACGTACGCACGAATTTCAAAATGTACATTCGCAGAAAATTGAGCAAGTGTATCAGTCTGCGTTACAAAAATCTGCATGAAACGTGAAGCACGGTTTCAACTGAGCAGAAAATAATTATGACTTCAACATTATAGTTTGCACTTTGGTGCCACTGTGATCACTTGCAGAAAAACAGTATAGCAAAATACATGCATACATCCGCGTATTCAACAGTACATGCACGAGTCACATGCGCGCAGTAAGTTATACCCCTGTAATTATCATTCTCAGCTTTGCGATGATCCTTTTTCATGATTAAAAGTTTGCAAAGTGGTGACACAGGAAAGAAAAGCTGAACTGAGTTATTTTTGTACCATAAAAACAAAGAATTCTATCAAATATTTTCCGGTAAAACTAACTCATATATGTGAGAATTTACACCAGAGCTTCGTGGTTAGGTTTACAAACACAAGGTGATCGGGCGATATTTGATGTCAAGTTGATGACTTCAAAAAGTTTTATATAAATAACACCTGTTAGCTCTATTACTAAAAGTGCTCAGTAACTCCGAAATCTTGGATTCTTTACCGAGGTCGCCAAAAAAGCTCAAATTTCTCACACCGGAACAGTAGGTTTTTGTGACAAAGTACACTGACAATGAAGCACCTGTAACTGACTCAATGACGTATCGCTTCAATAAAAAGGAACAACGACTAAACTTTACTGTTAGCCTTCCCACGGGATGTGTTGTGTGATTATGTTTCTTGAAAATGGTCATGCACGTGTGGGTTTGCATCATGGGTGTAACTCCACTCACTGAAATGACATGTTTTTGTGGCAAAGTATATTATGACTCAAAGCCGCCTTGCTTCAACGACATGAACAGTTACGGCTAAATGGAAATTGTACTTTGAAATCTACATGCCAGATATCACCAAAGCAATTGACAAAACAGTAATGTACGTGATTTTTGTTTGATACTGAAATTCGTATAGTCATGAAATTGACACGGACCATTTGATTATATTTTGGCAGCTACATCTATGATAAATCTGTCGATTTCAAAAGTTTGTCCAGTGTTGCCATTAAACCCGGAATCTGGAGAAAAAAAACTGGAGATTTCTCGTAATTGTTTGGGGATAACAACAGCATGGCAGGTATTTTTTTTTTGCGTATGCAAATTGTTGATTGAACATCTGTTTTTTCTAAGACAAGGTGAATGCCATTACGTTACAACAGGTAAATAGTGCAACCCTTAATTTAACTATCGGATATAGTGTACAACAGTCAAATACACTCTTATATTGTGAACGAAAACATTTTTCCCCGTTTAATTCTAGGTCAAAATCATTATTGGATGAATATCTCAATATATATGTCGCAATCGCATTGCATCTAAATCATCGGCGGCGGAACACTTTTAAAAGTGGGGGGGCAAAGTCCAGTTACTGTTCCCGGAGCAGAATTAAAGCAAAATCAAAGCAAATGGGAAAAGTGTGAAGTTGGTCCGAAACGAAAGTGTGACCTACGTAATGTCTGCTAACCTATGCATGTGGACTATTCCTACCGTAATTTTCGGAATATAAGCCGCGGCTTGATTTTGCCCATGAAAATGTTTACAGCGGCTTATACACAGGGCGGCTTATACGCTGAGCCTTGAAGAATAAAAACAAGATTCACATGTGTAGTTAATGTACTGGTATAAGGAGAGAGGTGTTACTGAAATGAATTATCAATTAAAAAAGTCATTAACAAACCGAAACCAAGGTACCGAGCGGTAAAAAGTACGGTGAAAGCTGTCTTCGACGCTTGCGACCAGCCGTACGTGATACCATGGGTGGTGTGCAGCTAGCTGCATGCTTTACCCCAGCGGACCACACCATTTGTGGTAATGAAGGGGTGTACTTTCTTGGGAACAATAATTACCAATATTTCTGCATTTAAAAAAAACCGAAAAAAGACGACTAATACTTTTTATGGTGTTCGAAACATTTCTTTATTAGATAATAAGTTGTTCAACGTCACAGTATATATTTTTTTCTTGAAACGAATTCAAGAAACGATGTAAAACTCAAAACAGGGAATAAATCACCCCTTACAAAATTAATGGATTCGTCCATACAAAATGTCAGCATCGTTTCGTACGGCGTTAAAGGGTCTTTGGTTTTGACTATTTTTGAAGAAAGTAACGATCGAAACTTGAATTTTTTACGTTACTATTCCCTAGTAATCACAAAAATTTGAAATTTTTTGAGGTAAAAACGGACCTGTTTATTCTTAGGACAAAACAAGTCAGCATCTGTTGCCACAAAAGCAAGATTTGTAGCG
This sequence comes from Patiria pectinifera, assembly GCA_029964075.1. NCBI lineage: Eukaryota > Metazoa > Echinodermata > Asteroidea > Valvatida > Asterinidae > Patiria > Patiria pectinifera. The sequence goes on along the minus strand of CM057136.1, from coordinate 8,005,010 downwards.
CTCCAGTCAGACAACACACGGTGGGTTGCATACTCTCTCACGTACTGCGGGAAAATGTTGTCATTCACCGGCGCGGCGCAGGCTGCCTGGCCGGCCATGCCCTAACTTTTAAGGCCGGGGACCGGGACGGGGCAGCCGGCAGCAGTTTCCGGTGTTTATATCTCATCATCAATTTCCATATTTGTTTGTAAGAGTATCGATTGAAAATGATTTGATATAAATTTTGTGGCCCTTTTTATAGCTTCTGTAGTGTAACTGGAACTGGTTCAGAGCTTTTTGACTAGAATTTGGAGGCCTTACAAAATTGAAACCGCTGCGGTGGGTGCCGGTGGCTTATATACGCCGACTTCAGATCTTAATTTGCAGATTTTTGCGTGCTGCGGCTTATACACCGCGCGGCTTATATTCCGAAAATTACGGTATATCCCTATTTTTCGTATCATTTTTCTAATTTTGTGTCGCCATACTCACTTAGGTATAAGGCCTATTGTCAAATTTCAACCCCAGTCAGGGGTGTTAATCGCTTTTCAAGAGTGGGGGAACATACCTTGATCAGAACTGATGCGAGCGTGAAGCGTGAAGCCCTTGAGGCGTGGGGTTCGGGGCCCGCTTAAGGGCCCCGAAAAAAATTGGATTCTAGATGCTCTGTGGTGCGATCTGAGGCAATTTCTGACCACTTAAACCAATATTTTCTGAGCAAAAGATACATTGTAGTACATAATACTATTAATAGGGCCCTGTAAATGAGACACGTGTTCAAAAATCTTTTTTACCTCTTGTATCATTTTAATTAACCTCGTTTTTAAAAATCGCTCGTGGTAAAAAGTGGGGGCAAAATAGCTACCTATTCAAAAGTGGGGGCAACTGCCCCCTCTGCCCCCCGGTTCCGCCGCCGGTGATCTAAATACTGCTAAGACATACATGGTGCAATACTCATGTCAATCCAAAAGAGTAGATCTTTATTTATTTTTTTTATTTATTTTTGCCAGCTAAAATTATCCCTCGGTCTCTGTGACCTCTCATGTAATGCAATCAATCAAAATACTTAACACACGGCGGCAATATTATATACCAATACAATGTAACGTTTATGATATGTACATGTAATAAATAAATTGGACTTTTCACCGGAGTGCAATTTGCGTAGGGGTGATGTTAATTCAATATTGAACTTCACCGACATAAATACGTCGGTCAAGGTCAAACACTTCAGCAAATAATATTCAAGCTGATTAAGGATCACACTCTTCTTATGTTACATTTCATCTGACAACCTCGTGTGTAGCGTAATTAGGCATTCACTTTGTGGTCTAGCCATTTTCCCATAGCGTTATACACACGTGTGTAGAGGTGCAATTTTCATTATACAAATATTTTGTTGTTCAATTGTTCCTTCCAGTACCGTGAATTGTTCATTTGGTAGCAGCCTGACAATTTTACAATAATGTCAGGGACTCGTGAGGTAGGGATACTCTGTCACCAAAGGTGTTCACAGCAATGGGAGGCTATATCTTCAAGAAGCTACCCTAGAGGAAAACGAGTCAACGCAGATGGCGAAAAATATCCGACCTCCGACATGTAGATTCCGTGACCCTCAGGGCGGCGGAACCGGGGGCTGGGGTAGTTGCCCCCAGATTTTCCCAAGTGCCCCTTTGCGGCCTTAAATGTGCCCCTTTGCGGCCATAAATGTGCCCTCGAGCATAAAAGTGCCCCTCGAGATAAAAATGGCCCTAAAATCACCCGACTATATTAATTTTAAGCAACCATTTCGCAAAATTGTATAGATAGTTTAGATATATACGAGGAAATATGAAAACCAAGCCCCAAAATGCATACAATGCGCCCTGAAAATGGGTACACAATGCGTAGTTGCCAAATAATGCTCGGTTTTGAAGAGCGCCCTAAGTTGGAAGATGGTATCAGCCCCCCCCACCCCCACCCACTGTTTGATTTTACGGAGACCAAGTGTCTGGTGAAAAATACGTGCAGACCTGTCAGCACGGATGTGCCAAAAAAAAAAAATCTGAGCAAGTGCCCTTTCTGGTGATGCCCCCCAGTTTCAAACCCGTTCCGCCGCCGCCGCTGGTGACCCTAATTACCTCATAAGTAATTAAGGACATGGAAATTCAAACTGCATGATTTGAGCAGCGAGTGCAAAGAGGTGGGCCTACAGATACTCTAAGCGAAAACCAAATACGTGACAAAGTCTGAAACATGCAGATGAGACCATATGAAAGTAGAGGACCCAGAAATAGAGAGTTGAGGAGTACAGGTATACCTTGGCCAAACACGTAAGTTAAAAGGAAGAAGTACCGAGAAAGGTCAAATCAGGATGGAGCTGCTTTGGAAGACACAAGGAAATCATGTGCAACAAGAACATAACCATTATCTTTGCTAAGTAGATTTTATAACCAGTGTTTCAAATACTCTAAAGTGATTATATACCCAATTCTTTGGTCGTCAGGATAATCCTGTACAAGTTTAACACTTTTAACTATACCATTTCATTCCGTAGGAAAAAATAACTCCTTTAGAAGAAGGAAATGCGGCCGTTTAATTTGAAGGAACTCATTCAACAGATCAGTGAATGGATATTGGCAGCAACTTGCCGGGTTTCCTTCGTAGTTCTTGTTCTTTGAAAAATATAACCACATCGATTATATATTTCCTGTAACATAGAAACAGGTTATTCACATAAACTTGGTACAATAACGGCAATTCAATTTTTGGAATTTGTCCTCTCAAAATTGAAACTCACCCTCCGTTTTCTTGATTTACTTTGAAATTTAATGCGATCAAAAAGTTCGGCCAACAAGTAAAATAAACCAACATACATGACATGAAGGTGGAAAAAAACAGCCTCGACTCCATGGGCGCGTGCGCGTTCCTGTCGCGCAAGGCATGATGGGAAACAACATGGCCCGGCAAGATCGTACCCATGGAAACGCAACCACGTCCCCAGTGCTGACTTTATTTCCAGCCTCGTTTTCAGTAGTATGAGAGAGCAGGTAGTGGTGGGCGCGTACTGCTCGACACCCTGGGGACGAGGTTGATGGAAACGAGGTTGGACAAAACCTAAGAAATTATACAAGAATTACAAATGTGCGGCGAACACAATTTTCTTTTGTTTTCGTTCATTATTATTCATCCGAGTACTTTTGCAGAATATAAGTTGCAAGCAGGCTATCACAATTATTTATCCGACAAAAATAACAGAACATCAAACCGGAGTATTACAAAATAGCAAATACAAATTGCATACAAAACAAAACAAATGAGAAGCTATAGCGTACAACTTTAACCCTCCAATGCAAACATACATTCTGTGCCAAGTTGTCCTTGCAGTCAAAATCAATCAAGTGACTGTTTTCAATCCTTAAGAATTCCTAGATTCTTGAATTGTATATGGAATAACCATTTCTTATTAATACGATTTTTTTTTCACAGTTGGTAAGATTTTGTGGTGACTAGCTGTTCTATAACGTTCCGACTTCCGACACCCCTTTGCTCCGGTTAGGGTTAGGGTAAGAGTGTGTGTCGGATAGGTGTGTCGGACCACAGGTGTGTGTCAGAACATAGGTGTGTCGGTGTTTACGAAGACCTGTGGGAACGTAAGTGTGTTGGAACACAGGTGTGTTGGAACATAGGTGTGTTGGAACATAGGTGTGTCGGTATTTACGGAGACCTGTGGGAACGCAAGTGTGTGTGGGAACATAGGTGTGTTGGAACATAGGCGTGTCGGTGTTTACGAAGACCTGTGGGAACGTAAGTGTGTGTGGGAACATAGGTGTGTTGGAACATAGTTGTGTTGGAACATAGGTGTGTTGGAACATAGGTGTGTTGGAACATAGGTGTGTGGGAACATAGGTGTGTGGAAATAAATGTGTTGGAACATAGGTGTGTTGGAACATTAGTGGGTAACCTAATTGAATCCATGCAACGCACGCTGACTTAAAACTGAGTACTGCTGTCCTTACAAGTACTCAGTCGATTTTGCCTGTGATAACTTGGCCGAAACTAAAGACAGAGAATCAATGCCGGGACAATAGCTGTGTCATTTCAGAAATTTCACAAGCGACGTCCGTAAAGTTATAGTACACGTAACCATGGTAACATGTAAATGCGCATAAACGTCAACTTTTTCACCAATTGTATGTGTAACTCTTACTGATTGCTTGTTAAATTTTAAGGTAAATCACGACTTATTTTTTTCGAGATAAGTAGATATCTAGAAAAAGTGCTCATTCTATAAATCATACGATTAAATATAAAAATATCAATAAAAAAACTCATTACTTTATAACTACGTTTCCTTAGAACTGATAAGAAAATACATCCTTAATTTCATTTAATGAAATTAAAAAAATCGAAAATCAACAAGACCAACCAGCCCGCTGGAACAAACTTTTGCCAGGGGGCGCTGGAATTTCTTAAGGACGTACAAAATTAATGCGAACGCGGAGCGCAAAGCCCTTATGGCGTGGCTTAAAATTTAAAGGGCCTCGGGGATTCTGGAAAATGGATGCTATGTGGTGCAATCTGAGGCGATTCCTGGCCTCTTTTATATGACTTTTTTAGCAAAAGTTTTTTTTTTGAGATTATAAAGACAGTTTATTTTACTTTTTTGTTTAGAATATACTGTTGCTCTTATAATGTTTCTACTGTACTGAAAAGTCGAGAACCCTGTACTTTTATCTCCATTTTTTGTTCCATTTAATTCTGTTAAAAAGAATTGTATCATTATGCATGACATCGCATGTAAATATTATTGTTGCAAGGTTGCTTTCTTACACTTAGTAAATTCCGTCGTGAATGTTTTGTTTTATTTTCCGAGCCCTTACGGCGTGGGGCCACAGGGCGAGGGGCCTGCTTTAAGGCCCCGGAAAATGTTGGATTCTGGATGCACTGTGATGAAATATAATGAAGTATATACTTAAACTTATAAAACCCGAAAGGATGTTTTTTGGTTCAAGTTAAAACAAATTGGTTCCACTGGAACCGGATGAATTTCTGTTCATAAAAATATTCACATAGGCCTAGACGATGTAGCTCTCGATATATTTGCAGTGTTACTTGTTTGTTACAGGGAATGGCAAATATAAAAGACTAACACACCAAATGCATCTTTATGTTTATGATCGATAGATGGCAAGTTTAGGGCTAGGCAAGGATTTATCGGTCTACTGAGTTTTTATGAGAAAAAAACTTGCAGAGGGTAAAACTTGAATACCTTTTTTTTTAACGAAACTTCACTGGAATTGGCATAAAGCATGACTAGTTTCAATGAAAGCCACTCCCACTCCTATTGGGTTGGGGATGAGTGTGATCGATAGATTGCAAGTTAAGGGCTAGGCAAGGATTTATCGGTCTACTGAGTTTTTATGAGAAAAAAACTTGAATACCTTTTTTTTTTAAACGAAACTTCACTGTAATTGGCATACAGCATGACTAGTTTCAATGAAAGCCACTCCCACTCCCATTGGGTTGGGGATGAGTGTGAACCTTCTTATTTGTTAATGCTGAGTACAGAAAATGCTAGCAACGTCAATGAAAGTTTTAAATGAAAAGAAAAACCTTCAGGGGAAAGGTATGAACATTTTCCCCTATTGAAAGATCGAATGAAAAAAATCCTGGCAAGCATAATTAACTTTGCCACCATTGTCATGGCCCTGATCATTGCTTTCGGGTCAAAACTTCAATCATGGCAGAAGTGTCATAGACATTTCATGGTTTTAGATACATTACATTCTGCACTGCCCGAAGATTTAGAAAATACCTCTGATGGCGTAGCCACGGGTCGTGGGGGGGACAGCCACCCACATGAAACCTTGTCGCCCCCTACTGCGATTTTGAATTTCTAAGCACATTATCATTGATCTACATGACGCCCCCCATGAAATGTTCCATCCCCCAGCGCCCCCACTGAAAAATTCCTGGCTACGCCAGCGGCTCTCCTGGATATTTTACTTTGTGCTAGACTTTCGAAGCGCCGCGCTTAGTCGCGGCAAAACTAGAAACGAACAAAACGAAGAAGATATTTGTAGAGCAAGCATAATGTATAGCGTAGCGGCGCAATTTCATCGTCGTTGAACACTGCTGGCTGGAACACATTTTACCCGGGAGTAGGGGGTGCTGAAGCATATTCCAGCACCCTCATTCAAAAAGATGGGGGTGCTGTAGCACCCACAGGACCCCCACCCCCCCCCCCCCGTTCTCGCGGGCTTGAAGACCAAACATTTACGAAGGCTATTGCGTCAACCAGTCATTTCAGTCAACCGTATTTGGTCAAGTAACGAGCTGCACAAAAAGTAAACCACCAAATTTATTCCGTTTAGCGAAGCACACAAAAGCGTACACTATAAAATCCACTTACTAATTAAAACACTGACGATTACTGACTGATATAGTTATATCTATTCTACTTTAAAAGACTATTCAAAAATATCATCTACAATCCGTAAGGGGCCATTCAGAATTTTCAATGTTTTAAAATTTCGACTATTTTTCCAAATTGTGGGTGGGTGGGTCAAGCTTAATAATTGAAAATCGAAATTCACTTTTCATGGAAAAAATGAGCAAAAAAACAAAAAAACCAAATAGATCTTGACTTGCCTGAACTATGCGCCAGCATTTCAATATTTAGTGATGTACATCAGTAACAAAAATGCTAAGGACCGTTACACAGTGGACAAAAGCACCATTTTTTCACCAAAGCATCTCCATGGTATACCTTTTCGAAAAAAAGACGGACGCAAAATATTGGATGATGGAAAGGGCATGTATGACGTCATTATGACGTCATCAGCTAATTATTACATGAAAAAATATAAATTAATAATCTTCAGAACTGCAAGCATCTCGACAACAAATTTGGTATCAAATTAAAGGGGACAACAAGATCTTTCATTTGAGTGGTATGTCATTGGGATGGAAAATAGTTGAGGGTGATTTTGTGGGTCAAGAAAGCCTTTTTGGTCAAAAGACCTGTTATTTTTCCGGCTAAAATCATGGATTTTGAGTAGTCACTTTGACACTTGTTTTAACATGCAAACAGTATGTGGTATTGTGAGATGTTGTTTTAAGTCAGAGAGAAAGGCTCAAATTCTATGCCAAAAGTTTAAGCGGAAAAGTGAGGTACCTTAGTGATAAAATCGTGACACGGGTGGACAAAAGCACCATTTTCACACCAAAGCATCTCCATTGTTTACCTTTTCGAGAAAAAAAAAGGTAGGATGCAAAAAATTGGATGATGGGAAGGGCCATTTATGACATCATTATGACGTCATCGGCTAATTATTACACACTTATACATTAAAATTGAGATATTAGTTAGGAATCAAAGCCATGGATCGTTTTTTACATTTAATATACGTTTCTGAGATAAATGAAATCAGTGCAGTTTCCAATTTTGTTCTTAGACTATCTTTAAAAGATTTAAATACAGTTTGATAAAAGGAGGGATGTTTCCTAATTTAATGTATTAAATTCAACATGTATACATGTACATTTGACCCTCGCTCCTATCCCCTGTTGTGATCAATGATTCGTTAAAATGCAATGTCTTACGTCATGATTATCTCATAATGATTACCTCAGGAATGATGCCACGAGGCATTATTTTCCACAAAAGTTTCTACTGTCCCTTTGGCTCCGTATTCTACATCAACTGGCAATGCATTTATTGCCCTAAACCCTTCAACATAAGCCAGGAATTGAGCAGATACTTCTCCGGCGTTACAATTTAAACCTTTTTGTGGACAACGTGGTTTTCTGGTGTAGTTTGCATGCAGATAATGCAAGCAGTCCAATCCATGATGACTGTCCTGAAATACAATAGTAACAGTTCACATAAGCCAGGAATTGAGCAGATACTTCTCCGGCGTTACAATTTAAACCTTTTTGTGGACAACGTAGTTTTTCTGGTGTAGTTTGCATGCAGATAATGCAAGCAGTCCAATCCATGATGACTGTCCTGAAATACGATAGTAACAGTTCACATAAGCAATAAAAAGGTAGAATGTTCAAACCAATTATACGTTCCAATGTTGCAAAATAATACGTTTTTTGGAAGTTTGTAAACTTGCAAAGGTATATTTTACGCAAGATGAATTATATCTACAATTTCTACAAAGCCTTCTGTTCATTTTTACCAAAATCTCTAATAATTAATAAACAAGACTATAGATGAAGCTTTTTAAAGATTATTTATTTACACGATCTCAGTCGCAATCCAGCTTTGTGGAAACAAGAAAGGATAAACTACTCACACAGTGGACCTTCAGAGATGCCCTGCTCGTGTCACACAGAAGATGATGTCTGATGGATACTTCAATAGGATAGACGGTCCATCAACGACAAGGATGGTGCATTTAATCGAGAAACACACTTGTGCTTGTGCATCATGGATAATTGCTTGTCTTTTTCACGTCCCCAACTATAAACCTTTACAAACTGCAGGACATGACTTGCTGCACTGGTATTCTGTTTGTAATGCATACAGCGCGATAGTACGAAGGTTCTCTAGTCCGAAGGGTCATTAGTCCAAAGGTTCGTTAGTCCAAAGGTTCAATAGTCCGAAGGTTCGATAATCCGAAGGTTCGATAGTCCGAAGGTCCCATTAATCCGAAAATAGAATACGGTTAATTAATCCGAAGGTTCGATAGTCTGAATAGACGATAGGGTTCGATAGTCCGAATTGAGAAAAAGGTTCGATAGCCCGAATTGAGAATAAGGTTCTATTGTCCGAATGGGCAATACGGTTCGTCAGAATGACTCTTCGGACTATCGGACCTTACTGTTGATTCGGACTATCGGACCTTATTGTCGATTCGAACCATCGGACCATAGAGTCTTTTCGGACTATCGAACCTTATTGTCAATTCGGACTATCGAACCTTCGGACTATTGAACCTTATTTTCAAGCCCGCTGGAACAAACTTTTGCCAGGGGACAAAATTAATGCGAACGCGGAACGCAAAGCCCTTACGGCGTGGATTAAAGGGCCCCTAAAAGTTTGGAATATGGATGCTCTGTGGTGCAATATGAGGCGATTGCTGGCCACTTTCATATGACTTTTTAGCAAACGTTTTTTTAGAGATCATAAAGACAATTTATTTCACTTTTTTGTTTAGAATATACTGTTGCTCTTATAACGTTTCTACTGTACTGAAAAGTCGAAAACCCTGCATTTTTATCTCCATTTTTTTGTTCCATTTAATTCTGGAAAAAGAATTGTATCATTATGCATGACATCGCATGTAAATATTATTGTTGCTAGGCTGCTTTCTTACATTTAGTAAATTCCGTCGTGTATGTTTTGTTTTATTTTCCGAGCCCTTACGGCGTGGGGCCACAGGGCCAGGGGCCTGCTCTAAGGCCCCGGAAAATGTTGGATTCTGGATGCACTGTGATGAAATGTACTGAAGTATATACTTAAACTTCTAAAACCCGAAAAGTTTTTGGGGGTTCAAGTTAAATCAAAATGGTTCCACTGGAAGCGGATGAATTTCTGTTCATAAAAATATTCACAAAGGCCTAAACGATGTAGCTCTTGATATATTTGCAGTGTTATTTGTTTGTTACAGGGAAAGGCAAATATAAAAGACTAACAGACTAAATGCATCTTTATGTTTATGATCGATAGGTGGCAAGTTTGGGGCTAGACAAGGATTTATCGGTCTACTGAGTTTTTATGAGACAAAAACTTGCAGAGGGTAACACATGAATAGCTTTTTATTAAAACGAAACTACACTGGAACTAGTTTCAATGGAAGCCCGTCCCACTCCTATTAGGTTGGGATGTGTGTGAACCTTGCTATTTGTTAATGTTGAGTACAGAATGCTAGCGACGTCAATGAAACTTTTAAATGAAAAGAAAAACCTTCAGGGGAAAGGTATGAACATTTGCCCCTATTGAAAGATCGAATGAAAAAAATCGTGGCAAGCATAATCAACTTTGCCACCATTGTCATGGCCGAGGTTATTGCTTTCGGGTCAAAGCTTCCACCATGGCGGAAATATCATAGACATGTCATGATTTTAGATACATTGAGAGAAATATCGATTCTGCACTGCCTGAAGATTTAGAAAATACCTCCTCCTGATATTTTACAGTGTTACTTTGTGCTAGACTTTCGAAGCGCCGCGCTTAGCTGCGGCAAAACTAGACACGAACAAAACGAAGGAGATATTTGTAGAGCAAGCATAATGTATATATAATTGCGATGCGTGTTTCTTTTTTAACTTCGTCAACTGTTGTACGTCATGTACGTGTATATAGACCCACTGTGGCATGAGGAGGAAACAGCAAAAGCTGATAATGAAGAACCCATGTTCCTCGTACGAACTGTTTGTTTGTGCGTCATGTTTGTTGTCGAAAAGTTGCAGAGACAGTTTTTGCCTCCGCCCAGCACTCAGCAGCAATGGATTTTTTCCCCCGAAAGGACACGCAATCCGCACAGGCCCGCCAGTGAGATGTAATGATGTACATGTACATATGCAAGTGCATGTACATGTACATGTTTTGTTTTGTAATACTTCGTAACAAATCAGTTTTTTATTAATCGAAATTAGGGGTGGGTGGGTGGGTCAAAATAATTTGGAAAAAAAGTCGAAATTTTAAAACATGACAATTCTGAATGGCCCCTAAAGTACTATTTTTGTATAAAAAAAGAATCACATGGATTGTGCCGAGTATCATGAGATTTAGATACAATTTACCTTAATTAGAAATGTTATGTTGGTACAACAGAGGATCTTTAACTTTTTTCTAACTTTCAAAGAAACACCAACATAGCAGGCTACATCTATGGAGAACAATTAAAATTGAAGCCTTCGAGATAAATGAGCTGGTTTGACATTTACGTGTTTTGATCTAGACACCAGTTTGCAGAGCTGCAGTGAAGAAAATACTTTTAAGCAAATGTTTTCAGCAACTCAGCCGGGTACCAGTCATGATCAATAAACACTGCATACCATTTGGCCGGTAACCCATGTTTACTTATAGCTAGTACTTCCCTTGTTAACCAAATATCTGTGCTGCTTAATAACAGCAGTCGTCAGTCTTTGGAACTTCAGAATGTCTAAGGAACAATTTAAAGGCCCAATGAGCAGGGGCAATACAACACTAATGCATCAAAAAAATCTTCAATTTAGGCCCTTCAGCAATATTAATGCTTTCCTGCTTTTCAATGTACGCATGCTTTGGTGCATTTCAAGTACTGAATGGTTTAAAGAATTATATGTCAAACAACAAGACTGACTCAAATACATGATTATAAAACCTTTTTTATATTGTAATTATTCAGATTATTTTCTGTAAATTGGATATGTAAACAAATTCAGGGCCCTGTAATTGGACATCTTTCAGGATGTTTAAGTCGCCCGCTATTCGTTGGTCGTTGTTAGGCTCAGTTCCAGGCGTGGCGACGACAATGCTCAACAGTCTAGTACAAAGAAAAAAACATGCAATTTAGGGTCATTCACCTTTTACTATTAACTGCACATATGGGGCATTCTATAAAGTAAGGGTCCAAAGTGTGACACATAACTCCTGTCCCTGTTACCTTGGTACTTTGTAATTTGCCATTCAAGTATCATTAAGAATTTGTTGGGTAGGTATAATTTTCTATTCATAATCACTCTTGTATGACTGCATTAAGGAGTGAATCAGAATTTTGATATCACAGATGTCGGATGTTACAGGGACAGAAAAAAAGGGGATTCCAATTTTCCAGAATGACCCACAGGTCATATCCATTGCAACCAAATTCATAAGGGGTACAAAACGCCGCACATTAGAGGGCACTATCGACAAGATGAATCAAATCAAGTCTTGGGAATGTTGGCACTTGGACCCAAGTAATTCCAACTTACCTCAGGCACACACAATACCTTGAATGTATAGTGCCCATGCGGCGCTGCTTGAAATTCTTCGGGTCCAATTGCCAAAATTCCCAAGTGCCTAAAGTCCAAAATCCAGACTTGGAACAAGATACAAATGACAGCAATGAAGGAAAGTCCGACTTACGTTGCATAGTTTGGCATTGTCCATACTAGCACACCAGAACACTGGGCCCAGCATGCAGTTGTTGGCTGGAGGGAGGCTCTTCATGGACTCGCTGCATAACATCAGAGCCTGAGAAAATCAGAGACATTTTAACATACCAGTCTCTCTATTGCCCAAGATTTTACTCCCTGTTCTGCCCCAAGCCAACCTGTTACTCCATGTACTGCCCCAACCCACCCTGCCTATTACTCACTGTACTTACCCAAACCTACCTGCCTGTAACTCCCTGTACTGCCCCAAACCACCCTGCCTGTTACTCACTGTACTGACCCCAACCGCCCTGACTGTTACTCAATGTACTGCCCCAAACCACCATGCTAATTACTCCTTGTACTGCAAAACCAACCTGCCTGTTACTCCCTGTGCTGCCCCAAACCACCCTGCCTGTTACTCCCTGCAGTGCCCCAAGCCAGCCTAGCCTGTTAATTACTCCCTGTATCGCCCCTAACCATTCTGCCTGTTACTCTATGTACTGCCCCAAACCATCCTGCCAGTTACTCCCTGTACTGCCCCAAACAACCCTGTTACTCCATGTACTGCCCCAAACCTGCCTGTTACCTCTTTTAATGGGCATACCAGCCTGCCTGTTACTCCCTGTATCACAACAACTAATCTGCCAATTACTTAAGAACGTTTAGCACATGAACATACTCTTCACCACTCTCCAGGTGACGTTGCAAATAAGAATTTTTGTTGTAATTACAATTTTCTCCCCCCCCCCCTAAATTTCCAGCAAAAGAGCATCCCTAACATATCACTTGCATGTTCATCTATGTGTGTCCATGTCCATGCACATCCATTTCGCCTATGCAATAAATTGGCTAACATGTAGACAACGGCATAAATGGCTAGTGACTAGGACTCGAACCAAATGGCTCGACTACAACACCGATCCCAATAGTCCTATTTTGATAAACGACTCGAGATTTTTCTTGTGTTTTACCTCGCAGATAGTATCTGGTGACAAAAACTCCACAATCAGGTCCACAACCAGATCCACAATGTAGGAGCCGACCGACTCAACCAAGTTCTTACACTACAGTGGACAGACAACAAACACGAGTTTTTAACGACCACATTTTAAACAATTAAAAATTAAAACTTAAGAAATACTCGGCTTGCATCGTCTCTACATCCGGTTACTCTGCAGCCGATGAGATGTTGCACCTGCCAGTTCCAGCTTTGTTTCTTGGGGGCCGTATCATAAGTCCGACGCCTCATAGGTCCGACGCCTCATAAGTCTGAAATTTCGGACTTATGAGGCGTCGGACTTATGAAGTATTATTCCGCCTCATAGGTCCAACGCCTCATAAGTCCGACAATGGACAAACGCTGTATCGGACTTATGAGGCGTCGGAGCTATGAGGCGTCGGACCTATGAGGCGGAGTAAATAAATGTTATGCCTCATAAGTCCGACGCCTTATAAGTCCGAAATTTGCCTCGGACCTATGAGACGTCGGACTTTAATATGAGCGGACCCCGTTTCTTGCCTAGATGGTGACATAATGTGCAGCAGGCAGTGTGCATAGTTTAAGTCAATGGCCAACAAGTATCTAAGGTCCATTTAATTTGTTTCTAGTGTTGCTCGTTATTGTCCAGTTTCTTTCGATCACGCGTGTTCTTGTTTTCGCGATTTGTTTTTGTTTTTTGGGGTTTTTTTGTCTCTTGATTTTGTTTTCTTCGCCGACGCTTCAGGTGTGTGGGGGTTGCTGTAAAGCAACTGATAGTGCTTGCACTGTTCCCACTCTGCCTGTTTTGTTCAATAATAATAATAATAATTCTGGAAAAGATCATGCTTTGTGCTCTCGACCTTTGATTCTGAAGGACTGCAGGACAAGGTTAATGTTAACAGAGACCCCTTGAATTTGCTGGAATTGTGAATGATGAATTATGTTGGAATTTAGTAAGTTTTCCTTCAGCAAAACGTGAACAAATCTTATCAGGATGCATGTGAATTGTTTTGCTGCAAGAATACGTACCTTTTTTTGGCGATATCCGTGGACAAAACTTGAAAACGATGTAATTTGTGTTCAAATGCCGTAACTTGAAATGTACACGAGTAATTTAATTGATTATTGTACTTCAAGTTATCCTTTGAAAGTGCTACACGCAAAACTTCAATAAAAAGTGGCCCTGCCATTTGGGTTGCGGTGGGTTTTTTTTTTGACTCACCATGTATCGCGTCTTCGTTAACCAATGTTGTAAGAGAACAACATGGCAGCTACAACCAATCAACAGCTTTGGCTAAATGTCTGATCTAAAGGACGTTATCAGAACTTCTAAAGACGGCTCCGATTAGCTGGTGCGCAGGATCGCATAAAATTGGCATGCACGGATTTATCAGATGTTTGTTGCAGTTTGACTCTACACACGTGAACGTCAGGTTCTCAGACTAGGGACGGGGCTGGCTTACCTCTTGTTGATAAGTCTGTGGGAGCAGATCACAGAGCTTAGCAAGCAATTCCAGTATTATGTCTGCGATCTCTTTCACCAAGAATTTCACCGAGTCTTCAATCACAGTGACTACCGTCCTGCAGGCATCACATTGGACCGATCCAACGGTCAACCTAAGTCTCGCTGGAAATCAAATAAATATAAATTCAGGGGGCTACTCGTCCTTAATCGAAGCAGAAGCTGAATTGCGAAGGACGCAGCTACAACGTGGTCGAGCCTAGCCGCAGGCATGTAAAGGCGCCTTAGGCAGCCGCCATACGATCAATGACACGGAGCACAGCCAGATCGAAAATGTTGATTTTTGCAGAGGGAGGAAAACCCGGGACGTCTCTGTAGTCCGAAGTACCATTGGTCCGAAGTCCCATTGGTCCGACGCCCCATAGGATTAGGGTTGGGGTTAGGGTTAGGGTCAGTCAACCTGAACCAGTGAAACTACACAGTATTATGTTTCGTCGGACCAATGGGACTTCACGTCGAACCAATGGGACTTCGGACCAATCGGACTTCGGACCAATCGGACCATCGGTACTTCGGACTATCGAGACGTAACCGGGAAACCAGACAACCCAGAGTAAAACCTTCGTGACATCTACACACATGACCCGAGCTGGGAATCAATCCCGGGCCACAGCAGTAATGAGAGGCAAGCGCTTTTATGCACTGCGCCACCCATGCTACCCATTTTTAAACGTTAAAACAACAATAATTTGTCATCTGACAGTAGAGAATAATAGCTTTGGCTTTGGCTGTTTTGGCATTTAACACTGACTAGTCTAGTCAGAATGAAATTACTCACATTACCATTTACTAATCACCCCCCCCCCCGCACCCTTTTAAAACAAAAACAAAGACCATGGGGATGTTCTACAAGTAACTCACGCTGCAGAAGACTGGAGGGAGTGCAAAGTCCGAGGTCTTTGCAGATTGGGCTGAGCTCGGAGTCCACGATCAGTTTGAGCAGCACTGGTCCGTTGATGTCAAGGAAGCCCTTGCACTGTTGGTTCAAGGATTCTGGCAGGAGGGGGCAAACCTTCTCAATCAACTCAGTCACCTCCTCCTGAGAGATTTTATAATTCAGAGGGAGACAAAATCAGAATTATAAGTAATTATTAAGTAAGGTATTTCATAAAATTGGGTTGTTTCATGGTGTTTTTTTTAAGTTTGCAAAATGTTGTCCTTTACGCGTGATCAACTGAGAACTGAGAAGCAATCACAGAACAGCGACTAATTGGCAAGTAAACCTGTTTCTGCTCACAAATAATTTTCGCGATTACCGACTTAATGATGGCCTGGGCCCAATTCCATGGCTCGTGTGGCGCGTGGCTAGACGGGCCAGATCCAGGCTCCGTGTACAGTGTAGGTGCACAATAACGTTACATTCAACGAAAAAACGTATAACGTGAGACCTCGATCACTTTTCTCATTGAAACGGTTTCCGACTTAATGATATGTATACATCGCGCTTTCCGTGGCATCCTTTACCATTTTTCAGTGAAGACAAGTTTACAGTAACTCGGCAAAACTGAAAAATTATCCCCTAAACTGTCGCCTGTTTTGAATTTGTGACCAAATAGTTTCGTACTACACGACACGGAAAAACACAAAAATTGCATCAAATACTCTTTGTTTTTTACGCTAAGGTTTGCAAAAGTGACTTTGATTGCCTTAAATTCCTGTCCACGTGGAAAGAAAAAATTATCAAAATACTTCGAGCGTGATGTTGACCGATGCTTCCAATGGGTCAAACTGAGACTGCAGGCATCCATGTTTGCTGATTATCAGTATTTCATATTTTGAGTGCGCATGCGCGCAGACTAAATGAGCGGCTGAAACATACGTGTGCGCCAAGGTAACAGCGCTAGCAGATTTTTTTTTTCTTTTTCTGTAAGCACAGCATCGTTGGTTGCGGGATGAACGCATGCAAGGAATCAAAATTCCTCGCTTACAATGAAATACGCTTACCGTAAAGCATGCACATTAAAGTCAGCTCATGCCACTACTAAATCAAGCCAATTTTTTTTTAAAGGTGAATACCCCCCAAAATATGCATTTATTAATCAAACAGTTTTACGAATTTGCCGTTTAATCCAAAAGCCTACTTACAAATCTTTTGTTGGTTGCCAGCTGGGTCTCATTCATGCCAAAAAGGACATCGCAGACTAAACAAAAGGCGTCACTGTCAACATTCCCAACGGAAGAAACTGAAAAAGAGAAGAAAAAAATTATTCGTCCACAATTTGCTTATTTTACTCCCTCAGGCTAAATTTGAGCAATCAAACCAGAATACATCAGCCTCGTCATTAAGTCTAAGCAGCTGGTCAATTCAAAACTAGGTTCTGCCCGTCACGGATATTATTTCATTGGCAATGAAAAGTCAGAGCTATTGGAGAAAAAAATCACGGTAAAAAGAAATTGTACGAACTAGTGCTGGGCGAGTAACGCGCGTACTCACGAGTCGTGTTTGGTACTCGTTGTTATATTCATGGTTTTTCATCTACTCGAGTACTCGTCCTGGTACGGTGCGAGTAGAATTACACTAGGTATTCAGGAGTAGCAATTTTATTTTAAAAGTGCTGACTTTAGAAAAAGTAACCATTTTGCGGTGTCTTTTGTCTTACTACGCCCCCCCGCAATAAAGGAATTGCTACCTCTATCCGTTTCCTTGGGCTTCCAATAGCATTCTGAATACATACATTTTCAAGTAAAATGAGCCAAAATGTTGAATAGTAAAGATATCTCAGTGCTGCAGAATGTGGTGTGTCTTCCACACTGTTTATTCATAACTTCCTTCTTAATTAATGTTTATGCCATTTTCCCCCGTTTTATGGGCATTTAGTAAACTACTCGCGAGTACTCAACCACTCGCGAGGACTCGCCTACTCGCGAGTAATTTCTCTGCGAAAGACCTACCGACCACCAAGCGACATGTAGACGCTCCTGTCAGAGCTTAAAAATGAGGCGAACAAAACATTCTTTCATTCATTTTCATTCATTGTTATTTATCCGAGTAAGCAGAATATAACTTGCGAGTATCACAATTTATTTATCAAAAAAAAAAGAAAAGAAGTTCAATATAAAATCAGAGTACCACAAAATTGTCCAATACCAATTGATACAATACAAAGAAAATGAAAGGTTTATAAGGGTAGCACTTCCAAGGGTGATTCAAAATTGTCACTGCAATTTCTGTAAATGTACCCTTTAGGGAGACAAGTTATCAACAGAAGCTATACGTTATGTGGACAAGGTAGATGAGGGAGACATTTCAGTGTCTCCCTAAGGTTTCAAGTCCTATTTCGAGACAAAATGTTAGTCTCGCAATGCAGGCTAAATCGTTTCCTCGTGATGCAAAACCCAAATTTACAAAGCTTGGTGAAGGTAGGACAGGCCTGGAGTCAAGTCCATCACAAGTCCATCACAAGTAAATCCCAAGTCCAGCGGTCACATGAAACAGTGGATGAACAATGACAAAGGAATGCCTTTGTCAAAGCTCATTTGAATAGCTTGTGATTTGAATTGAGACTGGAGGACTTGTGATGGACTTGCGAGGACTTCGTGATAGACTCAACTACATCACTGAGTTTGTTTCTGCATTCAACAGGGAACGTTGAACAAAAGAGGACAATATGGTCCCCCATTCCCGAGAGGTCCCCAGTTTGGATTTGTGTACAAAACATATGGGAGGCCTTCCTAAAAAGTTCAAGTACAAACAAAAGATGGACAATAGGGGGTCCCCGGTTGCAGGCAAATACACACTTGGCTGTTGTAGGTTAAGGTTAGGTGAGGGTTAGCGGTCATAAAGTAAGGATTTGTTGCATAAAAGTCTACAAATGTCTCCCTAGGGAACCATTTCCCGTAATAACATTCTCACTGATAATATTATACATATTATAATAAGTAGTACATTAAGGAATTATTGGACACATATCATTTAAAAAAACATCGGAATCTGGAATTGTTTTCGGAATAGTAACTTTCTATGCTTTCTACGATTTTGTCCATGCAACGCATGCTGATTGAAAGGCAATGTCGTGACAAGTAGTCGATTTCGCCTCAGATAACTTGGCCGAGATTAAGGACCCAAAATCGATGTCAGGACAGTAGCTGAAGTCAGGAAAATGTATTCAGCGTAACCATGGTAACATATATATTTCAATAAGCGCCGACTGTTTTCAACTACTTTTACTGCGTATTTTGCTCTATGGTTGTGTTTGCTTATTATTTTGTAAACTTAATCACGACGGAATATTTTTTTCGATAAGTATATATCAAGAAATAATGCTCATTATACAAATCATACAATTAAATATAAAGATTTCAATAAAAACGCAATTTTTTTTTAAATTTAATTTTTCTTAGAATTGATAAGAAAATACATCTTTAATTTCATTTAATTTCATTTCATCAAACAAAAAACTTTCAAATCAACTGCAAGGATACAAAATTACAGACTAGACTATTGCATTAACCAATCATTTCAGCCAACCGTATTTGGCGACATTACGAGCTGCATAAACCTTTTACATACAAATTTTACTCCGTTTTGGAAAACACACTAATCAACGAAGAATACAGTCTCCAAATAAAAATTGTCGATTTAACAAAGTGTACAATACAAAATCCACTTTAATTTAAAACACTGACGATAACTGACTGATATTGTATCTATTCTACTTTATAAGCTATCGCTAAAAATATCACCTACAGTCTAAACATTACTATTTTTGTATCCAAATTAAAAAAAAAAAAAATTCACATGGATCGTGCTCAGCATCATGAGAATTTGATACAAATACCTTAGAAATGTATGTTGGTACAACGGAAAGTAGTTAAATTGTTTTCTAACTTTCAAAGAAATACCAAAAGATCTAGGCCACATCTATGGAGAACAATTACATTGGAAGCCTTTAAGATAAATGAAGTTTTACATTAACGTGTTTTGATCTATATAGACACCAGTTTACAGAGTTGCAGAGAAGGAAATGTGTTAAGCAAAAACAAATAGCCGGGTACCAGTCATGAACAATAGACACTGCATGGCAATTTTAGCTGGCAACCCATGTTTACTTAGCTAGTATTTTCTTTGCTTACGAAAATGTCTGCGCTGCTTAATTACAGCAATCTCCTGTCTGTGGAAGTTGAGAAGATCTAAAGGAACAATTTAATGGTCCGATGAGCGGGGGTAATAACAATGCATCCAATTGTTTTCTTCCATTTTAGGCATTTTGAGCAATATCACTGCTTTTCTGCTTTTATAGGTGCCATTTCAACAATCGTACGGTTTCAAGAATCACATGTAACACAATCAGACTGACTCAATTACATGATTACAAAATCTCTTTGTGATTGTTATTATTGAGACTATTTTCTGTAAATTTGAAATGTAATCAATTTCAAGGCCCGCAAACAGAGATTTTTCAGGATGTTTATTAAAGTAAACTGCTATTCGTTGGTCGGTGTTAGGCTCAGTTCCAGGCGTGGCGACGACAGTGCTCAACAGTCTATAATACAAAGTGGAAAAAAAGTATGGTTTATAGGGTCACTCCACTTAAACTATTAACTGAACTATGATTGTCATATGTGAGGCATTTCTGTCTAAATGAGACAGACCTGAGCACAGGCGTAGTGGAGAAAAATGCAAACATGTGAAAGGGGGTAATTTTTTTGCCATTTTCCGATTTATTGATATTTGTAATCTATGATATGTCTACTACTGATATTTTAAAGAAATAGTATAAAATTGTAGAATACAGGTGCTTTTTCAGAAAACAAAAATTAGCATCTTTCATTTTAACAAATACAAAACTCGAAACTTTAAACGCCTTTTTCCCCAGTATTTTACTTTTCGACGTCCATTTCGTCAACGGAATATCTGACTGAAGTGGTACAAACAGTATGGTATGGTGAATTTTATTCTCTTTCCTAGTATCAACGAACTCTCATTTCGACCTCTGCCCAGTTCAGTCTCATTTTGCCAGAACGTCTCACAGCAAGCTTCTTTGATGTGCATGATAAGCCAGTCCCTAATAAGCGCAGTCAAGACGCGCATCGCAGCTGTAGAGGGCGTTATCAACCAGAGGAATCAAATCAAGTCTTGGGAATGTTGGCACATGGACCCAAGAAATTCCAGGCATACCTCGGGTGTTCGCGCCAGCTTGAAAATAGCATGCAGAGGTATGCCCAGAATTTCTCAGGTTCGAGTGCCTAAATTCCCAAGGTTTGGATTTGATTCATTTTGTTGATAGTGCCCTCTATCACCGCAGCGGCTTGACTGAGCTTGCCAGGGACTGGCTGCTCAAGGGGAACAAATTCAAATCCGGTCTTGCACCAAGACTTCATATGACAGCAATGAAGGGAAGTATGACTTACGTTGCACAGTTTGGCGTTGTCCATGCTTGCACACCAGAACACTGGGCCCAGCATGCACTTGTTAGCTGGAGGGAGGCTCTTCATGGACTGGCTGCATAACTTCAGATCCTGAGAAAATCAGAAACAATCTCTGAAAATGCATGCCTAGAACCCATTAGTCCTTGTACTGCCTGAACTGCCTGAAACCAGTCCCTGCATGTTACTTGTTGTTCTGCCCAAACCACCATGCCTGTTCTGTAATGCCCCAAACCGCCCTGCCTGTTACTCCTTCAACTGCCACAATCTACCCTACCTGTTACTTCCTGTACTGACCAAAACCACCCTGCCTGTTACTCCCTGTACTGCCAGCCCAAAACCACCCTGCCTGTTACTCCCTGTACTGCCAGCCCAAAACCACCCTGCCTGTTATTCCCTGTAATTATAATGCCCCCCCTCCCCCCACCACCCTACCTGTTACTCCTTGAACTACCACAATCTACGCTGGCTGTTACTCCCTGTACTGCCCAAAACTGCCCTGCCAGTGTTACTCCCTGTCCTGCCCCAAACCGCCCTGCCTGTTACTCCCTGTACTGCCCAAACCACCCTGCCTGTTACTCCCTGTACTGCCCAAACCACCCTGCCTGTTACTTCCTGTACTGCCCAGACCACCCTGCCTGTTACTCCCTGTACTGCCAAAACCGCCCTGCCTGTTACTTCCTGTACTGCCCCAAACCACCCTGCCTGTTAACCCTGTACTGCCCCGCACCACCCTGCCTGTTACCCCCTGTACTGCATATGGAGAACTAGGGAGCATTTGCTCACTCGCCACTAGTGCAGCTCTGTTTACGTTGGAAGACTGGCTCATATCTAGGCGCTCTCAGCAAACTTTCGTTAATACGCGGAAAGTTTGTTGGTTAAACTAACTTCCTCGCATCGCATCATAAAATATAGGTTTTCCTCTTTCAAATGAATATAATTTCTTCATGGTTAAAGGCGAATAATTATGTGCACTTTTTCATTGAAAAACGGGTTACTCAGTGAAAATTTCGCGTTTCCTATGGAGGTCACGGCACATTTCCCCGATTTTTGAGGGTGCGGGTTTACTTCTTCGAACAGCACACGTGTGAACTCGGTCGCATACAATTACCTCGCACGGTTCCTGAAAGATAACACAATAAGCTTTCCATTCATGTAACAACCCTTTAGATTGGTTGAGAAGAACAAGGGGCACTTTTCTTGTCAAATCAGACATCGCTTTTGTTCTGAGGATCGACCTGCTGTTTATGTATAGTCCGGTCTACGCAGTGGAGCTGTGAAGGTCGCCGGGTCAATGCACCGTTGTGTGTGACCGCAGAGCATGCAGGGCTTTGATTTTCTGCACATATGGGAGAAAAAAGTTTGTCATATGCCCGAACCACCCAGCCTGTTACTCCCTGTACTGCCCCAAACCACCCTGCCTGTTACTCCCTGTACTGCCCCAAACCACCCTGCCTGTTACTCCCTGTACTGCCCCAAACCACCCTGCCTGTAACTCCCTGTACTGCCCCAAACCACCCTGCCTGTAACTCCCTGTACCACCCCAGACCACCCTGCCTGTTACTAAACAACATTTAGCACATGCTTCACCACTCTCCATGTGATGATGCAAATTACAGGCGACTCTCGTTAGTACAAACTCTTTTAAAACAAAATTCTGGTTACAACAAACATGAAGCCTTAGTCCCGAATGAGCATTTATGTGCACAATGAATGGGACTGATGTTCCTCTTAATACAAAATTCTGATATAACAAACAATTTGGCTAGGTCCAAACGAGTTTGTATTAACGAGTCTCGACTGTATAATGTTGTTATTAAATGTGTTCATCCCTAAATTTCCAGCAACAGTGCATACCTAACGTATCACTAACATGTGTGCATCTCCATGTCCATGCACATCCATTCCGTACCATACATAGGCCTACATATGTACATGCACCATATGGAGAACTTTGCCTCCCATATGTGCAGAAAATCAAAGCCCTGCATGCTCTGCGGTCACACACAACGGTGCATTGACCCGGCGACCTGCACAGCCCCACTGCGTTGACCGGACTATACATAAACAGCAGGTCGATCCTCGCAACAAAAGCGATGCCTGATTTGACAAGAAAAGTGCCCCTTGTTCTTCTCAACCAATCAAAACGGTTGTTACATGAATGGAAAGCTTATTGTGTTATCTTTCAGAAACCGTGCAAGGTAATTGTATGCGACCGAGTTCACACGTGTGCCATTCGAAGAAGTAAACCCGCACCCTCAAAAATCGGGGAAATGTGCCGTGACCTCCATAGGAAACGCGAAATTTTCACTGAGTTACCCGTTTTTCAATGAAAAAGTGCACATAATTATTCGCCTTTAACCATGAAGAAATTATATTCATTTGAAAGAGGAAAACCTATATTTCATGATGCGATGCGAGGAAGTAAGTTTAACCAACATACTTTCCGCGTATTAACGAAAGTTTGCTGAGAGCGCCTAGACATGAGCCAGTCTTCCAACGTAAACAGAGCTGCACTAGTGGCGAGTGAGCAAATGCTCCCTAGTTCTCCATATGACAAATGACTCGTGAATCAGACTCAGACTTGAACCAAATTACTCGACTACAACACTCATCCCAATAGCCCTAATTTGACTAACGGCTCAAGATTTTTCTCGAGATTCACCTTGCAGACAGCATCCGGTGTCAAATACCCCTCCAGAATCAGATCCAGAATGTAGCCGCCGTACACCTCAATGTAGTTCTGACACTACAGTGGACAGAAAACAAACACAAGCTTTTAATGACCACATTATAAAATCTTTTAACTTTCTGGAAAAATATCATATTTTTGTCTTCATAAACCTTTGATTCTGAGGGACTGGCAAGGTTAAGGTTGAGGCCCCCCAAAAAAGTCTCCGGTTTCTGGTATGGAGCTTGCCCCAAAAGTGGTGCTGCAAAGCAGGTTCCCCCCCCCCCCATTTTTTTTCTTGAAATGTCAGCTGATGCATGTTGCAGATGACGCTTCGATCCCCTTAAAACTCTCAAAAATATCCTTCAGGGTGGAGCTTGAGGTGACCTCAGTAAGGCCATCAGACTTGAGAATTATGCACCCACTTACGATCTCGACCCGACACGAACATTCTTCAGGAAATTTAGATAGTCAAGACAAAACTCAGAGAAAACAGTAACATGAGACCATACATCGACATCGATCATGAGCTGCCAGGCTGGTCATTAGTCTGCTCCCTTACATATTGGGCTAATAAAAAGCTTTTTAAGGTTCCAGATACATGACCATCGCTCCCTCAGTTTGGCTTCCAGATGCACAGTAACAAAATTACAACACCGTCTGCAAATGGTGCCCGACTCAATTTAGTGCAAAATATATGGGAGCCCAGAGAGGCCACATAAAGCTTATACCTGATCATAATCCCATTTTAAAACACTTTTTGTGCAGCAGCAGGATTCCAGTCAAACCAGTGAGTAAAACAGTTTTGAGACATCATCTTATATTGATATTTTTTAGGGAGGGGGCTGACATACCTGTTGTTGATCATTCTTTGGGAACAGATCACAGATCTTGGCAATCGTTTCCAGTATCTTGTCTTCATTCTCTTTCACCAAGTCTTCCGCCACAGTGACTAGCTCCTTGCAGGCGTCACATTCAACCGATCCGCTGGTAAGCATAAGTTTCGCTGGAAATCAAATAAATAAATAAATTTGGGGGCTAATCGTGCTTACTTGCAGCAGAAGCTGAATTGTGCAGGACGTAGCCACAATATGTGGTCAAACCAAAGGGATGTAAAGGCACCTTAAGCAGCTACCATACGACCCTTGTCTAACCACGGCGTACAGCCGGAAGTGGTGATTTTTGCGGGAGGAAAACCGGAAAACCCGGAGAAAACCCTTGTGGCCCAGCTGAGAGAATCGACACACAACCCTACTCACTATGTGACCGGCTCCACAAAAAAAAGGGTATTATTTTGCAAAAAAGTGAAATTGAGTTATATACATGTTTAGAAAGCCCACAGTGTAAGCTTTCATTTGGTATATAACAGAGCTCCATAGCCCCTCTCGTTCTGGAAATGGGATGTATTTGCATATTAATTACATGTACTTCCTTGGAGTTCAAATTACACAACTGAGAAAACAGGCTTTCAAATAGCTGGCTCTGTTGCATAACAACAGAATGATGTTTCCGTTTTATTCATCAAAATCAACTTTTTTGTGAATGAAACCTGAAACTGTAGGTATTGAAGATGTCATTCATGACAAAAAATAAAAATCACATTTTGACGAAAATTTTCTCCCTCTTAATGTTGAGTGGGCCATTACACAATAATGCTCAGCGCGACTTAATACCCTTTTTTGTGGAGCTGGTCACATATGACCTGAGCAGGGAATCGAACCCAGGACACAGCTGTGAGAGGCGAGCGCTTTTACGCATTGTGCCATCCATGCCACCCGTTTCCACAACATTTAAACAAAAACGATACGGTTCATCTGACAACAGAATTAAAGCATTGCCATTTTATACATTCACTTTTTAGGCGAATGTCTTGGTATTTATAAACACCAACTAGTCTAGTCACAGATCCCATATTTATTTGTTACATGATCAATTGACTGAAGTTGAGGACAAACTATTTCATTTTATTATACTTAAAAAACACAAACTATTTCATTTTTATTATAGGCCTACTTGTGACGAG
Organism: Patiria pectinifera; assembly: GCA_029964075.1. Classification (NCBI taxonomy): domain Eukaryota; kingdom Metazoa; phylum Echinodermata; class Asteroidea; order Valvatida; family Asterinidae; genus Patiria; species Patiria pectinifera. Next base: position 7,979,410 of record CM057136.1, on the reverse strand, counting down.
TCGTTTTATAGAGACACTACTGAGGGAACGACAAAATGACCCCGATGAAACAGGTAGGCGAGCAAGTCTGCTGGAACAAACTTTTGCCACGGGGTGCTGGAATTTCTAAAGGACGGACAAAATTATTGCAAACGCGGAGCGCAAAGCCCTTACAGCGTGGTTAAGGGCCCCTACAAATTTTGGATTCTGGATGCTCTGGTGCAATCTGAGGCGATTCCTGGCCACTTTCATGACCTTTTTAGCAAAAGTTTTTTGAAATTATAAGGACACTTAATTTCATTATTTTGTTTAGAATATACTGTTCCTCTTCTAACGTTTCTACTGTACTGAAAAGTCAAGAACCGTGTATTTTCATCTCCATTTTTTGTTCCATTTAATTCTGGAAAAAGAATTTTGTCATTTTGCATGACATTGCATGTAAATATTATTGTTGCAAGGCTGCTTTCTTACATTTAGTAAATTCCTTCGTGTAGGGCCTATGTTTTATGTTTTATTTTCCGAGCCCTTACGGCGTGGGGCCCAGGGGCATGCTTATTTGGCCCAAAAAAACTTTGGATTCTGGATGCACTGTGAAAGTAGTCGGGCAGCCAGAGGGTTGAGCCATGTTTAGTTTGGTGGGTATATAATGTTTTTGTGTATATTCTAGCCAAGAAGGTCATACTATTAAAGAATTTGCATGATGACATCTTCAGTCAGGGTTAAGCAATTTTCAATATCGATTATTTATCGAGTGATCGGGCACAACTGGATCACTTTTTAGAATAGTTCCAATAAATATTCTTTGTTTCTATTTTTCTGGACTATAATTCTCCGCAGGCTTTCTCCTCAATAGTTTAATGGTATAAATGTATTACTTTGAACCGACGTCATCCCTGACCCCGAGTGGTGCATACAACTCTGACGTCACGATGACGTCATCGGTTATCAAATTACAAGCGATTTTAGTTGAAAAAAGTCCCAACTTCTTTCACTTATAACTCCTGAACAAGATGTATTTTGTAATCAGATTTATCATTAATAAGTTGATTAACGTTTTTTGTCGTGTACAGGTCATGCCGTCTTCGCTGAAAGGTGTCAACTATTTTCTCAAACCTAAAATAGACTGTCCTGAACTCAATGAATAAAGCAAAGGAGAAGCAGTTTTAACTTTAACAATGAAAACATAAATTTAATATCACATTAAATAGCAGGTTAGCTAGCAAATTAAATAGCAAGCAAGTTAATTAGCAAGGCATTCAAAAACAAACTTTGCAAAGGCAAATATACAAAAACTAGGATTTAACGACAAAATTTGGTAATTTCTCAACTGAGTTTCAAAACAAATGTTAACGACAAATTTGCTGATTCAGCCAAAAAATCAATAAAAGAAATACAAACCAAAGTCTTTAAATAATGCCAAACTAATGCCAAATAGAAAGCAAACTAATCTAAAAAACTGATCACTCCTCAGCACACTAATTAATTGAAATCAAAGAAAATACATATATCAACTCGGGTTTCGCTTTAATAAAATTCCAATTAACAGATATCGACTATATGGTTCCAGATATCATATTGTTATACCTCTGCCTTAAATGCTGTATTTTCATTGGCCTAGAACGATAACGTGTTTAGTTTATAAAAAGTCATGGCACACTCCCTGTGGTATATCACGTACACATGTACAGTACGTACGGTGTGAAACGCTTGTATCGTTGGCACCCACGCTATTTTCACCATGTTTGCACACATGAGTGGGAGCTGCGAACTAGCAGACGATCAGCTGTTTCGAGCACGCGACATGCATGTGCGTTGACGTTCGATTGTCATGATTGTTGTCTTTACTGCTGTTTGTTTTCATGATTTTTACATAAAAATCCAAAGAATCCAAGACAGAGGTATAACAAAACAATTATTGACTGCTGTGATGTGGGATATGACATTTTGAACACCCTCGGGGTGCATAGCACCCTCGGCGATTATGCGCCCCTCGGGTGTTCAAAACGTCATATCCCACATCACAGCAGGCAACAATTGTTAAATGTTATGGTGCAACCTTCCGTAGTGCCTATGAGGTCAGTGGTAAACGGGATCAATCATCGCCTGGCTAAAGTGGGTCCCTGCCGTCTATAGATTTGGACTCACAGGAATGGAGTTGGTTGTTCCCACCTGGGTAAATGGTTATGGTAATTCCGGAGAATACAACCTTGGTGTCAGGATAATGCCGTGTGACATCTGGTCATCAAAGGATGAGGAGAGTGTCGTAAAGTACTCTTGTACTTTAAACTGTGGCTCTTGACCTCAACGATTTTGGTTGGCCGGCGTGTACCTGCGGTGGCTGTATCCACTCGCCTGTTGGTTAAGGTGGCGGCAACCCAACCACACTTGACAAATTCAACACTCTTGGACACGTCTCTCAAACGCACAAATGGTTCTCACACATTCCACCCTACACATCAAACTTATACAGCCCCCAAAAAAACGCGCTTTCACGTGGACGCTGAAGTTTGGTTACAACTTCCAATAGGGTACCACAAATGAATTATCATAAAAGGGACAATGAACTGCCATAACCATTACCTACTAGGGGTTCTTCCTACTTGACATCGAATAAAAGAGATAATTGAGGTCTTCTCAAAATCAAGTGTGCGTTCCGTGGAGACATCGCTTTTGAAACTAGTATTGTGCAACTAGACCGAAGTGCGCTATAAGTTGCGTCAAGTGAAAAGAAAAACATTTTATGCACGAAAAAGAAAGGAACTCGGACATGAAGACAAGGCATAAAAATCACTGGCATAAAAATGAAACAACTTGACAGAATTGGATCAAACTGCACAGCTCATCAGATGCAAGACAACCCCTCTGATCAGCTCAGCGAGAAGAATCTCGCCAGGGGACGTCTTGCTCGACATCGGTGCATCAGGTCTGGTACATTGTGTACATGTATGCGGCAATGAGGGATGGATACCTTGGATCGTTGTAGGACCGCTGTAGGACCACTGAGCTCAGGGAGTACGGTCGCCCTGGCGTGCACTACGTGATCGCCCGGCGATACCCGGATCTTCCACCAATGTGACAAGTTGTTTTATAGAGACACTATTGAGGGAACGGCAAGTTGACTTCTTATGGGTGTTTATGCAATTCCTGTAGGTATGAAGACAAAAATGTACGGTACATGTTGTCAATTCTTCGCATGACAAGGTAATCTCTAATCAGAAATTTTTAGACTTTAAATCAAAAAGTAAACATTAAATATTAAGTAAATCATGTTAATTTAGGCTATTTACACTAGTCGCTAGTTTACAAACAGGCTGAAATAATATGAATATAAATCAAGACTTGAAATTCCGGCCAAAACTGTTCTTGGGGCCGCCATCTTGCATGTGCCTTGAGTAAATCAAACAAAGTAACGAAAATGTAATTTTACCGAATTAAGGAACAACAAACTAACAGTTAATTGAATGAGACGCTAAAAGGAAAGTGAGAATACAGTATAATCTTAAACTACAAAATATATCGGTGTCGGACTTAAGACTTTGGAATTGGCCCCAAAGTGAGCGTTGTCTTCCAAGCAAATTGTCTATCTCCATGGGCGTCGCGAGGGGGGGCAAGGGGGGGCACTTGCCCCCCCCTGGAAAAGCAAAAAAAAAAAAAAAAAAGGAAGAAAAAAAAAAAGAAAAAAAAAGAGAAGAAAAAGAGGCGCGAAGACAAAGTGGTGTAAATTTAATGAGTTGGGGGGGGGGGGGACAAAATGTCCCTGCCCCCCTCTAAAACTGATAAATCGAGAATGTGTTGAGAAATACAAGCATTTTTTGGCAAAAAATTTTTTTGCCCCCCTCTAAAAAAAATCCTGGCGACGCCCATGTCTATCTCTCTAAGTTATTCTTTTACATGATGAAATCTTTATCAACATGATAAGCTTACACTTCATAATAATATATCTCTAAACTAAAGTTACTCAAGTACACTTAAATAAGAAATTGAAATAAATCAAATACATTACCTGTAGGTACGAAGACAAAAATGTACATGTTGTCAGTTCTTCGCATGACAAGGTGATGACGAAGCCCGTGAAAAATAATTTAACAAGGCCAAACCGCTGAGGGTGCTACGCAAAAGCTATGTTGGTAGTAGAAACATTTTTCGTAGTTGACATGTTGCGTAACATGTCAACACAAAAGAATTAAACAGGGGGAATCTTGAACTCGGTTAAATTTAAAGGAAGTCTCGTCACATAGTCATAGAAATATTCATATTGCAATTACTTTGTCTTTAACATAGGGCTGTTTTGACACCAGTACATAAAAAGTTGGCCACAGTATTTAAAAACATGTCAAGGCCAAACCAGACAGCCTATAAGACCGAAGTCTCACTTCTTGTTAACTGTTAGTGATACAAATGACTTTCTCTCGTCTGTATTTGTTATTATAGAGTTACTGTTCAAATATTCCTGACTCAAATTAAAGGTGAAGTCCATCATTTGTAATTTGCACATTTTGTTCGTTTGAAGCAACAAAAGTGCTCTCGATCTAAAGAAGGATGCTGAACAACTAACCTGATGAAGTTTCAGCTCAGCTTCAGCTGTATATTTTGAGAAAAACAGCATTCTATGATTCGATTTCAAATCAAAAGTTGCTGAATCAGGTTTTGAATTGGGCCTGAATTCAACGTCCGAGACACGTTCTCACTGAGCCGATTGCAGCTACGCGATGTCGCGCACCGATCCAACGAATTAAAGCAACTGCGCGCGCGTGTGCCTCATGTTAACGATTTCGCGCGCTTCGCCGAAACAAAACGAACTACTAACGGAAATTTCCAACGGTGCGTCTTAAGAAGCACCGTTGGAAAGGCCTTCTTTCGTTGATTACTTCAAAATAAAAGTTTGCCAGAAAGAATAATTTCACAGGGAGTTTAGTCCCCTTACTATCTTTCATCCAAGTATGTTTTTCAACAATTATTACGTCAGTTACTTTTCGGATAGCTGCAAATGATGGACTACAGCTTTAACTCGAGCAAAACATTTGCCTCCACTCGACTACACACTGTGACTCGACTTGACGCGACTTTCTTGACCTAGTGACGTGACTCGACTCGACTCGAGTCACAAAAATCAGTGACTCATTACAAGTCTGGAGTACAAAGATAAAAAGCTAGTATAAAAGATGTTAAAATGTCAATGGCGAAAAGGCAGTGGAAATCTGGCCGCTCCCTCTAGTGTAGTGTTCCCTCTTTGCTAAAAATATTCATATCATGCCATGAATCCTCTTTTAATTAACCCTAACTCCCTAGGCCTTTTTGCTAGGATGTAGCCTCAATCCTGCAAAATCCCCCAATTGGCCTCATGGAAAAATTGCATATAACCTCAATCCTGCAAATTTCTCCATTATTTCTTGAATATGGTCCGGGAGAGGTGACCACTGCCTGAATCCTGCAAAATCCTCCGGCTATGACTGTCAATAGGCTGAGGCAGAGGCAGTGACATCCAGGAGCAGTGCGGAGGATGTCAAGTATGATCAAGGACTAATTTTATGCTAGGCTGAGCATAGACTACACAAGGTCCGGCCCAAGACCTTGACATAGTGCCTCCTCCGAAATCAGCAACGCACTTTTGCCATGTAACCTCAATCCTGCAAATTCCTCCAATTTGCAAAAAGGATTTTGGAGGATTCAGGGCGGTTAGGGTTAGCAGAAAACCCAAGCTGGCTGGTTATATTCGGGTTTTTGATCAAGACTGAACCAGGCTTACAGGCTTTAGGGCAGTTTAGCACCTGATGAATGCCTACCACCAGCAGGGAACAATTAGTATCGCTTGACCAACGACTTGCTGGCATGACTGAATCATTCTTCAGTGGTCTAAACGCACCTAGATTTTCCATTAATCAAATATTAAATGTAATATTCGTTTTTGTCGGGTTTTATTGAAACCATGTTTTCTTGCTTTGATCATTGAAATTGATGCACAAACAACGGAAATCATGAATTTGTCGGACTGTTTCTGTACATGTAACAAGGGGTTTCCAAAAGGTAGATCCAGCAGGAAGTAAACAGTACCATTAGGACTGGCCTCCTGTGGTGTAACTGATGGCCTTAAGGGATTAACCAGATAATGATACACTGGACTCAGTCACAGATAAACATTGAAAGCTTTGTATGAAAAGGGCCCATGGTTTTAAAAGGGAAATTCACCGCATGTCTTCCAACCAAAGTTTATGGCAATCAGTCACTGCATTTCCTATATAAGAAGAGGGATAAACCCCCCCCCCAGCCCTCCCAAAAACAATCGTAGAAATGATGTAACTCACGCTGCAGAAGACTGGAGGAGGTGCAGAGTCCAATGTCTTTGCAGATTTCGTTTGGGCTGAGCTCGGAGTCCACGATCAGTTTGAGCAGCACGGGTCCGTAGATGTCGAGGAAGCCCTTGCACTGTTCGTTCAAGGATTCCGGCAGGAGGGGGCAAACCATCTCAATCAACTCAGTCACCTCCTCCTGAGGGATTTTACAATTCAGAGAGAGACACAATCAGAATTCTAATCAAATTCTTGGAGTTGCAATGTGCAGAAAAAAATAAAAGTGCTTAGCGGACTTATGTGTTCAGAGATGCTGCAGGGTCTGCTTGAAAAAAAAACTTTATTTTTTGTGAAAAAGCCACTCCGACACAAAATCCCCATTGTCATCTTTCTCATGTAGCCTAGCCTAGTTCCATTTATTTTTTATTTTTGCTTTTATGGCCTTTAAGCTGTCGGTTCGTTCAATCTCTTTGAGTTTTCCCATATTCCTATGATTTATTCTGCCTATCCGACTTTCTAATGTTTATTCGACACAAAACATGCACGATTCCACAACACTAGCTGTCGGTGTACATGACCTTTGCATTACGCGCTACGAAAATATGGTTGGTACCCTGCATTTTTTGTATTCACAAACATCACTGCGATCGGAAACCACTGATAACGGAAATGATAGACTTGACTTCCAGGCTGAATGCTATGTGTGCACAACACAACCGCACGCAATGCAGCACGCGAGTTGCCGTTGTATACTGCGTGCAAGTATGTGGGCTGCATAAATAACATACAGGCTCGGCAACAACAAAGACTTGTTTTCAAGACTACTTCAGGGGTGCGCAATTTTAACAACATGTAGGCCTACAAGTACACATATTTAACTTGAGAGCGCTAACAAGGTAAATTCAACGCATGTCAACAGTTTTTCTTCTTTTTTTCCAGTTTTATTTTGACGGCAGAAAAAAAAAGGAATTTCGTGAGATAAAAAAAACAAAAACGGAATTCCAGCTTAAACCGGAAAAGTGGCATCTCTGCTTTAAGCATGCATCAGCTGAGGAACAGAGATTGCTACTAATTTGGCGGGAAAGCTGGGTTTTTTTTTTGCTAACAAATAACGTTGGTGATTAACAACGCATTAATGAACTGGGCCCAATTTTATGGCTCTGCTGACCACAGAATTCCACGCTTACCATCACCGTTCTGCGCTAACCACGATAGCAGAATAATTCTGTGCTAACCCGGTAAACACATAATCTTTGGTTTTGGGATGTACACATGTGCAGAAGCCAAAATTCCTTGCTAACCCGTGAAATACGCTTACCATAAGGGATGCGTATTGTCTATAGCCAGCTCATGCCACTACTAAATCAGACCAATTCTAAAAAAGCTGAATACATACTAGTAATAAAAACATTAATAAAAAGTTATACGAATTTAATAAAAAAAAAAAAACTTACAAAGCTTTTGTTGGTTGCCAGCTGGGTCTCAAGGATGCCAAAAAGGACATCGCAGACTAGACAAAAGGTGTCACTGTTAACCTTTCCAAAGGGAGAAGCTGGAAAAGAAAGGAACAAAATTATTCACCCACAATTTTGATTAATTTACTCCCTAAAACTGAGGAATAAAAAGCCAAATAAATAAGATGTCAATAAGTCTAATCAGGTCAATTCAATACTGGGTTATGCCCGTCACACAGATGTTATTTCATAAGCACTGTAAACTAAGAACTGTAAACAGGCAAATTGCTTGGCCTCCAATAGACCCGCAAACGTCGCGCCATATCTACACCTCACCGTCGTGACCATCCCCTTAAAAAAAATGGTTGAGGCCCACCTGACCGGTGTGCGATATCTCCCCCTTCAAGAAATGGTCGAGCCCATACAGCCAACCACCATTTCCACGTGTGTTAAATCGCACCCTAGTCTGAGAATTACCTGTTCTCCACGGAGCCCTATCTCCGGTTTTGCCAGGGTCTATAACATAGACTACCCGTAGCCGTGGCGCGAAATAGGGTGCAGTGCCTGTTCAAAATGTCGAACAGTGCGTGGCGCGGTCTGTATAAGGGATCTTATCAATAATGACTGTCCGCTGACTCAACGGGTTAGCAGCGAGACCTGGAGTCTCATTTGCATGGTATAACAATGGGCCTTTGTCATTCTAATTTCTATTCTAAATTAATAACAATGTACACACGAGCGGGGACTAACTTGTCATTAACTTGGTCAGGTATTACTAAACATCGGTCGCGAAAGTTCACGAACTGCTTGCCCAATTGGCAACGCCAGAATTCAGCATACATTCGCTGACAGTCAGCGGACTTTTTATCGACAAGAACCCTAATAGTCATGTTTTTATGGTCTAGGCCTCTGAAAACGCAGCTTTTTTTGCAGCTTATTTGAGAACTGCTGATCCCAACAACTTCAAACTTGACACTGCACATTCTCGGGCGCTGAGCAACACACCTGCTGATTGTCAACTTCATACAGTGCCTGGTTCTGGAGTTCATTGAAGTACAGACAGACACAAAGAGATTCCTGGAATTATAGTTTGATATAACTCTATGATGAACACTTACTTATTTTGTTCTGGTCGCAGACTTTGAGGAAGTCACAGATGTTGTTGGGGTCCATCTCTGCCAGCAGGTACTGGATGATAGGCTTGGTGTAATCATTGACAAACTCCTGGCAGTCCTTAGCCACAGTCGATAGAGGGACCTTACTGCACACCGTATCCAGGAACTTCTGAATTCCAGCCTGGTGGAAAACAGCGTGGGCATGAATGATAATAATAATTTGGGAGACTGATTATCCTTAATTGCAGCTGAGAAGCTGAACTGCAAGGACGCGGCTACAACGTGGTCGAGCCGAAGGCACTTAATGGGCGGATTAGGCAGCCACCATACGACCACATGTATGACCACGGAGCACAGCCAGAGACTGAAGGTGTTGATTTTTTTGCGGAGGGAGGAAAAAAGGAGAGCCCAGTGAAAAACCCTCGTGGCACAGAAGAGAATCAAGGCACAATTCTACTCATTATGGTCCGAGCCGGGATTCGAACCCCGGCCACGCTGGTGAGAGGCCAGCGCTTCACGCACCAGCGTGGCCGGGGTTCGAATCCCGGCCACGCTGGTGAGAGGCCAGCGCTTCACGCACTAGCCACCCACGCCAATGAATGTGTACTCACGGCACAATAGGATCATTTGCATTTGTCGGAATTTCACGAAATGGACCGATTTAAGGGCAATTAATTTATAGCAGACATCGTTCCACCAAACTCATATTAGGCATTCGTTAGACATGTCAAGGCCAGGAATTAATCTGAACACGATACACAGCGAGCCCCATATACGTACTAGTAAATATCGGAGGCCATGACAAACAAAGGACAATAGTCTAACCCCTTGTCTCCGAGTCTTAACCCTGCCAAACGCAACAACATGCAACAGCAGTCTGCTTGTAACCTTACCTCTGTTGAATTCTGGGATAGCCCGGTTCGCATCTCCTTGACGATTAACTCACAAATCATGCACTCGGCAGTCGAATGAATCGCAGCGTCAACCATTTTGTCCATGGTATCACCTGAGGACAAAAACAGAACCAGCCACATGACAAACTTGATATAAAACAATTCTACTTTCTTCAGCATGAGTAGTTCCTCGTAATGTTTGGATCGGCACGACTCTGAAACGCTAGTCTGAAAAAGTGAGTTCTGCGTTTGATAATTCACCTGAGCTACACAGCCCTAGTAGTCCACACAGCTCCTCTGGTGTCATGCTGGTCACTAGTTTCAGAATCTCAGGCAGGTACTTGTCCACCACGCTGACGCATTCTTTCTGAGCATCACCAGGCAGCTTGGGACACACCTCGGTCTTCAGGAAGTCCTCAATCTCCTTCTGCAAATATCAAGAAGAAAAGGGAGTGTATCTCAAACTGCAATGTTTCAAATCAGCTTTCTGGAAGAGATGAAACGATAGCCCTTATTTCAGGAACATAGGTCTGTCATAGGTTCTCACAAGTCCATCACAAGTCCTCACAAGTCCATCACATGTTTTTAGAAGTCCTTGTAAGTCCTCACAAAAGCTCCCATCATTTCACAAGTCCCCCAAGTCCATCAAAAGTCCTCACAAGTCCATCAAGACAGTGTCGTAATGGAGTTCATCTAAAGTTCTCACAGTCCATTAGTCCATCACAAGTCCTCACAAGTTCTCATCAGTCAAGCACTATTCCTCACAAGTCCTGATACAAATCCTTATACAAGTCCATACACAAGTCCTCTCAAGACTTCACAAGTTATCATGAGTCATCACAAGTACTCACAAGTACTTACACATTCTCACAAGTCTTCACAAGTACTAACAAATCCTCACAAATTCCTAACAAATAAGCAAAGTCTTCACAGTCCTCATAAATCAATCACAAGTCCTCACAAGTTAATCACAAGTCCTCATGAGACTTCACAAGGTCTCACAAGTCCTCACAAGTTAATCACAACTCCTCACAAGACTTCACAAGTTCTCATGAGTCATAACAAGTTCTAACACATCCTCACAAGTCTTCACAAGTTAAACAAATCCTCACAAATTCCTAACAAATAAGCAAAGTCGACACAGTCCTCATAAGTCAATCACAAGTCCTCACAAGTTAATCACAAGTCCTCACAAGTCAATGACAAGTCCATCACCTGGTACTTACCTGAGTGGAACCTTCCTTAAGGATTATCTCCACATGCTCAGCAACCATCTCACAGGGACCGCATGCGATTCCTCCAACAGTCTTAGGTACTTTGGCTTCAACTTCTGGGTAATGAAAACATTAATAAAAAAAATTATGTACCATTTAAAAAGAAACGAGGAGTCAAAATTCTGGTGATGCTAACGACCCTCTTTTTTTCATACTATCCGCAGGAAATGGGGTAGGATCTTTTTTTCATTTTCAAAATTCAAGAAGAATGTCAATTACACTCCCACGCTGTTCCTCTTTGAGAGGAAAAATAGGATATTATTTTATTTTTTAGGCATGGGAAAATGGATTTTTTTTTTACATATTAAAAATACTTTACACTGTTCCTTATAAGTTTACAGGGTGCATTACCGAGGCGTATCAGTTCAAGAAATGCCAGACGAAAAAATGTATACAACAATTTTTCTGTTTTCACGTTTGTGACATGACCAACTCCAAATGAACAATATTTGACCAAGGAAAGGGAAAGAGTTCCATACCTGGACATCACTTGACACCCTGTGCGCAAACCATATGAGACTGGTCCGAAAACTTCCAAGTGTTTTCTCAGTAAATGTCTCAATATTTTCCAAGCTAAATTTAACTTTTTAGAATGTCCATATATGGAATTCTTTTCAAGGAAAGTTCTCAAACAATTCCGTTCTCACAAAATAAATTGTCATTGCAAAGGGAAAGATCTATATTTAAAAAACTAATTTTTGTCCAACTGCTGAAAAGAGTCTGTTTTTGACAGAACAAATAAAATGCAAGCAAGGATACTTACGAGGTGGTGTGCACAGTTTGAGCTCATCGCACACCTTTGTTGGGGTGACAAACTGCAACAGGAGCTGGATGATCTGTGGGGCGTACTCCTTGACGAACTCTTTACACTCTGTGCGGATGGTCGTGGGCATCACAGAGCAGACGTCTTCCAGTACCTTCTGAATCTCTGCCTGCAGAGGTAAACAAGAGAAAATATAAGTAATTTGCGTATCGCCATATCAAGACTTGCAGATCTCGACCTTAGAGACAAATGAAAGAGAGATAGATGTACACAATAATAAAGCGTAATAAAAACAGATTTCCTAAATGTGAGATTTCGGGATTTTCTGTCAGGATTTTGCATAAGTACAGGATATTTTGTCAGGATTTTTCATGGGTTCAGGATTGTTTGTTAGTATTATTCATGATTTTACGATTTTTTCCTGATTTGGGGATTTTTTGATTTCTGGATATTTTTTTCCAGGTTTTTTCCTGATTTCAGGATTGTTTGTCAGAATTTTTCCCGATTTCAGAATTTTTTTCCTGGAGTTTTCCTGAATTCAGATTTTCTTCCCCAGACTTTCCCTGATTTCATGATTGTTCGACAGGAATGTTTTCCTGATTTCAGGATTTGTTGACAAGTTTTTTTCTGATTTCAGGATTTTAAAAAAATTTCCGTTGAAATCTGGCATTCCTGATGTTTTACCATAAAGTTGATTTTACCTATGAGGATCTTGATAGAACAATATAAATCAATAAGTCGTAAATCAAATTTACGACATAGGCCCTGCGTTACCCTCTGCTGATTATTTTGCGGACTGTTCTTTTCCCCTTAATTTCACATCTGGATACCTACTCTGTCTTCAACCTACTTCTCTATTTATTGCTCGTAGTCACCACATTCATTATAGTAGTGACCAAAGTAACAATCCAAAACTTTTTTTTTGTAATATCAAAAAGAGAAACTGTTCCAACAACAACATTAACTTGTAAGAGGTTTTTTTACCTGGGATGTTTTGCCATCAAGCAACTTGTCCACTTCCTTCATGACCAACTGACAAAGAAGACATTCGGCGCTTTCCTTGACGTCTTCAAGATCTAGAATCAAAACAGAACGTGTTTGATCATCAACCTCCATCACTGATCAGCTGAAACCCTGATTTACATTTGTTTTCTTCTCAAATATCATTGTTGCATAATTCATGTGTTTGTGCTGAACTTTTATGAGATTGTAGACTGATGTCTTGCCATCAGGGTTTGACCTTTGCGGTAGCCCGCTAGCCAAATGCCAGTAAAACAGCGGCCGACTAGTCAAAAACATTCCCTAAGTAGTCAGGATGGCGAGTCAAAATCATTGTCATGAGGCATGCAACATTTCAGCATATCCGATATAGAAAAAATAATCTGAAACTGACGCACAGTCGGCTTGTTTCAGGCCGTGGCGCCACCGAATCTTGCACTGATATCGTTAGTGTATAAATAAAAGATTGCCTCAGGATCCACGTTATACACGTATGCACACACATTCTTGTGCAAAAAAATTAAAAATGTATGGAACGAATTGAAAATACATGCGGACAACTGAAAAGGCCCACGGCCTAGTTAAGAGTCAATGAAACAGCGATATATACATTTGCTTGTCTGAAACTAAAATCTATTTGGGGGGACCAAGTCGCTCCTAATGTTTTGCAGCTCAGGGCGACTATCAAAAAACCTGTCTGAAACATGTGTATTGCTCTAAGAACCAATGCAACAAATCACCTACTTTCAATTTCATTGCAATTACAGTTCAATACTTTTGTCCCATCAAAAGCAAACTAACAAACCATGAGAACAATCACAGAGGCATGATTTGAAGAAAGAGAAGCTCGCATATAAACCCAAAATCTGAAGGGAAAAAATCAAAGCACAGAAACCTGATGGACTCACAAATTTGAAACAGGCAGGCTCTGTTTATTTCTGTGTTGTGTCCATTTCTAAAGTAAACTTTTTTGTGTACAGCACTAGTAACAGAATAACAGGATTCGTATCAAGAGTAATACCATACCTTTGGAACTGGTGCAAAGACCGAGCAGTTTACAGATCTGATCAGGGGGGTACTGAGCCAGCAGTTTCAACATCTGGGAAACGTACTCATTCATAAACGCATCGCACTGTGTCTTGAATGCTGGGGGGAGGACGGCGCAGATGTTGTCCAAGAACTTCTCAATATCCGCCTGCGAGATAGGAACCAAATAGTCGTGTTGAAACGATGTTTAAATGATAATGATCAAAATGTCAGTATTAATCCTCCTGCTGCTTAAACAGTCACATACAGATGAGATTTGAAGGTTTGCATGGTGGAAAGATACTAAGACAAGATAAGTTTGCGGTAGCACCATGTGAATAAATCTCTTTTCTGAGTATGTCTGGTTCTGAAAAGAACCGGAGTGAGTCCCTCCGGTTCTTTTTAGAACCACACATACTCACAAAAAAAATTTAAGTGAGTCTCTCTGGTTCTTTTCAGAACCACACATACTCACAAAAGAGATTTATTAAGAAGTCCCTCCGGTTCTTTTCAGAACCACACATACTCACAAAAGAGATTTATTACGGAGTCCCTCCGGTTCTTTTCAGAACCACACATACTCACAAAAGAGATTTATTCACATGGTGCTACTGCAAACTTATCTTGTCTTAGTCACATACAGACAGTCAAAATTCACTTCCACTTCCCCTGCTATACTTTTTAACAAAGCCTAGTCATGATCACCAGTAGTCAGATAGATCACAAGTCAAGTAACCAGTGTGACTAGTCTAACTGGGTCAACAGACAAAGCAGGCAAGTTGTGGTCACAGCTGTGTTATCACTCGCCCAGAATCAAAGCATAGCTGTATCAAGTTAATTAAACAGTCCCAGCCAGTCAATCCCGCTTTATGCAGGCTGGGAATTCTTAACTGTTGAAAACAGTCACTTGTTTGATTTTTACTGAGAGGGCTACTAGGCACAGAATGTATGTTTGCATAGGAGGGTTACATGAAATTAGTTGTACAAACGTTCAAAACTATAAAAAAATTGTCATTCTTCCTAAAAATGTACACACAAGACCAGGAATAATCTCACAAGGATTTCCTACAAAATCCCACACATTTTCATCTGACTGTTGCATAGCAAATTTCTGCGTAGGCTTCGCTACTTAAAATTTCCTTTTCACTTCATTATCAACGAGTAAATATTTGAGGCGTTTTGGCAAAATGAGATGGATCTGGGCACAGGCCATAGTGGGTAAAGAATGAGAAAAATTGAATAGGGTTCAATTTTTTTTAATTTTCAAATTTATTAATATTTGTAACCTTTGATATGTCTACTACACATACATGTAATAAAGAAACAGTTTGAAATTGTGGAATGGTATTGGTATCTTTCATTTAGAAGTCTACAAAACTCCAAACTTTAAAGGTTTTATGTCAGTATTTTTTTTTATTAACATGTTGATAAATGCGACCTTTAGCATCCATAACTTGTCAACAGAATGTCCGAATCAAGTGCAAAAAACCTTATTGTGAGGAGAATTTTCTTTTCTTTCCTAATACCCCCCAAACCTCTGCCTAGTTCAGGGGTGTGAGTGACCACTGATAAAAATAGCTGGAAACAGCTGAAAAAGGTGTAAAAAAGCTGTAAATTTGGAAATCTCCTATACATTTGTACACAGCAAGTGAAGGAAAAAAGCTGAAATCCAAAACAAAAAAAGCTGAAATCAGCTTTAAAGCTAAGATTTCACACCCCTGCTAGTTTGCCAGAAAGTCTCACAAGTATGTCACAAGAAAGACCATCTACAATCATAACGAAAAATACCGTGGTTCTGTTTTCCTTGAGAAAGACATCCAGCAGCTTCATGACTTCGTCACAAATTTCGCACTCGACGGAACTTCCGACCTGAACATGATTTGTCTGAGCCACAGCAGCTAAAAAAAAAAATATGAAAATCGATTATCTATGACCTCACTGTCTCTTGCAAAACTAAAATAAATGGTGGAGGCAGTACTAAAAAAGAGACGTATTTAAAATTGCAGGATAGCAATCGGTTCTACATGTTTTTGGCAAAAAATCACATAGGAATGGCTTGTGGGAGCTTGTGAGGACTTGTGTGAGGACTTGCGAGGACCTGCAAAGGCTTGTGATGGACTTGCGAGGACCTGCAAAGGCTTGTCATGGACTTGGGAGAACTTGTAAGAGGTCATTTGCATATGAGGACTGTTGAGATCTTGTATGAGAAATTGCAAGGACCTGCAAAGACTTATGACTAGTAAAAACGTGTATGAGGTTGTTTGAGGACATATAAGGTCTTTTGAAGAATTTTTGTGAAGGACTTCTAAGGACCCGTATGAGGACTTGTGATGGACTCAACTACATCACTGCCAAAACAAGAATATACTAATAAATGACTTTACCTGTATGAGGACATGTACAAGGACTAGTGAAGACGTGGGGGCCTTCTATTAAGACTGATGAGGACATGTTCATGTATGAGGACTGTTAAGATCTTGTATGAGGATGCATGATGGACGTATGTAAAACTTGTGTTTGGACTTTTGGAGACGTATAAAGACTTCAGAGGAGTTGTGAAATATTGCGATGAAATTCCAAGGACATGTGTGATGACTTGTGATAGACTCAACCGCAACACTACCTAACTAAAAATATACTATGGCCTGACCTGTATGAGGACATGTACGGGGAATTCTGAGGACGTGAGGACTTTTGAGGACTTGTATCAAGACTCAAGAGGGCCTCTTGACTTCTTTGAGCCTGTGTGAAGACTTGTGGGGATTGGTATGATGACTTGTAAATACTTTTGAGGACTTGTCAAGGCGTGTGGTGGACTTGTGAGTAATTGTATAAGATATGTTCATGTATGAGGACTTTTGAGATCTTGTATGAGGATTTCTGAAGACTTTTAAGGACTTGTAAAGACTTGTGATACACTTGCGAAGACTTGTATGAGGACTTTTGGGGACACATGTACGACTCTCAAGGACCTGGGAGGACTTGTGAAATCTTGTGATGGACTACCATGGACTTGAATGGGGACTTGTGTGGACTTGTGAGGACTTGTGATGGACTCAACTAAATCAAACCAAGAATATAATACTGACAAAATATCAGGGTTTTTTTGAAGGGGTAAAACTTACCTTTTGCACTGGTGCAAAGTTTGATAAGTTTACAAATCTGGTCAGGAGGGTATGTATCCAGAAGTTGCAAGATCTCAGGAACATACTCTTTCACAAACATATCACACTCTGTTTTGTACTGCGAGGGTAAGATATCGCAGATATTGTCCAAGAAATGTTCAACATCCGCCTGCAAAGAATGAAAAGGTAGCCGGAACAGGGGTTGTGACATTTACTTTTCAAAAGGTCTTTATGAATGGGAATAAATATGTGTTTGGCCGGTATCAAAACAAGTAGGTTTATAACTGGCTAGGGGCTTGGATGCTGATAATGTCCTTGGAACTGCGAGAACATGTATGAGGACTTGAGATGGGCTTGTATAAAGACTTGTGAGGGCTTGTGAGGACAACTTAGGGCTTGTGAGGACCCGCCAAGCACATATTTATTCCTTTAGTTATACATGAAGATCATGAAAGATACAGGCATGCAACTGGGAAGTCACACAAAAAGAGGAAATTCTAATCTTTCCAAGGCTTTGTACAGCATTTTTCTATTTTTAGTGGAACACATGGGAGGTAGAAAAAGACGAAATTAGCTGATCCGAGGAAAAGTTGCATGCCTGAAGATAGACACCAAAACAAAGTACCTTGGTTCTATTCTTTTTGAGAAAGGCATCAAGCAGGCCCGTTACATATTCACAAATCTCACACTCGATGGCATTTCCAACCAGAACAGGACGTGACTGAGCCAAGGGAGCTACAAACAAAACAGGAAAAGCAATCATTTAATACCCCATTAAAAGTTTTGATGTAGGCGGCTGCTTTTTATTTGAAAATTGTATGCTTTTCTTTCAAAAGTAGAATAATATAAAAGATGGGTAAACAGTACTAAAAAAAATGCATCGTAGCACAATTAAAGGGCGGCAATTGGTGCTGAATGTATTCAGCCAAAATCGGATATGACTGGCATAAAAGGGCTCGTGAGGACTTGTATGAGGACTTGGTAGGACTTGTAAGGGCCTGTTTGAGGAACTGTGAGAACATGTATGAGGAATTGTGATGGAATTGCATATTTGGCTTGTGAGGACAAGTTATAGCTTGTGAGGACTTGTAAGGGCCTGTTTGAGGAACTGTGAGAACATGTATGAGGGATTGTGATGGAGTTGCATATTTGGCTTGTGAGGACAAGTTATAGCTTGTGAGGACTGATAAGGGCCTGTATGAGGAACTGTGAGAACATGTATCAGTCAGCGCGCAGCCTACGCTATAATGAGGCGCAAGCGAAGTTTTGTTTGCAGGAAAAAAAAACTCTCGCGCGTTTTGGAAGTTCGCGAGAAAAAACGAGTGTTCAGTAGTAGCCCTGCAAAAGCTGTGGGAAACCCGGTAGGTCACTGCTGGGCCGACATGGATTGGTAAGTGCATCGAATACGATTATAAGCATGAAATAAAAGTCGTTTTTACCCGGTTTTTTTTCAAGTTTTTTGTATCAAAAAGGGCCTTCAAAGTGTGTTGTAATTCTCATACAATCGTTGTAAGGCCTCAGAATTTTAAGTGCTCCTGACTGTTTCCGAAAATATACATTTAAACGGTGATGATATTCAGTGACATCGAGGTTTTTGCCATCGTTCCGTTCCATTACAGTTTCTACGGGGTCGGAGCATTTATCCGATTTTTACATTTCTAAACTACGAGATTTCGTGTTTTGAGCGACGCATCGGCCATATGTGTGACGTCACGCCATGTTGTTTTGCATGTATTTTCTTACAATGTAAAAAGTCGTCGTTTACTCGGCATAGCGTATGCTTAACTAGTTTCGTGATAAAACATTTTTAAACTTTGATTTTGGTTTTAGTGTGATGTAGGCCTACTTAGTTAGACCTGATGGTTAGACCACACTTTCAACAGACTTAATTTCACAAAATTTAGATGTCTAGAAATTAAAAGCATGGAAAAATGTACTATATTTGTGTCTTGTTAGTTGTAAACACGAAGTGAGTTGCCACACTTCATGCACTTATTTTAGCTCTCCGCCTCTCGTCATAAATAAATCAATTGTCTTACGTACAAGTTACATGTACCGTAATTTTCGGAATATAAGCCGCGCGGCGTATAAGCCGCAGCACGCAAAAATCTGCAAATTAAGATTTGAAGTCAGCGTATAAGCCGCACCGGCGTATAAGCCGCACCGACGGCAGCGGTTTCAATTTTGTAAGGCCTCCAAATTCTAGCCAAAATGCTCTGAACCAGTTCCATTTACACTACAGAAGCTATAAAAAGGGCCACAAAAGTTGTATCAAATCATTTACAATCGATACTCTCACAAACAAATGTGGAAATTGATGATGAGAAATAATCACCGGGAATTGCTGCCGGCTGCCCCGTCCGGTCCCCGGCCGTAAAAGTTAATACATCGCCCGGCGCGGCAGCCTACGCCGCGCCGGCTTAGGACAACATTTTCCTGCAGCACGTGACAGAGTATGGACCCCAACGTTATTTTCCCCCATTGCGTGTGTTGTCTGACCGGAGCGCTACTTACAAATCTTGCTTTGTGGCAACAGATGCTGATTTGTTTTGTCCTAAAAATATACAGGTCCGTTTTTATCTCAAAACTTATCAAATTTGTGTGATTACTAACGAGCAGTATTCAAGTTTCGATCGTAACTTTCTTCGAAAATAGTCAAAACGATGCTGCCATTTTCACGGATGAATCCATTAATTTTGTAAGGGGTGATGTAGTCCCTGTTTCGAGGTTTACATCGTTTCTTGAATACATTTCAAGTACAAAAATTATATTGTGACGTTGAACAACTGATTATCGAATAAACAAATGTTTCGGACACCATAAAAAGTATTAGTCGTCTTTTTTTCTTTTTTTAATTTAACAGCAGGAATGTTGTTTCCAAGATAGTACACCCCTATATTATCTCAAATGGTGTGGTCCGCTGGGGAAAGCATGCTGCATCACGTACGGCTTGTTGCAAGCGTCGATCGAAGACGGCTTTCACCGTACTTTTTTACCGCTCGGCACCTTTACGTGGCACGTGGTTTCGGTTCCCTAATGACTTTCTTAATTGATAATTCATTTCAGCAACATATCTCTTCTTATACCAGTACATTAAATACACATGTGAATTTCATTTTTTTTTCTTCAAGACTCGGCGTATAAGCCGCCCTGTGTATAAGCCGCAGTAAACATTTTCATGGGCAAAATCAACGCATAAGCCGCGGCTTATATTCCGAAAATTACGGTAACCATGACACAGTCTACAATGGTCTAATATTTTCTTAGCCTGAAACTTTACCCCGTTGACATTGTCCGCACCATGGACATGATGGAACTGGAAGTGCGTGGCTATAAAATATTAAATCAAGCGTGCATAAGTTACATAGTTTGAAATGTTCCTTCATTATTTTTTAAAAGTTACCAAGAGTCTAATGTACTAATGTACATCATTCAAGTTCAAGTACATTAAATAAATGTTATGTACATGTTGTGGGAATGCATATTGTATTATTTATTTTAATCATATATGGAACTCATAGTGGTGATAAGCTGAAATGCTACGTTAGAGTGGAGAAACAATAATTATTGAAAGGGAAGTTTTATTATTTTGTATTTTTTGTTTGTTTGCAAATACCTTGGCACAACATAAACATACTTGTACATGATGGATGAACAAAACCATTTGTTTAATTTTATTTTGTTTGCTTTTGATTTCATCACTACAGGCCCACCAGTCAAGATGACCTCCCCTTCTTCAGAGTTAACATCTTGGGGGACTCACTGACGAGGTATCTTCCAAAATATCTTGACAGTGAGTGGTTTCGAGCCGATGTGCTTACAAAGCCGGGTTGTACAGTGCCCCGGATGATAGCGACCCTGCAAGAACTTCACAAAAGTCGTACTGGTAGTGGAATGAAGCCACATGTTGTGGTTCTTCACATTGGCACCAACGATTTGTGTGACAGTTTTCTTCACAGAGATTTGAAGAACTTTGAAAAGTTGCTTCGTTTAGCGAAGGAAACATTTCCAGTTGCAAAAATTGTGTTGGATGGAGTTTTGCCCCGCATGGACTTTGATGACCTAAATGACAGGGCTTCCACCTTGAATGTACACCTTGCAAAGCTGTGCAAGAAATACGGTTGTACATTTATTAGTCTTGAAGAGGACTTTCAGTCTATCTCTTTGTTTGCTTTTGATGGACTTCATCTGAGTCATGAAGGCAACAAGAGGTTGTCAAAGGTCATCCAAGACAAGGTCACATCGCTACTGGTAAGAGTCATACCATGTTTGAACCGCTGTTCTGTTGCACCCTGCACTCCAAGAGAACTGCTACTTCTTGTGAGAGGCAGTTTGAGGAAAACACATCCCTCATTGATGAGACTGAGGAAGATGCTTTCATGGGAATGTTATGATTTCATTTTTTAATAAATATTTTACAGGGCGAGTAAAAAAGAAGGTTATTGAGATTAATAATTTTTTCCCAAAATCACGATTATTTTATTCAACATTGAACTGCGTATTAAAACGAGCATATTCTCCCACACATCGTAAAGAAAGATTCACTGAAATTGATGCTAAGCAGCACATTTTTAATACGCAGTTTAATGTTGAATCAAAAGAAATCATGATTTTGGGAAACAACCATTAATCTCAATACCGGGTAACCTTTTTTTTTTAATCACCCTGTATTGCAGCTAATGCTTTTCTTTTGGCATACATCATATTGTGCCTTTTGAAAAAACAAAGATATAAACCTTTTTTTAAAAATGTTTTATACATGAACATGGGCGTTTTAACTAAATATAAAGTTTTTTACATTATTTAGAGTCAGTAACTTGCCTTACAGAATGAGGATCTCTACTTTTTAAATCAAATGGTTTTGATGTTTTCATTACCCAGTTTTAATTTATTTTATAACAGAAAACACAAAGTAGTAATTGTTTTATTTGTAGAAGTACTCAATACTCTCAACATCTGTATGCATTAATTTCAGTTACATTCCATTGTTTTGTTAAACTTATATCAGTTGCCAGATCTGTTCCTTGCCTGAATATATTTTATTTTGTATATTTTACTTTCTATATATTTTAAACCATATACATTTTATTTTACATTAACCAAGTGGAACTGACGACACACACGGGTAAAATGTTGACCATTCCTGTATTCAACAAATATTTATTTATATATGAACAATGGTTCTGTTCCCCATGCAGACAGGGAACATTGTACTGTAGTATTTACCAACGATTGCCAAAACGTAGGAGTACATCTATGCAATAACGGGTTCTTGTCACATGTACATTGTATGTTTAACTTTTTTTTGTTTCTTTGGTTGTGTAGATTGTGATATTTACATGTACTAGCGGTGACATTTAAAGTGCATTATTTTTTATATCTCAGTTGAGTTTTTTTACAGAAAATCTCGGGTGCTATAATTTATTTAGTTGAGTTTGTTTTCGTTTTAATTTGTTTCTATCAGTAACAAAGTGTGCTAGCAGTACTAGTAACATGAAGTTGAATGTAAACTGTTGAAATAAAAAATACATTGTTGAATTGCCAAAGAAGAAGAAAGACTCAGTGAATGTTTTAAGTGTTGCATCGATACTAGAAAATGCAGATATTTTTAATATGAAGAACCTCACTCCTTTATCGAAATGAGTAAATAAATAAGATTACAAAATGAACTCTTTTTTTTTGTAATATAGTATGAAAGTTTATCCCATCCCGGGAAGAGTTCCATACACGATCAACACTTATTTTTACCTACGGTGATCTACAACTAGCCATGAAAAGCAATAGCATGTCCTTAAAAGTCAAATTTATCAGTGAGAAAATAGAAGCCTTTACTTAGAAAACACTTCGAAATTTTCAAAGCATTCTCATAGTGTTTGTGCACAGGGTGTCAAGTGTTGTCCGTGTATGTATGGAACTCTTTCCGATTTTTTTTCCAAATTAATTTGGGGGCATCGATTTCTTAAGAAAATCACCCGGTGAAAAGGCCTTTGGCTTTGTAGAATTATTATTATTGTCTGCAAAATCTGTCATGATTTGTGTGTTTTCATCACGCGAGAATTTGCTCGAACTGTCGGCAAACGAACTCCGAAAAAAACAACACCATCCGCATTCTTACAATCGTGTGGTTGCTCCATGTGGCCAAGTTTTGCGTTGGTTCCTATATAGAGAGTCAGGGAGTCAGACTTGATTCCGTTGCCTTGTGGGCTGTATGGCAGTACGTGATTGGCTGATATTCACGGATGGATGACGTCGAACCGTCAGTTGACCAACCACCGTTGCGCTTTGTGGAAGACGGAGAAGAACGCTAAAACTCGTGTTCCGTTACTCTTTGGAGAGCAGAGAGTGAACATTTTGACTGCTCTTGACTATTTCGTAATATTTGAAGCGTAAAATACGTGATCATGTGTTGAAGGAATACTTTCTCTATCGATACGTATATAATTCATTTCTACGGCAGACATATGAGACAACGTTTGAAGACTATTTCTAAGAGTTTATTTTCCACCAAGACGCAACAGTTTTTGCAGTAAAATTTCACGTAATGTATAAACCACAATCTACATTATTTCTCTTTACGATGAAAACTTCATATCTTTTGGCCATGTAAATCCAATAAAATAAGAATAATACTCCAAACTTTTTACGTTACAAGCTTTAAAAAAAGTCCTCCGAGCTCATTATGTATGCATAGCTGATCGAAACGTGCATACGTAAAAAACAAACGGAAGCACTTTTCAGTGGGCTGCGCGCTGACTGGTATGAGGACTTGTAAACAGACTTGTAAGGGCTTGTGAGGACGTGTACTTTAGGGCTTTGGAGGACTTGTGAGGGCCTGTATGAGGCCTGTGGACTTCTTTGAGCCTGTGTGAAGACTTGTGGGGATTGGTATGATGACTTGTAAATACTTTTGAGGACTTGTCAAGGCTCGTGGTGGACTTGTGAGTAATTGTATGAGGATATGTTCATGTATGAGGACTTTTGAGATCTTGTATGAGGACTTCTGAAGACTTTTAAGGACTTGTAAAGACTGGTATGAGGACATTTGGGGACACATGTATGACTCTCAAGGACCTGGGAGGACTTGTGAAATCTTGTGATGGACTTCCATGGACTTGAATGGGGACTTGTGTGGACTTGTGAGGACTTGTGATGGACTCAACTACATCAAACCAAGAATATAATACTGACAAAATATCAGGGTTTTTTTGAAGGGGTAAAACTTACCTTTTGCACTGGTGCAAAGTTTGATAAGTTTACAAATCTGGTCAGGAGGGTATGTATCCAGAAGTTGCAAGATCTCAGGAACATACTCTTTCACAAACATATCACACTCCGTTTTGTACTGCGAGGGTAAGATATCGCAGATATTGTCCAAGAAATGTTCAACATCCGCCTGCAAAGAATGAAAAGGTAGCCGGAACAGGGGTTGTGACATTTAGTTTTCAAAAGGTCTTTATGAATGGGAATAAATATGTGTTTGGCCGGTATTAAAACAAGTAGGTTTATAACTGGCTAGGGGCTTGGATGCTGATAATGTCCTTGGAACTGCGAGAACATGTATGAGGACTAGAGATGGGCTTGTATAAAGACTTGTGAGGGCTTGTGAGGACAACTTAGGGCTTGTGAGGACCAGCCAAGAACATATTTATTCCTTTAGTTATACATGAAGATCATGAAATATACAGGCATGCAACTGGGAAGTCACACAAAAAGAGGAAATTCTAATCTTTCCAAGGCTTTGTACAGCGTTTTTCTATTTTTAGTGGAACACATGGGAGGTAGAAAAAGACGAAATTAGCTGATCCGAGGAAAAGTTGCATGCCTGAAGATAGACACCAAAACAAAGTACCTTGGTTCTATTCTTTTTGAGAAAGGCATCAAGCAGGCCCGTTACATATTCACAAATCTCACACTCGATGGCATTTCCAACCAGAACAGGACGTGACTGAGCCAAGGGAGCTACAAACAAAACAGGAAAAGCAATCATTTAATACCCCATTAAAAGTTTTGATGTAGGCGGCTGCTTTTTATTTGAAAATTGTATGCTTTTCTTTCAAAAGTAGAATAATATAAAAGATGGGTAAACAGTACTAAAAAAAAATGCATCGTAGCACAATTGAAGGGCAACAATTGGTGCTGAATGTACTCAGCCAAAATCACATATGACTGGCATAAGGGCTTGTGAGGACTTGTATAAGGACTTGTTAGGACTTGTGAAGGCCTGTTTGAGGAACTGTGAGAACATGTATGAGGAATTGTGATGGAATTGCATATTTGGCTTGTGAGGACAAGTTATAGCTTGTGAGGACTGATAAGGGCCCATATGAGGAACTGTGAGAACATGTATGAGGACTTGTAAACAGACTTGTAAGGGTTTGTGAGAACGTGTACTTTAGGGCTTTGGAGGACTTGTGAGGGCCTGTATGAGGCCTGTGGACTTCTTTGAGCCTGTGTGAAGACTTGTGGGGATTGGTATGATGACTTGTAAATACTTTTGAGGACTTGTCAAGGCTCGTGGTGGACTTGTGAGTAATTGTATGAGGATATGTTCATGTATGAGGACTTTTGAGATCTTGTATGAGGACTTCTGAAGACTTTTAAGGACGTGTAAAGACTGGTATGAGCACATTTGGGGACACATGTACGATTCTCAAGGACCTGGGAGGACTTGTGAAATCTTGTGATGGACTTCCATGGACTTGAATGGGGACTTGTGTGGACTTGTGAGGACTTGTGATGGACTCAACTACATCAAACCAAGAATATAATACTGACAAAATATCAGGGTTTTTTTGAAGGGGTAAAACTTACCTTTTGCACTGGTGCAAAGTTTGATAAGTTTACAAATCTGGTCAGGAGGGTATGTATCCAGAAGTTGCAAGATCTCAGGAACGTACTCTTTCACAAACATATCACACTCTGTTTTGTACTGCGAGGGTAAGATATCGCAGATATTGTCCAAGAAATGTTCAACATCCGCCTGCAAAGAATGAAAAGGTAGCCGGAACAGGGGTTGTGACATTTAGTTTTCAAAAGGTCTTTATGAATGGGAATAAATATGTGCTTGGCCGGTTTTAAACAACTAGGTTTATAACTGGCTAGGGGCTTGGATGCTGATAATGTCCTTGGAACTGTGAGAACACGTATGAGGACTTAAGATGGACTTGAATAAAGACTCGTGAGGGCTTGTGAGGACAACTTAGGGCTTGTGAGGACCCGCCAAGCACATATTTATTCCTTTAGTTATACAAGAAGATCATGAAAGATAGACACCAAAAACAAAATACCTTGGTTCTATTCTCCTTGAGAAAGGCATCAAGCAGGCCCGTTACATATTCACAAATCTCACACTCGATGGCATTTCCAACCAGAACAGGACGTGACTGAGCCACGGGAGCTAAAAACAAAATGCGAAAAGCAATCATTTATCACCTCATTAAAAGTTTTGATCTGGGCGGCTGCTTTTTATTTGAAAACTGTATGCTATTCTTTCAAAAGTAGAATAAAAGATGGGTGAACTAAAAAAAAGATGCATTGTAGCACGCACAATTGGTTATGAATGCATTTGGCCAAAAATCGCATACACGTATGACTGGCATATAAGGGCTTGTATGAGGACTTGTTAGGAGGTGTGAGAGCCTGTTTGAGGAACTGTGAGAGGACTTGTGATGGACTTGTACAAGGACTTGTAAGGGCTTGTGAGGACTTGAGAGGGCCTTTAAGAGCACTTGTGGCCTTGTGAGGACTTGTGAGGACCTGTTTCAGGACTTGTCAGGACTTACATGTATGAGCCTCTATGACTTGCGAGGACTAATTAGGACTTGTGAGGAATTGTAAGAGCCTGTTTTAGGACTTGTGTGGACATTTAACGAACTGTATGAAGACCTTGTAGGAATTGTGAGGACCTATATAAGGCCTTGTTATGACCTCTCTGGTGACTTGTGAAGGCTTCTGACAACTTGTGGACTTGTGAAGACTTATATTAGGATATGAGGACCTGTATGAGCACTTGTGAAAACCTAAATGAGGACTTGTCATTACACATATCGGGGCTTTTTGTGGAGTAATTCTTACCTTTGGAACTTGTGCAAAGTCCAAGCACTTTACAGATCTCATCAGTAGGATACGTAGACAACAGTTGCAAGATCTCAGGAACGTACTGTTTCACAAACATATCGCACTCTGTTTTGAAGCTGGAGGGTAAGATATCGCAGATATGCATTAAGAAGTTCTCAATATCCGTCTGCAAGAGAAATCAAACAGTTTTGTTGAAACAGCTTAAATTGGTAACATCAAAAAGTCAGTTCTCGCATGTAATATATTGTTAAATATATCGTTTACCATTATTGCTTCGTCCTTCGGATGGGACGTAAAGCCATAGGTCCCCTGCGTTGTGTAATGCACGTTAAAGAACCCAGTAACACTTATCGCTAAGAGAAGGGGTTTGCCCCGGTGTTTCTGGCAGTGGCTGCTTAATGCGCCGCAGCACCTTGTAAACCCTTATAAAGGTGCTGCATAATGGGTCTCACATTTCTCATGTACTTCATTTATCTGTCTCTTACTTAGACATAATTTCCAGTGCCTCGAGTACCTAATTGTTGGTAGATACATGCACTATATAAGACTTCGGTATTATTATTATTATAATATGGGATGGCTTTGAGGGGGATGCAAGAATATATTGCATGAGCTGTAACAATATTGCATGAGTCAAAGACGAGTGCAATATATTCTTGTATCCCTGAAAAAAAGCTGTTCAATTGTATTATTATTACTTAATATTAGGCTGGCTTGATCTAGTCTGAGTATCTCCCGTTATCCACCATGCCAAGAGTCGCCTGTTTAATGTCTGATATGTCTAGACATGCAGATATATGCAAGCCACGCCCCGGCCAATGGAAGTCGACTTTACCAAATCGTGATGTCATTTCATTCCCAAATCAGGACCAAAACTGTGATTGGTCAATTTGAGTCCAGTGTATTGTAATGCAACAACAGCCGCACATGCACGTGTCGCGTAACATAATAGCGCATGACCAGGGCCTTTGTTGCTGTATACACAGGGTTATTTTTATCAATGCCTAGATGCGACAAAGGTGAATGACCAAAGACCCGACGTAGAAAGGGCCGCTAATTGGTCAAAATATAGAGGTCAAGATGTGATTTTCTCGCCTAATTAATCAGCGAATCTGTTCATATGTAATAGACCTTGGCAAAAATGACATAGACTAGACTTGATCCGCAACACATAGATTTCAGGACGCTGTCTTTATTTCTCAAATTTCATTGAATTATTCTCTGCTTTACCGAAGAACATTTTGTGCCGCTCGAAGCTGCCATTTTGGTTGTTGACAACATGCGCAGATACCCTATTCTGCGTCCGCATGCAGGCGCGATGGTACCGCGCATTTCAGTCTGTTGACTGGTTGAAAACTGTGAGTTTCTGTGCTCTAGGCTGTGTGGGCATCATCGAAAATGACGGCAATATCAAAAATAAAATTGCAGTCATCCGGGTACTTTTTACGAGAGCATACAATCATGACAATACGCAGATTTATTTTTTTACCACTGGAAACTTGATATAAATAATCATGTTCTTTTTTGGCGCTAAAAACTGGCTCAGCACTGTATGGTTTTATAAAGTATGCCCCAAAAAAGTGTCCGTCAACCTATTGTTAAAATAACAACAAAACCACAAATAGGACACATGCGCAACAGTGCTTGCGAAACTGGTCTTCGAATGCAAAGCTGTAACACTTGAGTTGTATGGTCGAGTAAAGTGTCCACCAACCAACCAACCCACCCACCAACCAACCAACTACCAAACATAAGCAGCTCAAGCCCACGGCGTGTTTCACAGTGCCGTCGGAAAAAGAGAACTTTACCTTGGTTGTGTTGTGCTTGAGAAAGGCTTCCAGCAGAGCCATTGTTTCCTCACAAATCTCACACTCAACAGAACTTCCGACCTGAACAGGATTTGACTGAGCCAGTGAAGCTAAAAAAACAAAATGTCAAAATCAAATGCATTCAGCAAAAATCCCATTTTTTTTTTGGTTTAGGGTCCTCCAAACTATACAGGGTGGATAAAAATCACCGGAAAACAGAGATATCATGGCTAATTGGAACAGAAGCAGGGCACATGTGAATCAAAGGGAGATATCCTATGTTAGGGTTGAATCTCCTCTTTAAAATGACACCCTGATCATGTCATTACATTCACAGTTGACTGAGCAGTGACACATTTTATGAAAGGGTCTATTTAGAGGCTTGCGCCACTTTTCACGGTAAAATCTCTTTTTTCCCCACCTGCCTTGATTTGCAACCCTAGCCTTTCACTCTGTGACAAATGACACCACAAAAACCACAATTGAAAAGTGGCGCAATTCTCTAAATAGACTCTTTCATAAAATTGTTACTGCTCAGTCAACCGTGAGTGTAAGGACACGATCAGGGTGTCATTTTAAAGAGAAGATTCAACCCTACCAGAGAATATCTCCCTTTAATTCACATGTGCCCTACTTCAGTTCCAATTAGCACTTAAATCTTGGTTTCGATTTTTTGATCCACCCTGTATTTTAGTTGAGCCCATGCATATCTGGTCATCAGTGAAATTGTAAATCTCATGACCATTCAGGAGTCTACTACTTTAAGGGAATATACAGCATTTGCTTTTGCTAAAATCAGGTATTTGGGGGGTTGGTATTTTATAGCAAATTTTGTTACACTGACTTCTTTCACGTTTTGGGTACGAAGATGCTGGAGAAGGCAAGAAAAACAATCATCTTCTTGCAGTGTGGTTCCCTGACCCCACTTGAGATGAAACGGAGCAATTTATAGACATCTGGGAATTATAAGGTCAGGGAATCAGTCTCGCTGGCTTGTAGTCGTTCACAGGTGTGTAACCAATTGCAAAGAAAATGCGGACTAACTACATATGATAAATTGGGAGCAGTATTTGAAGAAAAAAAAAGCCTTTTTTTTTTTGATGCTGGTCGGTCGACCAGCATTGGAAATTGATAAAAAGATACAACTGTTCTTGAAAATGTCAGCACACCAGGTGCCAGACTGTCATTAATTTTAACTTACAGTCATGCAAGGTATTTCATAATAATTTGGTAGTTTTGTTGTTTGATGTTTGCAAATGTTGTATATTCCCTTTAAACAATATGACAAATAACAAACAAATGCTTATTCAAAATAGTTCATATGATCACCCTGTGACTTGGCTTAGGACTGTGCAACTACACTGTGGTTGACTTCTGAGGACCTATGAGGAAATCTGAGGACTTTTTAGGGTCTGTAAGGACTTGTGTTGACCTGTGATGGCTTGTGATGGACTTGTGAAGGCTTGTGATGGACTTGTGATGACTGGTGAGGGTTTTGTACTTTGTGTGGTCTCGTGAAGACCTGTATGAGGACAGTTTAGGATCTGTGAGGACTTGTGTTGACCTGTGATGGCTTGTAAGGACTTGTGATGGACTTGTGAGGGCTTGTGATGACTGGTGAGGGTTTTGTACTTTGTGTGGTCTTGTGAAGACTTGTATGAGGACATTTTAGGGTCTGTGAGGACTTGTGTGGATGAGGACTCATGTGGACCTGTACTGTGAGGGCTTGTGAAGACTGGTGAGGGGTTGCACTGTTCATGGACTTGTGATGACTTGAGAGGGTTTGTAAGATCTTGTAGGAGGACTTGTGAGGACTTGCAAAGACTTACGACGGACTTGTGTGGTCTCGTGAAGACATGTACCGTATGAGGACTTTTTAGGGTCGGTGAGGACTTGTGTGGACCAGTAAGGGGTTGTAAGGACTTGTGAGGGCCTGTGAAGACTGGTGAGGGTTTTGTACTGTTCATGGTCTTGTGATGAATTGTGAGGGCTTGTACTGTGAGGACTTGTATGATGACTTGTTAGGACTTGCCAAGACTTACGATGGACTTGTGAGGTCTCGTGAAGACCTGTATGAGGACCTGTGAGTAGTGGTGTGCATTTACGCATAGTACGGGAACCAGATACCCTAGTGAAGTAAAACACGAGTACCCGGGTACCCATATAAGAAACCCAACCCCAATACTAAAATCCCAGAAGTTGTCTGAAGGGCTTTATAGCTTCATTGTGTAAACTGCACATAAAACGTGAAATCTCTTTCGGTTTTCCATGTAGCCTGTTTTTTTATTTTAAAAATTCCTACCAATGGCATTCAAAACCTCTCTTTTTCATTGTCCGAGAAGTTACTTAGTAATCTGTAAAGTTGGTTACGGGTACCCGATCCCATAATCTGGAACTGGTTCCCGACATAAGCGGTCGGGAACTCAAGTACCCGGTTCAGATCCCCCCAACTTGTGAGGACTTGTGATGGACTCGCGTACATCGCAGCCAAATCACGAATATATTAATGACATAATATCAGGGTTTTCTTGTGGAGTAGATCTTACCTTTAGAACTGGTGCAAAGTCCAAGCTCTTTACAGATCTGATCGGGAGGGAATGTTGCCAAAAGTTGCAAGATCTCAGGAACGTACTCCTTCACAAACATATCACACTCTGTTTTCAACTGTGAAGGTAAGACAGCGCAGATGTTCTCCAAGAAATGTTCAATATCCGTCTGAGAAATAGAACAAAATAGCCGGAACGGTGGTTGTGAAATTTTGTTGAAAAAAAACCAAACATTACATTAATTGATGAAAAGCTGACAATTTTTTTTATTTTATTTATCACCTTGAAGGTGAAGAACGCCATGGTCCAGTGTTTACGGTGTTTGACTCACGCATGATGGTGCGTGAGTTCGAATCCTGCCAGGAACATGGTGTTTGTGCCCTTGGGCAAGACACTTAGCTACAATTGCCTCTCTCCACCCAGGAGTATCAATGGGTACCCGTGAGGGTCGAAGACTGATTGAGCACTGATATTGGCTGCCGCGTGGTCTCATGGCCTGATGAACGGGGTACTAGGCCCCCTAATTGTAAAGCACTTTGAGTTTGTTGATACGATGGAAAGCCAGCACTACAAATATTATTATTGTCCATTGTTCAACCGGGCTCTCGCCATAACCGTCTGATACATGTGATGCGATCAGGCAACATGAGTCGTTTGTCGGGAATTTTCATTTGGAGATACAGGCCAAAATAGGGCCACTTCATCACATCTCTTGGTGTTCCGACTTCCGTAATTCTTTAACTAAAGATGGTATTAGCATGCGGTTTTCACAGCAGTTATGCTGAGATTGTGCTCTTTTCAAATCTGTAATAAACATTTCTTTTGACCGGGGTCGACAAACGACTCATTTAGCTGGATCTCATCACATATGTCAGCAATGCAAATTTTACGCGACCCCATGCGCCAGCCAATCTGAGTTCAGAAATTATGACGTCATTTGTGACGTTGATTGGTCAATTTGGCAGCCACATTTTTGTTATTCACCAACGCGAAGACCCGATAGAAGGTGCCCGCAGAATAAGCAGAATCTCAAGGTCAAGACGCAGTCTTGTTTTGCATAATTAATCGCAGAATCTGCTCACATATCGTAGACCCTTGCTGTGCGAGGGGATATTCCAGGCATGCAAATGGGAAGTCACCAAAAAAAAGAGGAAATTCACATTTTTCCAAGACTTTGTACAGTGTTTTTCTATTTTCAATGGCACACGTTGGAAGTGAAAAAAAGAGGAAATCAGCTGATCCGAGGAAAAGTTGCATGCCTGATATTCCATAGCCTAGAGCTTGAGTGGCTCACAGAATAATGTAGTGCATCTGCGTCCCAGACGATTCACATTTTCTGTGGTCCACAAGCGGGACAACAAATATATCTTCAAGCAAACTTGACGCACAGTAAAGATGGATAGCACAAGCTGTAGATATGCTCAGCGGTTAGATGGGAAAATACACTCAACCAAAAAAGAAAGTCTCCCTTCCAATACTTTTTTGTGTAACTCAAAAACTACTGAGCATCTCTAGCTCAAATAACGACTAAATCAGTACAGATATTCCTTTGCAATCCAGCCCAGCTCTTTATTTGGCCCAAAATAGTGATAATGTGTATGAATTTATGCAACTTATGACCAATGATACCGAAAACAGTTGCACTTTTGTGTACGTGCAAGTTGTGGTTCACACTCACCTTGCATGTATACAAATGTGCAAATTTTTTTTTTGGTACACTTGTCATAAATTGCATAATTTTGTACACATTACCACTATTTTGGGCCAAACAAGGAGTATGGCTGGATTGCTAAGAAATTTCTGTACTAATCAGTCGTAATTTGAGCAAGATGCGCCCAGTACTATTTGAGTTAGACAAAAAACAATATGGGGGGACTTTCCTTCTGGTTGAGTGTATCAAATTGTAGTTGCCATGGATCAACCAATCAGTATCGAGGATTCAAATTTGCTTGAAGATATAAGTATATCCATCAGATGTGTAAGGACTGTTCTTTTGAGGACTGACTTCGCGTTCACTTTTGAACTGGCCTCACTGTAACTTGTAAACTTAATCAGTCATAGACCATTAAAGATGGGCATCCATAAAAATACCTTGGTTGCGTTTTCCTTGATTAAGACATCAAGTAGGTCCATTACATATTCACAAATATCGCACTGGACAGAACTTCCGACATGAACATGATTTGTCTGAACGAGAGGAGCTGAAAACAAAAGAAACAACGATATTTTACTTTTAGATATTTTTTTGGCCTGTGTGTAGGGAGTTCAGAAAATGTCGCCCTGTTTGTAATTCTGAAAATAAATTACTTAACAAAACTTGCATAATTATATGCATATATGCTGTATTTGTATATATTGGAATTCAGTGGATTTTGAAGCAGTTATTTTTCAACATGAAAATAAAATATAAAGTCATCTATCTTTGAAACATTTCGTGGGCTTTCTTTATCATGTTGCTTGTAAAGCAAGTCATGGCTTGTGATTTGACCAGTGATTTGACTTGTGGTATGATTTGTGATTTGACTTGTGATTTAACTTGTGACCTGACTTGTTATTTGACTTTTGATTTGACTTGTGATTTGACTTGTGATTTGACTTGTGATTTGAAGTGTGATTTGACTTGTGATTTGACAAGTTTGCAATTTGAACTTGTGATATGACCTGGAATTTTACTTTTGATTTGACTTGTGATTTGACTGGAGATTTGACTTGTGACCTGACCTGTGATTTGACTAGCGATTTGGCTTGTGATTTGACTTGTGATTTTAACTTGTGATTTGACTTGTGATTTAACCTGGGATTTGCCTTATGAATTGACTTGTGATTTGACCTGGGATTTGACCTGTGATTTGACTTGTGATTTGACTTGTGATTTGACCTGTGATTTGACCTGTGCAGTGCTTTGACTTGTGATTTGAAATGTGAACTGATATGAAATTGACTTGTGATTTGATTTATGACTTGACTCAAGACTGACTTATGAATTGACTTGTGTTTCGAGCTGTACTTGACTGGATAACAAACTTTGTTGAAAAGAACATAAAACGACTGGTACGTACCACTTGAGCTAGAGCACACCCCCAAGTATTGGCAGACCTCATTTGCGGGAATCGACTTCAGCAGATCAATAATCGCCGCGGTGTACTTTGTGACGAAAGCATCGCATGCATCCTTCAGACTCGAGGGCAGGACATTACAGATGTTGTCCAGAAATTTCTCAATGTCTTTCTGTACATGACGATCAACAACAAAGGGAAAATGATGAGTTTATGGGAAGATGTAAAGCTGCGTTCGCCCTGGTCTTCAACACATTTTCACATTGCATGGTTTTTCTTATTCCAACCCAAAAAACCTCCCTTTTTGATGTCTGCAAACCTCCGATAAAAAAAGTTCTTTTTTTCCGGCACAAACGCATAGGCTTTGTGAGCAGACTTGCTCCTGGTCCATACAACATCGACACTGATTGTGGGGTGGGAACCAGCCTACCTCGCGATAATGGAATCATAATTCGAAAGTGAACAATTAAATTTGAAAACTAAGCATGGCCCATTTCTTTCAGTCCATGTCTCATTCAAAAGTTTATAACTTTTGTATTGCTAAAAAATGAAAATCTCAGCAAAGGAATTTATTTCTCAGGATGCAGAGTTGTAACCAAGTCATTTTTTTTTGAAGTCAAGTCCAGTTCCAAGTCAAATTATAGAAGTCAAGTCAAGTCTGAAGTCAATTTTATTTCCAAAACAAGTCAAGTTCTAAGTCAATTTATTTTCAAGTCAAGTCAAGTTTCTAGTCATTTATTAAAAAAAATAATAGATGCACATACAACATACGGGAACCAGTTTAGTAGAGATGGAAATAGGGTTTATCAAAGCATGCATTATGTAGGCCTCAGGAGATTTAAAAAAAATCATACTTTTCAAACATTTTCTCTCAAACACCTTGTATTTTTTTTTTTTTTTTTCAGACTCTTTTTTCCATCAAAGCCCAGTCGAATGCAGTAACTCGTACTCGGTTCTTAGTGACGAAAGCACTGATAGTGATTCATCATTGCGTCCAGAATCAACTGCAGGTGCCCGTAATTCTGAACCTAGGAATGTTTACCCATCTCGGACCCCTCAAGTACATTCTCGAAATAACTTCAAGGTGATGATTATCAATTGTCGCAGCTTACGCAGTAACTCCAAACAAGCGGAACTCCAAGCCCTCATTAACAGTGAGGACCCAGACATAGTGCTGGGGACTGAGACACACCTAGATGAAAGTTTTCCCAAGAAGACTGGTCTCCCCCCAGGTTATGATGCCTACAGAACCGACAATCACATTGGATCTGGGGGCGCCTTACTTGCCTTCAAGGAGGAGATTCTTCTATCACCGGTCGATAATGGAAACTGTGAAGCAGCATGGGGTAAGCTCCTCACCAAAGGAAACAAACCCATTTATATTGGATCATTTTACAGGAACCCGTCATCAAACCAGGATATGTTGAATAACCTCGAAGAAAATCTCGTGGGGATGATCTCGGGAAACTCATTTCCCCTGATAATATTGGGAAGTGACTTGAATCTACCAAGTATTAACTGGGAGGATAATACAACTAGACCTAACCCGCAGTATGGAATAGGACTGAACCAAAAAATGACAGATATTGCGAACAACTACTCATTTACCCAACATGTTCATGAGCCAACTAGAGAAGGAAATACTTTAGATGTGCTTCTGACCAACTACCCATCTTGTGTTAACAATGTAACAGTTATCCCAGGAATGAGTGACCATGAAGCTGTTATCGCTGACATAAATACCGGAATCAAGACAAACAAGAAAAAGCCTAGAGAAATCTTCATTTTCAAGAGAGGAAATATGGATGCTATTAAACAGGATCTCAAAGACCTCAAACAGAAAATGACGCCTGAGTTTGGAAATAGAACTGTTAATGAAAACTGGACCTTACTTCGGGACGCTATCACCAATGCTGTTAGAGCACACATACCAAGCAAGAAAATTAGGGCAGGTAAAGATCTTCCATGGATGACCAGGAACATAAAAAGGCAGATGAGAAAACGCAAGAGGGTCTACAGCTGAGAAAAGAGAACTGACAAACCTGAAGATTGGAGGTTGTTTCGCACATTGCGAAACCACATTAGACGGAACTTGATAAGGCGCAGAACTCATACATCAGGGCATACTCAACACAGAAAATCTCAGAGCAGCACCGAAGAGATTCTGGTCTTTGTTGCAGCAAAGAAAAAGATCGCGTGGGAATCCCAGCCCTAGTCACTCCATCTGGTCTCGCTTGTGGCAGTAAGAAGAAGGCAGAGACTCTGAATGCACAGTATAGCAGTGTATTCACCAGGGAGGATACATCATCAATACCAACAATGCAATCACCACGGCTCCCAGGGATGGAAGAGATTGAAGTCGATCATGCAGGGGTGCTTAAGCTACTATCCAACCTTAATGCTTACAAGTCAAGTGGACCTGATCAAATTCCAGTTCGAATAATGAAGGAGTGTGCGCGCGAGATTGCACCAATTCTGACAATGATTTTCAACCAATCACTACAAACTGGTAATCTGCCACATGACTGGTTATCAGCCAATGTTTGCCCAGTGTACAAAAAGGGGGACCGATCATCACCAAGCAACTACAGACCAGTTTCCCTCACGTCAGTTGCCTGCAAATTACTGGAACATATTATCTTCCATCACATCATGGCTCATGTTGAAGATCATGATGTTATAAAGGAGTACCAGCATGGCTTTCTTAAACATCACTCGTGTGAAACCCAACTCATAAATACCATGGAAGAAATCCACCGACATCTAGATCAAAATAACAAAGCTCAGATAGATGTGCAGGTGCTTGACTTCAGTAAAGCATTCGACACTGTAGCCCATGAGAGATTACTTCATAAAATAGAACACTACGGGATCAGAGGCAACACCTGGACATGGATCAGAACATGGTTAACTAACAGAACCCAACAAGTAGTTGTAGATGGAGAAACATCAGACCCTACATCAGTTACATCAGGAGTCCCCCAGGGCACCGTACTAGGCCCTTTGATGTTTCTACTCTACATCAATGACATTGGTGACAACATTAGCAAAGAAACCCAAATCAAGTTATTTGCTGATGATTGCCTACTATTCCGACGCATTGCTAACTTCAATGACCAACAACAACTCCAAAAAGATCTGGATAGCCTTGTGACTTGGTCTCATCAATGGCAGATGTCATTTAATCCACAGAAATGTCACACCCTACATATGACAAGAAGCAGAAATCATCATGATAATATCTACAGAATGATGAATGTCAACCTTTCTGTAGTACCCAACCATCCATACCTTGGAGTTGAAATTCAGAAGGATTTGTCATGGTCCCTTCACATCAATCAAATAGCAAGCAGAGCAAATAGAACCCTTGGTTTTGTGAGACGTAACCTCTCCAGATGTGATCCAACAGTTCGAGAAGCAGCCTACAAAACACTGATTCGACCACAGTTAGAATATGCAGCCACAGTTTGGGATCCCCATCAGTCAAACCACATCAACAAACTGGAAAAAGTACAGCGGCAAGCAGCAAGATTCGTAACAGGTGACTACCGAAGAACATCAAGTGTCACAGACATGCAGCAAAATCTTCAATGGTCAACCCTCCAACACCGCAGAAAAGTCAGCAGGCTCACGATGCTTTATCGCTCCATCCATAAAGAAATTGCCGTTGACATCCCTGACTACATCACCCCAGTAGAACGACCACAGAGAAATAGACACAATCAGTGCTACGCCTCCATGCGATGTCGCACACAAGCATACCACAAAAGTTTTTTCCCACAGACAACTGAAGACTGGAACGCGCTCCCAAACGAACTTATCCATCAAACATCATCATCCCAATTTAAGACAGCCCTAGGAAAACATCTTTCATCACAACCTTAATTTCACGCTTGCACGGCACCGGCGTGAAGTCAAACTGGATGATGATGCCTAGCGGCGATATCCAGTCAACTTTCTGAGATTCTGAGATTCTGAGATCTAAAGAGTTTAAAAACGCATTTTGATATAATATTTTCAAACTTGTTCCATCATGTTGACTGTTTGAAGGAAGTCTGACAAAAAGTCCTTTCGAACGTTTCCGTTTAATGCATGGTGTGAATTTTTTAATTTTTTGTATTGTGGATTGGGGGTAGCAGCCGTTTTCCAATCGTTTAAACCCTAGTTGCATTTAGCACGCTTACGGCAAACCACTCACAGTGTACCTGTAGCCTATGGGCTCTATGGATATGACCACTCTATAACAACGGATGGTACTAAGACTAGGCACAGCACAAACTTCGCCATAACACACGCATAGTGCTAGTCGTGTACATGACGTGTGGCAGGCTCAGGATGCCCAGCTATCGCATGCTGGTTGCTAATTCCCTATGTCATGTATGTATATCTGCATTCTTTGCAACCTATTATGCTAGTGCTTTTTTTTTCGTAACTTTAAAAACACTTAAATGTCAGCAAGTCAAATTTATTCGAGTCAAGTCAAGTCACAACTCATATTTTTTTCAAGTCAAGTCAAGTCGCAAGTCATTTTCCCAATTCAAGTCAAGTCAAAAGTCAAACAAATAGTGACTTGAGTCCGAATTGACTTCAAGTCAGCGACTCGGTCAACAACACTGTCAGGATAAAACTAAAAAAACCCCACAGAGAACGCAACTTTAAAGCTGATTTCTCATATTTTTTAAAACCTCCAACTGTTGTCATCAGCAACAAATAATTGTTTTGTGAACTTTTAGAAAACAAAACTGACCACTCTTGGGGGAAAAAACTGTGATTACTGCATTTTTCAAGATCTGCTACTCTAGCCCCTTTTTATTTTTTTCAAGAAAAGCGTCTGATAAATTGAAATATTTGAAATTGATAAATAAAACGCTGTACCTCCGTAGCGTTCTTCTTCAACAGAACTTCAAGTTCTCCCATCACAAGTTTACAAACTTCGCACTCAAGTGCGTTGCCAACTTGTGTCTTCTCTGGCATTGGCTTGGCAGCTGATTGAACACAAAAAAACAGACAAAGAAAATTATTGATGAGGTGTATAAAAGGGTTTGGATGCTGGAGTGCGCTCATGATGACACTGGTATGAAAGCACTAGGGAATTGAAGCCTTCACTTGGACAAATATCCGACGTAAGGCTTTTTAAAGTACAGAGTACCAAAAGTAATTTGACTGGTGATTTGACTGGTGATTTGACTTGTGATTTGACTTGCGATTTTAACTTGTGATTTGACTTGTGATTTGACTTGCGATTTTAACTTGTGATTTGACTTGTGATTTAACCTGGGATTTGACTTATGAATTGACTTGTGATTTGACCTTGGATTTGACTTTTGATTTGACTTGTGATTGACTTGAGATTTGACTTGTGACCTGACTTGTGATCTGACTAGTGATTTGGCTTGTGATTTGACTTGTGATTTAACGTGTGATTTGAAATGTGCTTTGACTTGTGATTTGACTTGTGATTTGGCTTGTAATTTGACTGGTGATTTGACTGGTGATTTGACTTGTGATTTGACTTGTGATTTGACTTGCGATTTTAACTTGTGATTAGACTTGTGATTTAACCTGGGTTTTGACTTATGAATTGACTTGTGATTTGACCTTGGATTTGACTTATGATTTGACTTGTGATTTGACTTAAAATTTGACTTGTGGTTTGACCTGTGATTTGACTTGTGCAGTGCTTTGACTTGTGATTTGAAATGTGAACTGATATGAAATTGACTTGTGATTTGATTTATGACTTGACTCAAGACTGACTTATGAATTGACTTGTGTTTCGAGCTGTACTTGACTGGATGACAAACTTTGTTGAAAAGAACATAAAACGACTGGTACGTACCACTTGAGCTAGAGCACACCCCCAAGTATTGGCAGACCTCATTTGCGGGAATCGAC
Organism: Patiria pectinifera; assembly: GCA_029964075.1. Taxonomy (NCBI): domain Eukaryota; kingdom Metazoa; phylum Echinodermata; class Asteroidea; order Valvatida; family Asterinidae; genus Patiria; species Patiria pectinifera. Next base: position 7,939,113 of record CM057136.1, on the reverse strand, counting down.
TTCAGCAGATCAATAATCGCCGCGGTGTACTTTGTGACGAAAGCATCGCATGCATCCTTCACACCCGAGGGCAGGACATTACAGATGTTGTCCAGAAATTTCTCGATGTCTTTCTGCACATGATGACGGTCAACAACAAAGGGAAAATGATGAGTTTATGGGAAGATGTAAAGCTGCGTTCGCCCTGGTCTTCAACAAATTTTCACATTGCATGTTTTTATTATTCCAACCAAAAACCCTCCTTTTTTTTGATGTCTGCAACCCTCCGATAAAACAATTCTTTGTTTTTGGTACAAACGCATCCGCTTTGCGAGCAGACTGGCTCCCGGTCCATACAACATCGACACTGATTGTGGGGTGGGAACCAGCCTACCTCGCGATAATGGAATCATAATTCGAAAGTGAAAAATTAAATTTGAAAACTAAACATGGCCCATTTTTTTTCAGTCCATGTCTCATTCAAAAGTTTGTAACTTTTCTATTGCTAAAAAATGAAAATCTCAGCAAAGAAATTTATTTCTCAGGATGCAGAGTTGTTAAACCAAGTAATTTTTTTTTAAGTCAAGTCCCAAGTCAAATTTTAGCAAGTCAAGTCAAGTCTCGAGTCATTTTAAAAAAAATATTAGATGCACATACAACGTACGGGGACCAGTTTATGTGTTCGACGACGGAGCCGGGATAGAGATGGAAATAGGGTTTATCAAAGCATGCATTATGTAGGCCTCAGGAGATTTAAAAAAATCATACTTTTCAAACATTTTTTTCTCAAAACCTTGTATCTAAAGAGTTTAAAAATGCATTTTGATATAATATTTTCAAACTTGTTCCATCATGTTGACTGTTTGAAGGAAGTCTGACAAAAAGTCCTTTCGAACGTTTCCGTTTAATGCATGGTGTGAATTTTTAAATTTTTTGTATTGTGGATTGGGGGTAGCAGCCGTTTTCCAGTCGTTTAAACCCTAGTTGTATTTAGCACGCTTACGTTAAACCACTCAATGTGTACCTGTAGCCTAAGGGGCTCTATGGATATGACCGTTCTATAACAACGGATGGTACTAAGACTACCCACGGCACAAACTTCGCCATAACACACGCAGAGTGCTAGTCGTGTACATGACGTGTGGCAGGCTCAGGATGCCCAGCTATCGCATGCTGGTTGCTAATTCGCTATATCTGCATTCTTTGCAAATGATTATGCTAGTGCATTTTTTTCGTAACTTTAAAAACACTTAAATGTCAGCAAGTCAAATTTATTCGAGTCAAGTCAAGTCACAAGTCATATTTTTTTCAAGTCAAGTCAAGTCGCAAGTCATTTTCCCCATTCAAGTCAAGTCAAAAGTCAAAAAAATAGTGACTTGCGTCCGACTTGACTTCAAGTCAGCGACTCGGTCAACAACACTGTCAGGATAAAACAGAAAAAAAAAACACAGAGAACGCAACTTTAAAGCTGATTTCTCACATTTTTTAAAACCTCACTGTTGTCATCAGCAACAAATAATTGTTTTGTGAACTTTTAGAAAACAAAACTGACCAATCTTGGGGGGAAAAACTGTGATTACTGCATTTTTCAAGATCTGCTACTCTAGCCCCTTTTTATTTTTTTCAAGAAAAGTATCTGATAAATTGAAATATTTTAAATTGATGAATAAAACACCGTACCTCCGTAGCGTTCTTCTTCAACAGAACTTCAAGTTCTCCCATCACAAGTTTACAAACTTCGCACTCAAGTGCGTTGCCAACTTGTGTCTTCTCTGGCACTGGCTTGGCAGCTGATTGAACACACAAAAAAACAGACAAAGGAAATTATTGATGAGGTGTATAAAAGGGTTAGGATGCTTGAGTGCGCTCTTGATGACACTGGTATGAAAGCACTAGGGAATTGAAGCCTTCACTTGGACAAATATCCTACGTAAGGCTTTTTAAAGTACAGAGTACCGAAAGTGGACATGCTACATGTATGTTATTTCGTTAGCGTTTTCACGAAGGGACGAATTAGCCCCCCCCCCCCCCCCAAAAAAAAACCCCACAAATCTTAATTCTTTTTCCGGCCGAAATCGGTTAAGTGAACAGCAACAAACATTTTCGCAAATGTTTTTGGGGTAAAATTCGGTTTAAATCAACAAAATCATGACACTCAATGTAGGGAAAATTTCACCTTCATCGTATTTTAAGTTTTCACGAAGAACGACATTCAAACTCATCATGTTGCACTATGGGGCAAAAACAATGCAAGTGTGGAATTTAAGTTTTTACAAAGAGATGAATTGAGCGCGCGTGAAGGGTAAAACAACGCGCATGTGGGATTTTAAGTTTTCACAAAGAGACAAATTCGCGCAAAAGGGTATGGGCAATGGGTATTGGCAGTTTGCCAAACCAACAGATGTGTGGGATTTTGAGTTTTTATAAACAGACAAATCTCTAAGGATATTATACTCTGCCATCAATTGCTCTATTGTACTGTAAATATAATTGGTACATCTTTTAAGTTTAAGATTTCAGCTTATTATCTGAATCAAAAATTAGTTGGCATGTGCTCTAAAAGTAGGCAAAATATTTATTTCAAAAAGTGACCAACTTAAAACCTGTTTTTCTCACAACCACTGTTCAATACCCCGTGGCCCAATTCGTCCCTTCGTAAAAATGCTGACGATTTGACAACTTCGCTGAACTTTGCACAATATAGAATGTATTAAATCACCTGACCCAGATTCTGTGTCTTGATTGGCCGAGATTTAAGACTTGTCGGGACTTTTGTGGTCTTGTGAGGCACTTGACTAAAATGTTTGTAAGATACATTGTTTTTTTTTTTAATAAACCAAAAAAACTGATTCTGCATCAAAATACAGTACAAACTTGACCTTTGACCTAATAATAATGGGTTCTTATATAGCGCTTTTAACTAAGATCAAAGCACTTTACAATATTATTACCCCCGATCATTGGGCCAATTGAACATTCCAAATACCATCTCAGCTCCCTGGGGAGTATACAGCTCGATGCTGCCTGCTAGGCGCAAGGAAGCTAATTCAATCCCATTAACCATCTCTGCCCTCACAGGTACCCATTTACTCCTGGGTGGAGAGAAGCAATGAGTGACAAAGTGCCTTGCCCAAGGGCACACGCACCATAACCCCAGGCTGGACTCGAACCCACAACCTGCAGAATTACCCCCAGACCACAAATTCAATACCCCAGCTAGACCGTGAGGCCACGGCACTGCACGTAACGTACCTGCTGTGCACACTCCAATCCCTTTGCAGAGCATGTCGACTGGTTTTCCTGACAGTAAGTACCCTGCCACGTCGCTGCGATACTTTATCATGAATTCGAGGCAGCCCTTCACGTTGCCCCCTATCAAGAGACACACTGCGTCCAGCGCGTAACCAACCTGTTGCTAAATATTCATCATCGAAAAAAAAAAAAATTAAAACAACAAGAAGCATTTGAGCTGTTTAATTAAACATGGAGTTTGAGATTGGCATCCCATGTTCACACTGAATTAAATCATTCCCAAGACTTGAATTAAGGACATGATAAGTTTGATGCTTGAAACAATGAAGAGTAAAAACATCCAACGATTTACTGTTTAACAACTTTGCGCCGGAATTATTTTTGCCAACAATTTAGACTTTTGCAAAAGGCTAAATTTTCCAGCCAACTTCTGATGTACATGTACAGCCAAATGTCACAAATACTGATACGCAAGAGTAATTTCAACAGTATTTGTACGATATTTCTTGCCGAAACGTTGTTTACTGGAGCGTAAATTGTACAACAATAGGCCGTGCACAACGGCAGATTCAATATCAACAGACGGTCCGCCTCCACAGACTTCACAGACTTTGTGTGTTGTTGATTTTGATAACATATGACCAGCTCTTAATTGACATACAAAGATTTCAGAATTCTTGTAAAAAACTTATCGTAACAGTGATGGGTCTTGTTAATGCGCCTATCATGCCGCACCCCCCCCCCCCCCCTCCTCGTGCTGCCCCAGGTCTGATGTTGGAATTTGGTCACGTTTTTCATGCCCCAGGGTGGGGATTTTGGTCACTCAAATTATGTTGTTAACATTGGCGTACTACGTGGAAAGGCAATCACTAGTGCGCCCCGCGTATGTAAGTCGGGGCACGGTCGGGGATTGTCACTAAATTTTGCCCCAGGGGTGGGGATTTTGTCACTTCAAAAGTGACAATCCCCACATCTTGGGTGGTGCAGCCCGGAGGGGGGAGGGGGGGGGGAACAATTGATAGGCCCATAATGTTGTTGAAGAAATTCATTAGTGCATTTTTTCACTACATATAAGATTGGAATGATCTTTTATTTATTGGATTCCTACTGTAAATTTTTATAAATTCAAGATGGCAGACACTGCCCGAATTGAGGCGCGGACCAGGGGTTATTGTTAACTTGATGTATTCCCTTTTGTACAATGTATTTAGTATTTTGATGACATTGAAATTTTGATGACATTGAAATAATGTTGTTTATAATATTTCTGTTTTGAGTCGTTGACCAAGTAACACACTGTCTTCATCCCTCAATAGAAACTAACCAGCAAAAAACAGAGAATCTGCCGTTCAGCCTGTGTTCTGTAGAAAGTTTACATTAACATGAAAAGCTTGTCCATTTTTAGGTCGACCAAATTTTCCACTAATTCCAGATTAAATTATTTGGGCCCCGGTAGTTTTGCTGTTCGAAAGATCATGACATCGAGTTTGTGATTTCAATTATAGCCTTTAATATTGAAACTAATAATAAGAATAATAATACCGACGTCTTATATAGCACACGTTTCTACCAACAATTAGGTACTCAAGGTGCTGGCAATTATGTCTATTTTTAAAGACAGGTAAATGAAGTTGATGAGAAATATGAGACCCATTATGTAGCACCTTATAAGGGTATACAAGGTTCTGCGGGGTGCATATTGCAGTCACTGCCAGAAACACAGGGGCGAACCCCTTCTCTTAGCGACAAGTGTTACCTGGTTCTTAACACAGAACACACTGGGACCTACGGCTTTACGTCCCATCCAAGGGATGAAGCAATAACGGTAAAGTGCCTTGCTCAAGAGCACAAGCACCATGTTCCCCGTCAGGATTTGAACCCATGTGCCACGGCACACTAGTCGAAGCAATAATGGTAAAGTGCCTTGCTCAAGAGCACAAGCACCATGTTTCCCGTCAGGATTCGAAACCATGTACCACGGCACACGAGTCGAACACTGTGACCATTGGACCACAGCACTCCACAAAGTACCTGTATGTAATGATAGGGTATTCATTGCCATATTTTACCTGGGTCATGTGTGGTTTGATCACTTGAACAAGGTAAGCCTTGACGCGTTGGCACTCCGTACAGTCCAAGATGTCATCAAAACGGTCCTGCACCGACACTGTATACAGGCAATACATAGAATTCAATTTCAATTCAATAAACATTTATTTTCAATCTATGGGGGCAGCATCCTAAAAAGCCGAAGCTTGTGGTGGATGTGCCCAACAATACCAGACAAAACAAGACAAACCGAACACTCACTATAGAATTTAGAAATAATAACAATAGTTAAATATGTAACAGCTACACAAAGTAGACACGACAATAATCAACATTTCAATAACGGCTAAATCAACTTGCCGTAATAATGAATCAGGCTCTCTGAGGATTGAGTAGGAATGGTTTTAGTTTATAGTTGAATATAATCTCGATAAGTCAAACTCTGATAACTCAAAACAACTGTTAAGTCAAACAAAGAATCCATTCCCTTGAGTAGCATAATGATGATATACAACCCTGCTAAACTCAAAACTCTGCTTAAGTCAAATTTTGAGCCTGTTCCCTTGAGGTTTACTTATCGAGATTTCACTGTACTTGAAGGGCAATTAGTTATGGACAGTGAAAGGTAATTCCAGTTTTCTGGTCCAGAGAAAGAAATGGTATGTTGAGAAAGAGTTGTTCTGACTTGAGGTATATGTCATTTGGATGAGGACCTAGTATAGTCAGTCAGTGAAATAGGTAACCAGTCTAATTCACAAGCGACAGTCAGTCAGTGACATAGGTAACCAGTCTAATTCACAAGTGACAGTCAGTCAGTGACATAGGTAACCAGTCTAATTCACAAGTGACAGTCAGTCAGTGAGATAGGCAACCAGTCTAATTCACAAGTGACGGTCAGTCAGTGACAGAGGTAACCAGTCATAGTCACAAGTGACAGTTAGTCAGTGATATAGGTAACCAGTCTAATTGTAGGTAAGCAGTCTAAGTTGCAAGTGGCAGTCAAGTGAGATAGGCAACCAGTCTAATTCACAAGTGAGTCAATCTGTGAGATAGGTAACCGGTCTAATCAACAAGTCTGTGAGATAGGTAACCAGTCTAATTCACAAGTGACAGTCAGTTAGTGAGATAGGTAACCAGTCTAATTAACAAGTCTGTGAGATAGGCAACCAGTCTAATTCACAAGTGAGTCAGTCTGTGAGATAGGTAACCAGTCTAATTAACAAGTCAGTGAGATAGGTAACCAGTCTAATTAACAAGTCTGTGAGATAGGTAACCAGTCTAATTCACAAGTCACAGTCAGTCTGTGAGATGGGTAACCAGTCTAATTCACAAGTCACGGTCAGTCAGTGTGTCAGTTAGTCAGTCTGTCTCCCCGTCTGTCAGTCAGTCAGTCAGTCCTCTGGGACCAGCAACAAGACAGTATAGGTGACCATTCGTTTACTCACCCAAACCTGGGCAGACATTCATCTTCATGCAGACGTCTTGAAAGGGTGTCTTGTCCATCAGCAGCGTGATGATCTGGTCACCGTACTGGCTCACAAAACTGTCGCATCCAGTCTTGACACTTGGCGGCAGAAGGGAGCAAGCTTTGTTCATGGCAGATTGGATATCTGCCTGAATATAAATTGGGGAAAAAAATGAAAACAAGACAAAGTAAGCCTTGTAAAGCTTGTCCAAGATGATATAAATTATGTTCTGCTTTAAATGGCTATTCATTGAAAGTTGTTTTCATGCCAGTTCGATTGCATTGCTGGATAATTATACAGGGTGCGTCAAAAAGAAAGTGTCCTGGGTCAATGATTTTGTTTTTTCTTAAAAAACAATCAAATTTGATTCAACAATGAAGCACGTTTCAAAAGAGCATGTTCTTCCACTCATCTGGAAGAAAAAAACAGAATTACTGAAATTGATCCATGCTATCAGAAGTTATGCATGTTTTACTAGAAGAACCCATTTTTATAGCTGTCCATGGAATGCCATTGGAAGCTATTGAGCTGAGTGAGAATTACAGATTACAAGCAGGCACTAAAATACAAAAAAAAAAATTTAATCATTTCATCAAGACTGTAACAGTATTTTTACTGTCAGATTTTGTGTTTTGGATATGATGAACAAGTCTTTTTTTCTGAAATATTAATGGCGATTTTGGTATTTTTTCCTTTGCAAGTTCTCCTCCATTCAGGTGGGAAAATGTCCCATGTTTTACTGTATTTAGTGGGTATTCATCAGTTTGTAGGACGGTAAATGATCAGTGGTGGACAGCTGAATTTTGTGATCTTCATATGTTCACAGTGAAATTTTCACAGTTACATGTACTACTCAATATGTACTTTATCATGCCTGTGTTTTTTTTGCATGAAATGAAACGAGCCACTTTTTTATTTTATTTCTAATTCAGTCACTTTCGTTTTGACTCGCTCTGTATTGCATTGGCTATGAAATTTGTGAAAATCTGCATGTGATGAGAAGGATATAGGCATCCTTCGCAATTAAGCTTCTCAGCTGCGAGTAAGGATTGAAAAAAAATTATATTATATTATATATGGGTCATCTATAAACTTGGGGTCCACTTTTTTCCCCGTCCCTGTTACATCCGACATCTATGATTTTCTAACTCTGAAGCACTCCTTACTGAGTTACCCTCCAAGAGTGATTATGAATAGCAAACTACTTATCCAAAAACAATATTGAAGTCATTCTTGATGATACTTGAATGGCAAATTACAAAGTACCAAGGTAACAGGGACAGGAAAAATATCAGACGTACCTAAAATTTGCGGAATGTCCCACGTACCTTTGTGAAGTCTTGCGGGAGAAATGAGGTGAGGAAGTCCATCACAAACTCACACATGATGCATGTAGTATCGTTTATTTGGGCTTTCGGTTCCGGGACAATACCTGACCAAAGACATTGGAAGAAATAAGAACAAACTTTCGAAACTAGAAGGTACTCAGTGAGCACAAACCTCCACCAAGGCTAAACAATTCCCCCCTTGAATGTCAGTACACCCAAAAGAAATACTCGCCTAAAGGGTGAAACAATATCTGACCAAAGACATTGGAAGAAATACAAAAACACTTTCAAAACTTGAAAGTACTCATCAGGGAATTGTCAGTACAACTAAAAGAAACACTGGAATAAATGGTGCAGAATCCTCAAAAAAGAAATATTGGATCCAGACCCAGATCCGGATCACTTCCAAAATCGAATCGATTTGTACTTGTACAAGGACCACCCCTAAAACAATTTTCATGCAAATCCGTCCATACAATGTTTTGAGTTATCTTGTTAATAGACAAACCAACCAACCAACCAATCCACAAAATATTTGATCATGAAGTGATTATACGAACAGCTTTTGCCGGTTTGAATATTCAAAAACAAAAAAGCTACCAACATACACACACGACTGTGATGTTATTTGATCATAAAGTTACATGTATTGGGTTCGCTACACAATAGCGGATAGCGAGTCGCGTGTGACGTCAAAAGACCACACAAACTGAAGACCTATCTGGTGCCCCAACCGTATCTCTTTGCTCGCGAAACGCCCTTATTAACAAATGCGAGCGCACAATAAGCTCTGGCGAAAAATGCGACGTCGATGGCACATACGGAACACCATACTTTTCGTCAATTTTCATTTCCTCCTCCTGGATGCCGTCCAACCACAACAAAAAAGACCACGTGACTATAACATTACTGCACACATCTTGCCTCCGTTATATAATTTTCATACACAACTTTACAAAGTGTTACAAACAAGTTTTAGAGTGCATTTTACTGACCTATAGGCATGGCATTTGCTCAATTTTTGTAAAGTATTTTTTGTCAATTTTTCGGCGACCAACTGACCGACCGACACCAAAGTGACTTGAAGAAGCTCCTGCCAGAGCTTAAAAAAATAAATATCCAACCTGGGCAGATCTGGAGCCCTGTGCACGCTTTGTCATAGTCAAAGTCCAGTGAAATCAACTCCTGGATAAGTCTGTCGGCCCAGTTAGTCACGAACGCGTTGCATTGCTTCACATACTCTTCGGTAGGTAGAGACTTGCAGCTCGTATACATGAGTGTCTCCAACTGGGCCTGTTGAGTCAGGAAAAAAAGAGCATCTGTTACAGGTAGAGTACATCATTTGCAGCTATCCAAAAAAAGTAACTGACGATATTATTGTTCAAAAGCATATTTGGTTTTGCGACTTGTATATTGCATTTCTATATTTTTTATTGTCACATAATGGGTTTGATGTCAGTTTTGTCTGATACTTTTTATTATCTCAAGATAGCAATGGCACTAAACTCCCTGTGAAATTATTCTTTCTGGCATGCTGTCATTGTGAAGAAAACAATATAAAGAGGGTCATTGCCAAAGATGCGTCAAGCGAGACATTTTTGGAAATTTCCGTCAGTAGTTGTTTTCTAATTCAGCGAATCCACGAACTGGTGTACGTGTTCTACATGACCCTCGAGGACCGACACACAAAGGGAGAACAACAGATCCTTTTAGTCCTCAGGAGTTGGGTTTTTGTTCAAAACGGTCCTCTGTAGTAAGTTTGTGTGCTTAGTCTATGGGAGAGTGTTATATTACAGGGACAAAGGGAAACACAAAGCATTGTCCTCCAGAGTATAGTAAAACAAGAATGTATGCGCAAAAGCACAAGCGCGCCATTCGCGCCTGAACCGATATGCGTATGCAGAATGTCCCCTCCACTGGGATCTCGAAGGTGGTAAAAAAGTGCCCTCTCTTGTTTGCGCACAAAGCCCAGAGTGCCTGTGACCTCTTTTTTCTTTAGCGGGAAAATTAGTTTCAAGTAATTTCTTCTGAAAACTAATAATGGCCCTGTGCATGAACCGAAGCACGACTCCTTGACTCACAAATTGACAGAAATAAAATACCAACAGCAAAATGAGATGTCAGGCTAATGTTTTCCCATGAATAAACACGAGGAATTCACTTACTGAGGTTGCTCCTGTGGGATAAACGGCTCCCAGGACATCCATTAAAAACTGGCATATGAGACAATTCGTGGGGTCATCACCGACGGGGTCTGTAAACGGAAAAAGATAAACGGACAAGACATAAAATAAAAGACATACATTTGGATTTATATTAATAATTTTTATGACAGGCCCAAATTAAACCTGACCTCATGAGCATATGACCTTGACATCTTGTGACCTCGACTATGTGACCTCATGACACCATGACCTTGTAAACTTGTGACCAATGACCTTATGACCTCATGACTCAATGACCTCATAATCACGTAAACCTCATGACCTTGTCATGACCTTACGAAATAATGACCTCATGGCCATGTGACCTTGAGATATGTGACCTTGTTACGCTTTGACCTTGTGACCTCGTGACCCATGGCATCATGACCTTGAGACATGACATCATGACCATGACATTGTTACTGTGTGATCTTAAACCTTGTGACCCTGTGACATCATGACCTCATGACCTTGCAACATAGTGACCTCATGACCATGTGACATCATGACCTCTTGACGCACTCTGATGCACTCCTAAACATCCTTAACCCTAACCGTCCCAAATCCTCCAAAATCGTTTTCGCTAAATGGAAGATTTTGCAAGATTAAGGCTTCATGGCAAAAGCGAAAGTGTGTTGCTGATTTTGGAGGATGCACTGTGTCAAGGTCTTGGGCCAGACCTTGTGTTTTTTATGCTCAGCCGCGCATACATTTAGGCCTAGATTATACTTGAAATCCTCTGCACTGCTCTAGGATGTCTCTGGGTCTGCCTCAACATACTGACAGTGATTGCCGGAGGACTTTGCAGGATCAAGGCAGTGGTCACCCCTCCAAGGACAACATTCAAGAAATAACAGAGGATTTTGCAGGATTAAGGCTGAATGCAATTTTTACACAGAGGCAGTTGGAGAATTTTGCAGGATTGAGGTTACATCCCAGATATGTCACACTTTAGTTTATAGAATGAACAAAAATGACAATCTTGTTTTGACCTCACCGAAGCTTATACCTACCAAGGGAATTGAGAACAAGGAATAGTGGAAAAATAAAGTCAGAAAATCTTACATTGTATGTTATTTTTTGTAACTGTTATTTATTTATTAATATTTTTTGGTTGCAGTTTATAGTAACACTAGTAAGGCGGCCTCCTAATAGCAAGTGTGGGACAAGAAAACAAATGACTGCATCTTCACTTTTTTCCTTTTTTTCTTCATATCTAAGAATTACAGATAATTTTTTTCTTCTTTTTTGAAAAGAACTTACTGAATATCGGTTGTGCAGGCACCACTTCAAGGGCTGGCATCTGAGGAAAAAAAAAGAGAAAATACAAACTGTTTGGAATTGTTGTGTAAATATGTCACCCCCACAGTAATCCAACTCAAAAATGGCGCAAGAAACATCATTTATTAATTTGATACATTGAAGATCTCGGTCCTCGTGGCTTAGTTACAACAAAGATTGTGCAGTGCCTGTGCAGTGTCATGACCTCGTGGTTAGGAGATTGGATTCGTGGTCTGTGGGTAATTCTGCAGGTTGTGGGTTCGAGTCCAGCCTGGGGTTATGGTGCATGTGCCCTTGGGCAAGGCACTTGGTCACTCATTGCTTCTCCCCACCCAGGAGTAAATGGGTACCTGTGAGGGCAGAGATGGTTACTGTGATTGAATTTAGCTGCTTTTAAGCTGAGATTGTCTTTGGAATGTTTTCAACAGCGACAAGTGGCTATTATTTCCCCAAGGAATACAAGGGGAAAGCCTCCCATTGCTGTAGGTAGTAAGCTAAAAAACTCTGTGATTTCATTTTTCAATAGTCGGCACCTGTTCAAAGTCATCTTTCAGTAACTACCAGGGCGTGCAGGGTAAAGTTCTGAAGGGTGCTATTTATTGAAAAGTGAGTACCGGAGCACCGGCAGCTTAAAATCGCTATATCACAATTTCTGTGGATCTGCAATGTTTGTTATAGCGGCGTTCCACTGCATGCATAAAAAAAGGCATGAAATTTTGTGAAAATTTCCTCCCGTATAAGAAAACTGAAACGGATGTAACGAACCTGTTTGGGCAAGTGGAATGGTTCTGGAATGGCTGCTGAACACAGAGTCAGACCTTGGCAGAGGGAAGGGCTCTGTGGACGAAAAACAATTGAAAAAAAAAATTGATCTATTATTCCTCAACTTAAAGGTAATACAGTAAAGTCCGGCCAAGTTGACATCGTACAAGTCGTCAAATCGCTCAAGTAGGCTGTCTGACTAAAGTCCCGATTGTCTGTAATGCATTTCCATTGAATTTTTTATTTCTAAGTCGGCTTTTATACGTCGCCATTTCGCACAAATCGTTGTGTTACTCGCAGTCCCCTTTCCACAAAATGCGTAACAAAATCCTTTGTGTAAGTCGGCATTCAACAAATCACGCACTGGCATCGACTTCCTGCACTGCGGTTGGTAAGAAGTGTCGAGTGAAAAGTGGTTTGGCCGGCGCGGCACGGCCCATGATCGCTGCATCACCCCCCTCCTTCCCCCACCCCTCACCCCTTCCCCTTCCAAACAGACCTTCCCTTTGATACTAACCAAGTATCCAATGAGTGCCTGCAGGACAATCGGTCCAAACTCATTGACGTCGCTGCTGCAGGTATCTGAGGGGATTCCTAGAGCCACACACACGGCGATGAGCTGCTTGAATAAATTGCCCTAGAGAAAGAAAATGGAAATTCAACAACACTTGAAGTTTTCACAATAATGCAGTTAAGTCCATCACGTCCGGTCCCAAGTCAATCACTAGTCCATCATAGGTTTTCACAGAACCATTTGACCAGCTTGTGATTTGAGTTGGAAGTGAATGACTTGTGATTGACTTGTGAGGACTTGTGCAGACTTGTGACGGAGTTCACTTCACACTAATGTTTTAACCCACCATAGCCTATGTTCACGAAAGTAGCCAAACGACTTTGATGTCGCATGGTTGTACACAAATGTGTGCCAGTGGATCACATGTGATCACAAGCCCATCACAAGTAATCACAGGCCCATCGCAGTATTCACAAGCCTATCACAAGTAATCCATAGCCCATCGCAAGTAATCCATAGCCCATCGCAAGTAATTACAAGCCCATCACAAGTAATCACAAGCTCACCGCAAGTAATCACAAGCCTATCACATGCAATCATGGCGCCTTGCCTTGCTTATGAAGGATGCATATGTTTCAGCTCGGTGGATACTGTACATTTTGAGAAAACAGGGAAACCTATGCACATTTGGGGGATTTTGTAACTGGATTCCATTGCTAATGCACGTAAAAACACTGTGCTGACAGGCTGATCGACTTTCCCCATTGATTCTTTTCTGCCAAACGATACCATTTCCAGTGGAATAATGTCACAGGGTATTTGGTACCAGTCCTAATATGAGCAAGGGTTTTCTCGTCAAAGGGAATAAACAATTTTGCTTTTGCTGTAATTTTCAGAAATGGATGAATTTGGGGGTTAGTATTTTACAGCAATATTCTAACACTGACTTGTTTAAAGTTTTGTGTTCGTAGATACTGGAAAAACCAAGAAAAACAATCATGTTCCTGTATAGTCTGGTTCCCTGAGTCCACTTAAGATGAAACGGAGCACTTTACAGACTTCGGGAATTGTGTTGTCAGGGAACCAGTCTAGCTGGCTTGTACCCATTCATAGGTGTGAAATCAATTGCAAACAAAATGTGGACTAACTAAATGTGGTAAATTGGGGGAAGTATTTGAAAAAAGCCAGTTTTTTTCCAACGCTGGTCGACTAACCAGCGTTGGAAATTGATACAAAGATACCACTTTACTTGAAAATGATATCACACCAGGTGCCATGATTTTACAGGATGCTTTAAGATCGTCATTCACTAACAGTCCAGTAAGGCATTTCATACTTATTTTGTAGTTTTGTTTTTGGATGTTTACAGATGTTGTATAGTCCCTTTAAATCGGTAGTTATGTTTCTGAGTAATTGCAATTGTACCTAATTTGCATATTTCAGACAATGGTTCATTACCTGCACCGTTTGATTGCCGAGGATGTCCGATAGATCCATGATTACGTCCTTACACTCAGTGCAGGTATTGCCATTTGCAGACACAACGATCTGAAAGTAAGGCATCCAACAACAAATTCAGACAAAAAAACAAGTGTGAGTGCACATTAAGCTTTGGCCATCTCGCATGAAAGTCTCGCATGAAATCTATCAAAAGGATCCCTGCCAGAGCTTAAAAATGCGACGCCCCAAAACGCGACGCCGATGGCACATATGGAACACCATACTTTAGATTTAGCGATTTGTGATAAATACCACGTGACTGTAACATTACTGCACATATTTTGCCTCGTTTTACAATCTTTTCATAAACATCTTACCAAATTGTTACAAACAATTTTTGTTGAGTATTTAATTTATTTTGTTTGCTTTTTTTGATAAAATAAACGTTGGTACACATGTACTTATATTTTATTGAAAACTTAGGAGGCTTATTTTATTCAATTTTTGGGGACAGACATACGCAAAATAAATGTCCATGCACATCGATTAAAACAAAATCGGTGTTCCGAAAACCGTCAGCAAGAGTGTATTTTATGACAACATTTAGCGAACCTTAAAAAAAGCTTAGTCTCAAAAGTTGAATGAAAAAAAAATAATAACCGCACTTGGGCTAAACTCAGCTTCTAATGTTCCTTATACCAAAGTTGAGTGAGTATAAAGGGCTAAATTCAGGCCACGTCAAGTTTCTTTACTTTACTTTATGGTGTCCACTCCAACCTAGTTGAGTAATGCCATCCTCTACATAAGTGCTGTTCAGCTTGCTTCTAACAGTGATGTTCAGTTCAAGTTCTTGATATCTGTCTTTAAGCCATCTAACCACCTCTTTGCTGGCGTTCCTATTTACCGGTCTCCGTACACCATGCCATTAACTTTACATATGAAAGTCTTTGAGGGTTCATTTTTATCATGTGTCCATAATAACAAAGACGTTTTTGTGTGATGCGTTCTATAATGTCTGGTTTTACCGGTAGTCCTAGAGATTTTCTGATGGTGGTGTTTCTGATTTTGTCCCGTCTTCTGACGTTTATTACTTTCCTTAAACATGTCATTTCGAAGACTACCGTAGGAATCTCTTCTCGACGGTACTTCTTTTTTAGGGTCCAATTTCCATACCCGTACATCAATAGAGAGAGAAAGGGGGTTTGATACAGTTGGATCTTTGTTGCCGCTGCGATTTCTTTAGAGTTCCACTGCTCCAAGTGCCAGCTTCAAATGTTGTAAATTTACATTAGGATTGAAACCGACTCAAACGTCCACTTTTACATACCTTCCTGAAGGCCGAAACAGCATCAATCAACTTGGCCATGACTCCCGGTGCACAGAGTTGCAATTTTGGGCACAGAACAGTGCCATCCTGAAGAGTCACCAAAATAAATGTTAACACAATCCTTTCAGGGCTTCCAAACATGAGAGAATGAAGAAAGACAAGTGATCCGCGAATCCCATGTGTCGCCATTTTCTGCGGTTGATCCCCATATGTTTTGAGTAATTAAAAAAGTCAAAATGCGTGCAGTTTTCAACAACCAGGTGAGATGCTCATGACGCATTACTGCATTAATAAACAGTTATGATTTACACAGCAAAAATGTATCAAACTGAAAAAGTGATGTGAACAAAATATGTCTTAAGGGATGACTTAAATGATTGCAGAGACATTCCACCTATCTCTACTATTGCTGCTCAACGATGAGTTCGTTTTGCTGGCCCCTGCTACCGTGCTGTAAACCAGGTCATATCTGATGTATTATGTTGGAGACTTCCATGCCCTAATAGAGGACGAAGACCTTTCAACTACATTGATGTGATTGGCAGAGGCACCCAATGTGAAATTGAAGACCTTCCGTACATAATGAGGGATAAAGACACATGGCGTGGCGTTGTGAACGCTAGATGATGATGATGATGATAAATGATTGCAATGAAGAACACTGTCGTAATTTAAGTGGAAGATTGTTCAAGAGTATAGGAGTGGCTTGTGAGAATGAACGATCCCCCATGAGTGGCGTGTCCGGGGGACAACCAGCTGTAGTGTTGAGGTTAAACGAAGGCTTGCGAAGATGAAAACGGGCACATTTCCATACCGATGAGACCTATATGTGTGACATACATGTGCGAGTCAATTATGATGCCAAGGTTACGGCAACTAGTAGAAGGTTGGATGCAAGAATCCCAGTGCAAATGGGGATGTCAAACTTGGTGAGCTGCCATCTGGAGCCGCATACCATGAACTCAGACTTCTTGTAATTCAGTTTGAGGCTATTAACCTTCATCCAAGCTTTGATTTCATCAATGCAGGCTTCTTACCTAGCAACAGCAGACGGCACATTGACTTGAGATGGATCAACGGAACAATACAACTGAATGTCATCAGCATAGCAATGATACTGAATGTTGTGCTAAATGGATGATGTGGCCAAGTAGACAAACAAACATTTGAAGCGTATTTGAACAATGACCCAAACATGACCTTTGACCTCAGTCATCCATGCAAAAATGCATCTTCCCACCCAAGGGTCACCGCATCTAAGTTTTCATCAAAATCCATGAAAGCATGCACAATGTGAATTGCATCAATAACATCGGTTGACATTTGACCTATGACCTTTGACCTGAAATATATCCCGCATTATCTATTTGCTACTCAATGACCCTTGTGTGCAAATTTTATGGAATTCTGGCAAATGTTTAGGAAATAAGAGCATTTTCAAAAAACTTTAACATACATGTACATGCAGGACTAATGAGGCGTGGGACTTATGAGGCGTGGGACTTATGAGGCGTGGGACTTATGAGGCGTGGGACTTGTGAGGCGTGCACTGGGACTTGTGAGGCGTGGGACTTGTGAGGCGTGGGACTTGTGAGGCGTGGGACTTGTGAGGCGTGGGACTTGTGAGGCGTGGGACTTGTGAGGCGTGGGACTTGTGAGGCGTGGGACTTGTGAGGCGTGGGACTTGTGAGGCGTCAGACTTATTAGGCGTCAGACTGATGAGGCATAAATTCAGCATCATAGGTCCGACGCCACATACATGTAAGTCGAAAGCCTCATAACTCTGACGCCTCGTTGTTGGACTTATGAGGCCTCAGACTTAAGAGGCGACAGACTTATGATACGGCCCCTTGTATCGCAGTCCCTTTATCCCTTTTCTTTAGAATTCACTTCTGGGGTACCGTTTTTTCAAAGGAAAAATTTTGGAGTACAGGTGGGCACCTTTGTTCCCTTTGTGTGCAGTACCCCACAGGTAGCTCTAGTGTGTACAGGTCTACGAGAATACGGACATACAGAATTTAGGACTGGTTATTAAGGTCTCCCAAAACTTTGTTTGGGCGACACAAAAAATGAAACGGGAGCAGGAATCGAACCCATTACCTCGGGAATGACAATACTAGACATCTACCAACTGATCAATGTTTTCACAAGTGTTGAGCTTTACAGCCATATCTTTGCAGTACCACTTTGTCCATCAGTTAGTTTTAGGACAGTGCATTGGAACTGGTTCTTATCTTACCGTAAATGCTCGCAGCTGGTAGTATGATCTTTGCTACCGATGTTAACGAGTTGATCAAAATAAAGCCCCAGTCACACATTTACGGTTTGGAGCTACGCATAAATACAGTTTACCAAGATTTGGAGAAATCAATTTCCAAGAATGCACTACGGTTTCAGGACCGATAGCCACAACTGTCCTACGGGTTTTTTTTACGAGTACACGTTGGTTTGTCAAGAATATCGATGGACTGGTGGAGAATATCAATGATATTTCTAAGAATAATGATGTGAACGCCACGGTTGTCTGTGATTGGGCCAGGGATGGCCAAGGTTCTCCTACGAATAAAGCGTGGATATTCGTAGTACGACCTTAGCAGAACCCTCGCACATCCAGGCATATCCGCAGGACATTCGTAGCCAATTCAGAGAGATTTCTACCACGAATTAGCTTGGAATCTCCATGAATATGTACGAATAGCCACACATAACACTACAAATCTGTACGGTTGTCCTACAGATGTCCCACGGTTGCACAACGCATTGATTTCATGACGTTTTACCACAGTTTAAAACTTCCGAACCCCCTTCACGAATACCCAAGGAAGATGACGGATAACCACGGATGTACCAAGGATGAATACGGTACTCCCACGGTTTACCATGCACGAATTTCAAACCGGGGAGATCCGTAGCTCCAAACCGTAAATGTGTAACTGGGGCTTAACCTTGACAAAGTAGTACAGTCGAACATCCCTACAACGAACATTGTGGAATCCACAGAAATTGTTCGTAATAGCGATCGTTCGGTATAGCGATTTTCACACATTAGTGGCGCCCTCTTTTGATCATTGTTATTGTGTAGTTGCATTTACAAACCACGTGCGGAATCGCCAAACGTGTCCATTTTTATTTTCAATTCCGTAGCAGAGCTTTACCAAGTACACCCTGTTAGTTACTGAAAGACGACTTCGAACACGCCTGACTATTGAATCATGTCATTACACAGTTTTTGAGCTTACATGGGTGGCTTTTTCCTACTATTCGTTGGGGAAATAATAGCCATTTGTCGCTCTTCTGTTGACATTTCCAACAACAATATTCGGTACGTTTTGAGCCAAGGCTGACGTTCGGGGAGTAATTGCAGAATACCCTGCCACTCGGAATACACCCCTAAAGTCACTGGCTACGAGGTTGGAATCACTGGAAAAGAAGCAATTCAAGTCCATTGCCAGCCACGCGGATACTGAGTGGGGGTTCATTATTTGAGAACGAAACAACAAAAAAGGAATGAGAGTTGCTGAACATTTTTAAAGTCCAAACCAACCACCCTGTTGCCGGCTACGCGGATACAGAGTGGGAGTGCAGTAGAGCATGACGCATAGTACATACAAGTAGCGCTGAGAAGGTTTATTGAGGGCAATCAATCGTGACTCCGTAGCCGGCTATGAGGTGGAAAGATTGAGTGGCAGGGTATTCTGCAATTGTGCAAAGTTTGGTATAGCCGAATGTTCGGTATAGCGGTGTTCGGTATAGCGACGTTCCACTTTACTGCAAAGGCAGGGCTGGGAAGCCCAACACTTGTAAGACCATTGGTATGTTGTCAACAAATTACCAGCTCTGCAGTGATAAATTGTACTACGACAGGTCCATACTGCATGATGTCTTCACTGCAGGTATCAGAAGGAATGCCAAGGGCCACGCAGACTTTAGTCAGTGTACTGAATAGGTTGTTCTGAAAAGAAAAAAAAAGTAGAAGTTTAACAAAAACTGAAAGTTGCTTTGCCAACATAAAAGTTCTGGGTTTTTTTCCTGTACAGGGTGAGTCAAAAAAAGCGAAACCCAAATGTCAGAACCATTGTTTTAGTGAAGTTCTGCATGTAGAACTTTCAAAATCTAGGATACGAAAGCCCAATTCATAAGCTTTCTTTTAGTACAAGAATCATTCAAATCACTCCAGTACTTTTCAGGTTACCGAATTTTAAACACAAACACCGTTTTAAGGTTCTGTCCACGGACCACAAAAAGGTATGCATAAAACGAAACCTATTCACACATCCCTATGTGTTTTGTTTTGGTTTTGCTGAAAGACCACTTACCTTCTTGTGATCCGTGGACAGAACTTTAAAACGGTGGTTGTGTTTAATATTCCGTAACCTGAAAAGTACTGGAGTGATTTGAATGATTCTTGTACTAAAAGAAAGCTTATGAATCAGGCTTTCATATCCTAGATTTTCATAGGGCTACATACTTTTACGTGGGATAATCAATATATATATCGAATATTCTCGATATTGGATTTCCAATAATTGAAGATTTTGATATCGCCTGTGCTAACGCCAAAAAAAAAGATCTCCGGGTTCTGGTATGCGCGCGCGTCGCCGTAGCCATGCACGTTGGCAAAATGAAACATTTTTTTTTTCAATACAAGATGATGTCTCAAAACCGCCAAACTCACTGGTTTGACTGGAATCCTGCTGCTGCACAATTTTAACGTGTTTTTAGATGGGATTATGATCGAGAATAACCTTTATGTGGCCTCTCTGGACTCCCATATATTTGCACTAAGTTTAGTCGGGCACCATTTGCATTCATCAGCCGACATTTGAAGCAAAAAAAACAGGTAAAAAAAAAAAAAAAGCCAAAAGCCGCGTCGCCGCACCACTTTTTGGGCAAGCTCCATACCAGAAACCGGAAATTTTTTTTGGCATAAGCCAACTGTTCTCTGTCATCAACCTGAGGGCGGCTTAAAATTTTTTGTTTCGCTCGGTGAATCTCAAAGATGAGACGGACAGTCTATCTCAGTCATAATGAGTGTTTTGCATGTACCTGTACAGTGGTGTTGCTCAGGATGTCCTTTATGTCCGAAATCATCTGCTTGCATTCCGTGCAGACGTTACCGTCTGATGGGGGCACCTAGCACGGGAAGAAGAAATAGCACCTAAGCCGATAAAAATGGCAGCAGCGGATTGATGGCCCATCAGTTCATTGAAGCCTTGCCATGATGGGTGCTAAAAGAGGTCGAGACATCTTTAGCCCTGCTTTTTGTACTCTGTAATGTTGCTTCTTCAACAGAAAAACCAACTCAAAAACTGAACTTAAACTATGTTTAAGACTGGTTGGAGTCTGAAATGCTGATAATTACCCGAATCGAAGCCGAAGGTAATTATACGCATCCCAGACTCCCACCGGTCGTAAACGTAGTGTTTAATACCAACCAAGCACATATTTATTCCCATTCACAAATACCGGCACCTTTTCAAAATCAAAACAAAATCTAAAATCAAAACAAGTTAAAAATTAAAAGTTTCCAACAATTTTGTAAAACAATTTCACTTTCTTTTTCTCGAAACATACATGTAGCTATATAGTGGAGTGTCCTGCTCACGAGTAAGACATAAACATCTCCTTTTTTGGAGATTGGCGCTCGCGTTTGCGTACTGCGCGATGACACGCAGATGCAGCTGTGGTGAGTGCATTGTGAATTTAGGACAATGAAATACTGACTCACTGGCAGTACTGCACATGCCTATGTGAGGATTGTGAACGTTCAACCAATAAAACGCTGGATTGTGAACGTTCCATCAATAAAACGGTAAAAGGCACTGGATTTCATAGGAGTCCAAATTTCACGTGACACTGGAAAAGTGTTTAAGACCGGCCAGCCGGTGTTTTATCAACCGTTTAAGACCAGCCACGTGCCAGGCTCTCAACCAATGGGAATGCAGGGTAAATGTCTAAGGTATTTATGAATATTACTTAATCAAACCAATATAAAGCAAAATCATCTGTACTACACCCTTCAGTAATTAAAGTGCAAGCCTGTAACTTCTAATAAACATGATAAATCTGTGAAACTGAGGAACTCCCACAGTGGAATCATCACAAACTAGGTGTTTGTGGACAAACATGTGGCTGTCATCATGACGTCACTTCAATTTTCATCTATAACACATCCCGGTGTAGGTATATGTACACATCAAGTTTCAACCTAATCGGACCTGTAGTTCTGGAGATACAGGCCTTCAAAATATGCACTTGTACTCGATATTCAGCTCACAATTGCAGGTGTTGGTCTAAGTGTATGCCAAGTATCAATGCAATCAGATTTATTTTTCTGCCCCAAAGTGCCGGGCACAATGAAATGTGTACAAATGCTATGGGAACTTCGATTTATTCTATTTAGATTTATTCATATTTATTTCCAACGGTTTAAACAATAATTTAGATAAACGGATAAGATTAAGCGGTGGGCTTCTCCAAAAAGCAAGCTTGTCAAGTGGGGAAGTCCATTATGTGTAGAAAAAAATTACATTTGTTCCTTTAACTTAACTACATAATGAAGTACACTTTTAGTTACACAAACACACATTTACAAGGGACCAACACAAACGGGACAAGACAAAACAAATCAAGTACAATCAGAGCCTACATGGGAAATCATAAGAAGAATATGTTCATAGCAAATAATAAGTAAAACTAAAATTAAGCATTAAGCATTATTGTGACTTTCCGTAAGCAGAGACTTTAGCTTTTTCTTAAATAGAGGCCTACTGTTGACAATTCTAAGAGTGTGATTTAATGAGTTCCAGAATTTGGGGCCCTGATAATGAATGAACTTTGTAGCTTGAGCAGTACGTATGTGTGGGATATGGAAATCCCTGGACTGTCTGGTATGATGACAATATAAACGGTATTAGTCTTAAACATTCGTTCAAAAGAATTAGGTAAATCGTGGGCAATGAGCTGATGCATGAACATTCCAAGCTGGAGAAAATAAATGTCAGTGACTTTAAGGGTATTGTGATTAAAGAATAAAGGATCAGAATGAGCCCTGAAGTCTACAAGGTCTATAATTCGCAAGGCTTTTTTATGTAGAACAAGAATTCTGTTTAAAAGACAACTACTTGTGTTGCCCCAAGCAAGAATACCATAGGAGATGTACGGCAAAATTTAAGCGTTGTAGATGCTATATAGAATTTGGGAAGGAAAAACATATTTCAATTTGCTAGTAACACCTACATTTCTGGAAATTAATTTACAACAACTTGGCCGACAAGGAGGAACTTTTTTTTTAAGAAAACAAAGGCCGTTTTGGCAAGTTGCCGGAACAACCAATAACATTTTGTGATAAAAAACACTGCAACTTCTTCAACTCACCATAACGGCCTTGGCGGCTGGTCTGGGCTGGACATGCTCCACACTTGAGGTGCATAGTTGTATCATGGTGCACAGAGACGGTGTCTGTGAAGACAGTTATCAGAAATAAACACTTTTGTCTAAAACTTAAACACCCAAAAAAACTGATATTGTTGATGTACCCTAACGTGGCGCGGCCCCTAACGTGGCGCACTTTGATTTTTCGCCTGTAGCGCCTAGCTAGAGCAAAAGTTTTAACTGAATCAAGTTCTAAACACTCCCGTTCATAAATTGCGAGTTTATTTACCCGCTACAAAGTTAAAAGAAAAATTTATTTTGGCGTGATTTTCAAAGTGCAAAGTGAAACCTTTGGAAATGCCCCGAAAAATAAGAAAATAATTTTCTGACAAACATCTGGCTGGGTATGTACCGGTAAGTAGAAATAATAATGATTTATCAGAATTGATCAAGTTTACAGAAATTCTTAAATGTTAATTTGGAATTTTCCGAGATTTATTTAAGTGCGCCACGTTAGGGAACACTCCGCCAATTTGTGCCCAATTTCCGGACGCCACCGTTTTTTAATTTCGGCTTAAATTATATGAAACCGAAATTGTTCACGGAGGTTAAATGGCAAGCATTAATAAGGTAAAAGTACCATTATTTTACTGCATGAATTTGAGGTTTGTCAACAAAGAGGTTTGGCAACACTACACGAGGAAAGTTGGGTAAGCTTCGAAGTGCGCCACGTTAGGGAACACGACTATACACTCCACGGAAACCCAAGGACTCAAAAGATACCAACTCAACAGACTCCACAATTCAAGACACAAATAGACACTCAACTCAATGAATACCCATAAACTCAAGGGCCATTCCAAACTGCCAAAGAGACTCTGAACTGCACTATAAACCAATTTTAAAAACTGAAGATACTCAAATATGAAAAGACACTAAAGGCCCTGTACGACTGTGTGCAATCATATATGCGTTCTCACTGCGTCTTTGAAAATTGGCTGGGGCGCAACAACAACTACTAGATCGCAGCGACAACTACATAGGTTGCCAGATGGGCGCCAGAGGGTCTTAATGGTCCCTGATGAGCGCTTAAGTTTTTGAACATGCTCAAAACAATCGCAACACCTCTGCGCTCTGGCCAGGGCGCCGTGATGACACAACTCAGGCGCTGTGCCAGCATCAATTGTGTGACATTGAAGTGGCATTGGGGCACCAGTTCCATGAGAAAGTAACTCGACTGCGACGTACTTGTAGTATAAATTTGAAATTGGACTGCGGATTGACTGTTTTGTCATGGTATTTATACAGCACAAGTGACATCACGTGAGCATATTTTGGTCAGATAGAGAGCGCAATGCGAGCTATTAGGACGTATCAACAGCGAGCAGAGCGTAGTGTGGGTGCAGTGACAGCGCGGCGGCAGCGACTAGATCGAGTAATCGGGCTTGACAGGGGTGCATAGAGAGCGAGTTGAGCGCATCGTAAGCGCCTGATGAGCACAGTGTGAGTGTAGCTTGAGCTTTTTCTGGCCACTTCAGACGAAGAATTGTCATCGTCTTGTGTCCTCGCTGCGATTGTTAAATTTATTTCATATTTTTTTGTCACCGTAAGGTCTCCTATGAGAGCACATATAATGACAGGCCCTTTAGGAGCCCAATAAATAAGCGCAATTGATTCTAAAAAAAACTCAACAGACACTCAACAAAATTGTTTGCCACCTAATAACCCAAGCCAATAAAAAATCAATTCTAACACTCAACAGATGCTCATAAACTCAACAGAAACTCGAAACTCGATGGCCACTCACCAGGGCACCTGTGATCATGCTCGGTATGAGTTGACCATAGTTGTAGATGCCTTCAGTACGTGTAGCCAAATAACAAAGGAGCCATCAAAACTCAAGAGACACTCAAAACTCAAAACTCAAAAGCTCAGAACTCAAAAACTCAACAGAAACTCAAATTTTGTCAGCCACTCAACTGAGTGATCATACTCAGGGTGAGTGGATCATAGATGTTGACATCTTTGATAACAGTAGTCCCCAACATTCAAGGCACTCTACAACTCAATACTCAAAAACTCTACGGAAACTCAACACTCAACAGTAACTCACCAGTTCATTTGTGAGGACGCTCAGAACGACGGGACCATAGTTGTCAATCGCTCCAGTACAGGTAGCTGTGGAACCGCCTAGAGCGACACAGACAGCGATGGCCTTGTTGAGTATATTTTTCTGTAGTGGGGTAAAAATTGTCATTTTCAGTTTTAGCAGTTCAGTATGGTACCACCAGAAAGCACTTACAAGCACTTGTGTTGCAAAGTTGGTAGCCCAGGAGCTAATCTTGAGGTACTTTTTCCCCGGGTGAAAGTAAGTGCAATGCACATGCAGGACATGCAAGTACTTTCATGACTATATGGGTTTAACCGATTAATAACTGTAATACATTGTATGACACTGTATTCATTCACCGATGAATAGTGCTTTGGCAGTTCTGGGCAGTACAGGATATAACAGGCAGGGTGGTTTGGGGCAACACAGGGAGTAACAGGCTGGGTGGTTTGGGCAATACAGGGAGTAACAGGCAGGGTGGTTTGGGGCAACACAGGGAGTAACAGGGAGTAACAGGCAGGGTGGTTTGGGCAACACAGGGAGTAACAGGCAGGGTGGTTAGGGGCAACACAGGGAGTAACAGGCAGGGTGGTTTGGGGCAGTACAGGGAGTAACAGGCAGGGTGGTTTGGGACAGTACAGGGAGTAACAGGCAGGGTGGTGTGGGGCAGTACAAGGAGTAACAGGCAAGGTGGTATGAGGTGGTACAGGGAGTAACAGGCAGGGTGGTTTGAGGTGGTACAGGGAGTAACAGGCAGGGTGATTTGGGCAGCACAGAAAGTAACAGGCAGGATGGTTGGGGGCAGTACAGGGAGTAACAGGCAGGGTGGTTTGAGGTGGTACAGGGAGTAACAGGCAGGGTGGTTGGGGGCAGTACAGGGAGTAACAGGCAGGGTGGTTTGGGGCGATACAGGGAGTAACAGGCAGGGTGGTTTGAGGTGGTACAGGGAGTATCAGACAGGGTGGTCTGGGGGTAGTACAGGGAGTAACAGGCAGGGTGGTTTGGGGCAGTACAGGGAGTAACAGGCAGAGTGGTCTGGGGGCAGTACATGGAGTAACAGGCAGGGTGGTTTGGGGCCGTACAGGGAGTAACAGGCAGGGTGGTTTGGGGCAGTACAGGGAGTAACAGGCAGGGTGGTCTGGGGGCAGTACATGGAGTAACAGGCAGGGTGGTTTGGGGTCGTACAGGGAGTAACAGGCAGGGTGGTTTGGGGCAGTACAGGGAGTAACAGGCAGGGTGGTCTGGGGCAGTACAGGGAGTGACAGGCAGGGTGGTTTGGGAAAGTGCAAGGAGTAACAGGCAGGGTGGTTTAGGCCGTACAGGGAGTAACAGGCAGGGTGGTTTGGGGCAGTACAGGGAGTAACAGGCAGGGTTGTTTGGGGCTGTACAGGGAGTAACAGGCAGGGTGGTCTGGGGGCAGTACATGGAGTAACAGGCAGGGTGGTTTGGGGTCGTACAGGGAGTAACAGGCAGGGTGGTTTGGGGCAGTACAGGGAGTAACAGGCAGGGTGGTCTGGGGCAGTACAGGGAGTAACAGGCAGGGTGGTCTGGGGGCAGTACATGGAGTAACAGGCAGGGTGGTTGGGGCCGTACAGGGAGTAACAGGCAGGGTGGTTTGGGGCAGTACAGGGAGTAACAGGCAGGGTGGTCTGGGGCAGTACAGGGAGTAACAGGCAGGGTGGTTAGGGGTAGTACAGGGAGTAACAGGCAGGGTGGTTAGGGGTAGTACAGGGAGTAACAGGCAGGGTGGTTTGGGGCAGTACAGGGAGTAACAGGCAGGGTGGTCTGGGGCAGTACAGGGAGTAACAGGCAGGGTCAGGGTTTGGGGCAGTACAGGGAGTAACAGGCAGGGTGGTCTGGGGCAGTACAGGGAGTAACAGGCAGGGTGGTTTGGTGCAGTACAGGGAGTAACAGGCAGGGTGGTTTGGGGCAGTACAGGGAGTAACAGGCAGGGTGGTTAGGGGTAGTACAGGGAGTAACAGGCAGGGTGGTTTGGGGTAGTACAGGGAGTAACAGGCAGGGTGGTCTGGGTCAGTACAGGGAAAGGCAGAGAGTAGTACAAGGCTAACAGTAAGGTGCTACATATATAATAAACATATCCTGCGGACGTACTTGCACTGTTTGATTGTTGAGAATATCTGCCAAGTCCATAACTATCTCCTTACACTCTGCACAGGGATCTCCATTGCTCTTAGTAACCTACATGTAAGTGGAACAGAAAAAAGAGATCAACAAAGGAAAATTCATGAAGTTTTTTTTGAAACGCCCAATCAAATGCAATTTTTTTCACATGTATGTGTGTACCGGCACTGTATTTTTAAAGGTTTTGCTTGTCCCAGAAAGCCAGACTAGAGTTCTCGTTCTAGTGCCTGTCCGACTGACTTAATGACTGACTTAACAGACTGAACTTAGTGGTTGTAGCCTGGCGAAGAGAGCCCGGCAGTGCTATCATATAGGATGACCCTGTAACACCAATGAATGGGCTAAATGCGACCCATTGTGTAGACTAGATGCATGAAAAGACTTCCAGTGAATAGAAATTCTGAATTAATTGACTGACTGGACTGACTGACTGACTCCCCGGTTGACTGACTGACTCTCACTAAGACTGGTTGTAGACTGGTTAAGAGAGCCCGGCAGTGCTATCATATAGGATGACCCTATAACACCTAGGATGGGCTAAATCCGGCCCATTGTGTAGACTAGATGCATGAAAAGACTTCCAGTGAATAGCCATTCTGAATTAATTGACCGAATGGACTGACTGACTGACTTGCACTAAGACTGGTTGCAGACTGGTAAAGAGAACCGAGCAGTGCTATCATATAGGATGACCCTGTAACACCTTGGATGGGCTAAATCCGGCCCATTGAGTGACCACATGTATGAGAAGCCTTCCAGTGAATAGCCATTCTGAATCAATTGAGTAGAATTGTGTGCATAGTGGGACCAGCTCTACTAAGCTTGTCTTGTCCTTTTATTGTGAGTATATTTCGATACCTGCGCAACGGATGAGACAACACGGCCGAGTTTGTAGAGAGAGCCTGCTGCACATAAACCCTGCTGAGGGCAGATAGTGGTGCCGTCCTGTGTGAGAGACAACGATTAGAAAATCAATTTCCATGAGGAATTACATGTACGTCAACTCAAAATGTGGGCACGTGTGGTCTAGCGGAGGAGCACAGGATTCATGATCGTGAGGTTGTGGGTTCGAGCCCCGGCGTGGCCATGCGTGTTGTGCCCTTGAGTAAGGCGCTTTACCTCAATTACTCCTCTCAACCCAGGTGTTAAATGGGTACCGGCATTATTCCATGCTGAGAAGGTAACAGACTCGCTGTTGAGGTGTGGCGATCCCCCCACAGCAGCATTTCAAGGACTCGAGTCTAGCCCAATCGCTTCAAAAGAGAGATGGGCACTCCGTTCCTGTGAACACAGGGTCGTCCCCTTTACCTTCACTTTTTTTAAAAATTGGAACAACAAAACAATCGCAACACCTCTGCGCTCTGGCCAGGGCGCTGTGATGATGCAACTCAGGCGCTGTGCCAGCGTCAATTGTGCCACATTGAAGTGGCATTGAGGCAGCCTAGGCGCAAGGCAGTCGATGTAGTCTCCATGAGAAAAATAACTCGACTGCGATGTACTTGTAGTATAAATTTGAAACTGGACTGCAGATTGACTGTTTTGTTGTGGTATTTATACGGCGCAAGTGACGTCACGTGAGCGTATTTTGGTCAGATAGAGAGCGCCATGCGAGCTACTAGGACGTGTCAACAGCGAGCAGAGCGTAGTGTGGGCGCAGTGACAGCACAGCGGCAGCGACTAGATCGAGTAATCGGGCTTGACAGGGGCACATAGAGAGTGAGTTAGCATCATGAGTGCCTGATGAGCACAGTATGAGTGTAGCTTGAGCTTCTTCTGGCCGCTTCAGATGGAAAATTGTCATCGTCTTGTGTCCTCGCTGCGATGGTTAATTTATTTAATATTTTTTTTGTCACCATAAGGTCTCCTATGAGAGCACATATAATGAGACAGGCCCTTTAGGAGCCTAATAAACATCCAAGAACTCAACCGACACTCAAATGTGCAATTGATTCTAAAACAAGTCAGGTGTGTTTACAAACACAAATGCCCAACAACCGTGACTGTTCCCATGACATACATTGTAACACCACTCTTTTAAAATCAACTAACATGTACCTTGGTCACATGGAACGTTCATTGACAGCATTTGTGTTTTCTGTAGGTTTTAAATGAATTAATTATTATGTAGCACCTTTTTGCTAGGTGCTGCGGCGCATAATTGCTGCTACTGCCAGAAACACCAGGGCAAACCCCTTCTCTTAGCGACAAGTGTTACTGGGTTCGTCAACGTGCATTACACAACACACGGGACCTACGGCTTTACGTCCCATCCGAAGGACGAAGCAATAATGGTAAAGTGCCTTGCTAAAGAGCACAAACACCATGTTCCCACGGTCAGGATTCGAACCCATGTACCTCGGCACACGAGTCGAACACCGTAAAACTTAGACCACAGCGCCCCATTTTGATAAGTAAGTCATTTTGATAAAAAAAATCACCTGATCTGAGAAAAGTTGCATGCTGTAAAGTAAAAATTTCTCACCAGAAATGGAATCAGCTCTTGTAAAACTAGCGGTCCGAACTCGCCGATGTCTGTAGTACATGTATCCGCAGCGATGCCTAGGGCTTCACACACCTTGGTTAAGGTGGAGAACAAGTTTGTCTGGAAAAAGACGGGACAAAAACAATGAAAGAAACGTTAATGAAGACAACAGCATAAACAAGTTTACAAACAAGATTTCAAATTGTAAAAGTGAAACGTTTACATCAGGGTTGGCTGATTTAAATCACGTTGATTTAAATCACTGATTTTACCAAAAAAGTGATTTAAATCAGTGATTTTTGTAACAGTGATTTAGAAACATTTTTAGACATATCAATGTTTTGAAAGTCAAAAAAAAATCAAACAAATCTGATTTAAACAAACAAAAATCTGATTTAAATCAAATAAATCTCCTTTTTTTAAATAAAAAATCACAAAATCGCCAACCCTGGTGTACATGAAACATTTTGTTGTAAAAAGAATTGAAGACTTTACAGGGTGAGTAAAAAAAGGGAACCCAAACCCCAGGGAGTAACAGGCAGGGTGGTTTGGGGCAGCACAGGGAGTAACATGCTGGGTGGTTTGGAGCAGTACATGGAGTATCAGGCAGGGTTTGGGGCAGTACAGGGAGTAACAGGCAGGGTGGTTTGGGGCAGTACAGGGAGCAACAGGCAGGGTGGTCTAGGGGCAGTACAGGGAGTAACAGGCAGGGTGGTTAGGAACAGTACAGGGAGTAACAGGCAGGGTGGTTTGGGGCAGTACAGGGAGTAATAGGCAGGGTGGTTTGGGGCAGTACGGGGAGTAACAGGCAGGGTGGTTTGGGGCAGTACAGGGAGTAACAGGCAGGGTGGTGTGGGCAGTAAAGGGAGTAACAGGCAGGGTGGTTTGTGGCAGTACAGGGAGTAACAGGCACGGTGGTCTGGGGCAGTACAGGGAGTAACAGGCAGGGTAGTCTGGGGCAGTACAGGGAGTAACAGGCAGGGTGGGTTTGGGGCCGTACAGTAAATAACAGGCAGGGTATTTTGAGGTTTTAAAGGAACTAAAAGATTAAAACCAAAAATGCTACTTGTTGATGATCAGTTCAATCGTTAAAACCCACCTGCACGGTTTGGTTGTTCAGGATGTCTTGCAAGTCTGAGAATATTGCCTTGCACTCCTTGCAGGTGTCACCGTTAGCAGGAGGAACCTTTGAGACAGGAAGAAAATAAAACAGGACAATCATTATGAATATTTGCAGTGGAAAATAAAACTGTGGCATATCTCCATTAAAGGTACAGTCCATCTTTTGTTCATTTGAAGCAACAAACATGCTCAAAATCTAAAGAAGGGTGCTGAAAAACTAACCTGATGAACTTTCAAATCAGCTTGAACATTCTAGGATCTCGACTTTAAATCAAAAGTTGCTGAATCACGTTTTGAATTGGGCCTGGATTCATTTTTTTACTTTGATTCCCTTCAGTGTTTCTCATCATTTTGAGACTGATAAATCTCACCCCAAAATCTGTTTTCCAGAGAGGGGGAAACCCTTTTGCACTTTATTGTATAGCAGTAATAGCAGTAATACTGATCTGTAGTCAACCCGACTAGTAACTACCTAGATATTTTTTCTAGGATGTAACTTCAATCCTGTAAAATCCTCTAAATGCCTCCATATAGAAATTGCACACAGCCTCAATCCTACAAAATGCTGTTATTTCTTGAATGTGGTCTTTGGAGGGGTGACACTTCCTCAATCTTCCAAAATCCTCCAGCAATCACTGTCAATATTTATAAGATGGAATTTTGCGTCGGGGTGATGTAAATCAAATTAGGTTTTGCCCTTCACCGAAGTATAAACACTGTATACTCAGTTTGTTACCTCCCGAGTGAAAGTTGAGGAAAAAAAAATTGAGTCCCACCCGAGTGATTTTTTTCCAACTTTCACTCGGGAGGTAACACACTGAGTATACAGTGTTTATACGTCGGTGAAGGGCAAAACCTAATTTGATTCACTATCAATACGTTGAGGCAGGGCCAGTGACATCCTGGAGCAGTGCGGAGGATTTCAAGCATTATCTAGGCCTAAGACTTTGACGCAGTGCATTCTCCAAAATCAGCAACACACCTTTGCCATGTAGCCTCAATCCTGCAAAATCCTCCATTTTGAAAACAAGGTTTTTTTGGAGGATTTGGGAAGGTTAGCGTCAATGTTCAATTCAAATTGTCCAAAGTAGACGCTTCATTCATGTTACCTGGATGAGTCGAGACATGGCTTGTGGCTTGCTGACTGCGCTGAAGTCTTGGCTGGGCGCACACACCTGGATGATCTCACACCAAATAGGCTCTTTCTAGAAAGCACAAGAAGAAATAAAATATGAACAATCATGAAGTAATTACTGGTAGCACCAAAGAAATCTGCTCGAAAACAATCAACAAGCTGTTCCATCCTATGAAGACAATAAAGGGCGAGTATAAAAAAAAAAACGAAACCCAAATATTGGGACTATTGTTTGAGTGAAGTTCTGCATGTGGCACTTTCAAAATATACGATATGAATGCCCAATTCATAAGCTTTCTTTTAGTTCAAGAATCATTCAAATCACTCATATAAGTTTCAACTGACGGAATTTTAAACACAACCACCATTTTAAAGTTCTGTCCATGGATCAGGTAAGTGTTCTTTCAGCAAAACGAAAAACAGGCCAAATAGGGATGTGTTGAATTATTTCTGTTTCGCTGAGAGAATGCACACTTTTTTAGTGATCCGCGGACAGAAGTTTAAAACGGTGGTTGTGTTTAAAATTCCATGTTTAAACTTGAAAAGTACATGAGTGATTTGAATGATTCTTGTACTAAAAAAAAAAGCTTATGAATTGGGCTTTTATATCCTAGATTTTGATAGTGCTACCTGCAGAACTTCAATAGTCCCGACATTTGGGTTTCATTTTTTTTTTTTTACTCACCCTGTATACCATGTGACATTCGTTTGCAAAATGTTGTGGTCACGTGTATGCCATCTTTCAGCAAATGGTTCTCTTTTCCAATGCATGTGTATCGTTCAGTGCTTTTAAAGTGTTCACATCAACTGTTTAATGTGGGCCAAATAACGTGCAAAAAATGTTCAGGTTGCCTGGCTGTTGCCTCGATCGGCATGAAGTCACAGGGCACATGGTCAATAGGCCAATCCACTAAGCCCAACCCACAACACTTTGACCAATCAAAGCCGTGCTTAATGTCTGGCACGCGTGCACAAAAATCTGACATGCGTGCAGGTGCGTATGATGTTTGCGGCAGCATGCAGTGTGGCACTGAAGAGGTGCATGTATGAAGCCAACAAGCAAAGTGGCATGGCTTTACACGTTTTATTATGACTGCAATGGTAAGAATATTTTCATATTCATATGGTGACAGATGGAATGTTCCATTCCATAAGGCGAAACTGAGTGGTATACAATGTTTGCGAGTGCAATGGTTAGAATAATTTCATGAGGTAACAGATGACTGTTCCATATTCCACAAGGCGAAGCCGACTGGAATGGAACATTCGTCTGTCACCGAATGAAATTATTCTTTCCATTGCACGAATGCAAAACATTCATTATTTGTTTTAAATAACGCCTGAATAAATCCTCGTCATCTGATTGGTTGACTTGTGAACTGGTACTTACATTAATGTTCTACTTTTTCAGACAATCAGGTGGTCCCTTCCAATATCCAATTTATTCAAAACTGTTCAACAAGCTCAGAACTAGACAACATATTCCATTTATCTCGGTCTAAAACTATTCCACAACTAAGTTCA
Organism: Patiria pectinifera; assembly: GCA_029964075.1. Classification (NCBI taxonomy): domain Eukaryota; kingdom Metazoa; phylum Echinodermata; class Asteroidea; order Valvatida; family Asterinidae; genus Patiria; species Patiria pectinifera. The sequence continues at coordinate 7,905,622 of CM057136.1, read as the reverse complement.
GAACTTTCATATCCATTATATATGTATTTTAAATACTGTTATCGACAAGTTCATATTTTTTTGCTTCTTTGTGTTAGCAGTGTCAGCATTCAGAGTTCCGAAATTTCTTCGGAGAACAGAGATTCACGCGCATTGTCCGCCAAATTGACATTCTGTGAATCAGATTTGTAATACAGCGCCACCACCGGCAGTAATAAAACCCGTGCAATGGAAGTTCTATAATTCACCGTGCAATAGAACTTCTAATTTTGTAGTGTGGTCGCGCCGTGCGTTGGGACGAAGAATTCAATGACATGTGATCAACGATCCACCAATCAGATGACGGGGATTTATTCAGGTGTTGTATAAAATGGAATATTCCATCAGTAACCCAATGAAATTCTTTCCATTAATTGCACGAATGTGAAAAAAAACATTGTTGTTTTATACAACACCTGAATAAATCCTCATTATCTGATTGGTCAGAGCCGCCAAAAGTGTTACCGTGCAATGGAACTTCCATTTACAGCAGAATAGAACTTCTATTTTTGTGGTGTGGCCACGCCGTGCATTGGGACGAAAAAAAATTGATGACATGTGACCAACGACTGACCAATCAGAGGATGGGGATTCATTCAGGCGTTGTATAAAATGAATTGGTCAATTGAAGCTGTACGCTGAAACTATGACAATATGATTTATATTAACTGAATGAGCCAAAAGGATGTGTGCTTTTTGCTTTTAAAGGGATCAATTTATGATGCAGTAATTCTTGAAAAGCAGATAAAATTGCAACCTGCTCCAAACAAACATTTTTTACAATATATAGGGTGAGTAAAAACAGATCAAACCTTAATGGCAGGACCAATTTTAAATAAAGTTTTGCCTGTAGCACTTTCAAAATCTAGGATATGAAAGCCCAGTCATTAAGCTTTCTCTCAGTACAAGAATCATTCAAATCACTCACGTACTTTTCAAGTTACGGAATTTTAAACACAAACCCTGTTTTAAAGTTCTGTCCACGGATCACAAACAAGTAAGTGTTCTTTCAGCAAAATGAAAACAGTTCACATACATGTAGGGTTGTGTGAATTGTTTTCGTTTTACTGAAAGAATACTTACTTGTTTGTGATCCGTGGATAGAACTTTAAAACGGGGTTTGTGTTCAAAATTCCGTAACTTGAAAAGTACACGAGTGATCTGAATGATTCTTGTACTAAAAGAAAGCTTAATGACTGGGCTTCCATGTCCTAGATTTTAAAAGTGCAACAGGTAAAACTTCATGCAAAAATTGGTCCTGCCATTTGGGTTTCTTTTTGTGTGTGTCTCGCCCTGTATAAGCAAATAACACTGCTTGGATTAATGTGAGTTGTGAAAATGGGATGCTTTGGAGGATGGGGGGGGGGGATGCTGTTGCTGCAAGCCATGTAAATATGACTTGACAGGCTCTCACCAGCTGGGAAGTTACAAATTGGGCAAATTTGCCCACATATTGGTTGACAAACTGTTCGCACTCGGCCGTTGAGTGGCCTTCATATCTGCAGAACAATGATGCTTCGGTCTGCACTGTCTTCTGTTATGTCAAGGAAATTTTTAAAGTAACGGACACCATTTCCAAACATTCAAAACTAAAACTGACAAAATAAGGAGAAAAAAGACTTTTTTTCTTCAAATACTGCCCCGAATTGACTGAGTTTAGTTTAGTTTGCAATTGGTTACATCTATGAATGAGAGTAAAATTTGTGACAAGTGACAAACTGGGGATCATGTACCACAAGAGGGCGCAATTCAAAACGTATTGAACATTTTGGAACAGAGGGCTCTCAACAAAAACCTTGCTCTGGGATCAAGAAAATGAGGACACATTTCTGCAATTTGCTCAAAAAGTATCATATCTACTGATATATCTACTTTTTTTTGTGATTCGTGGAGAGAACTTTAAAATAGTGCTTGTGTTTAACGTCCTGTAACTTGAAAAGTACATGAGTGATTTAAATGATTCTTGAACGGAAAGAAAACTTGTGAAATGGGCTTTCAAATCCTAGATTTTGATAGTGCTACATGCAGAACTTCATTAACAACAATTGGTTCTGCTATTTGGTTCACCCTGTACATGACTCACCCTGTACATGTGATCATCAGCCTACCAATCAGATGACGGGGATTTATTCAGGCATTTTAGGCCAAGTTCCCGCAAGGACTATAGTTGACCAATGGTTAACTAACGTTTGCCCGAACTCTGTCTAGTCGACGGTGGTCGACTACGCTAGTCGACTATTTGGAACCAGCCTACTGGGGTTGGTTGCTTCGCTGGTAACCAATAGCCGCGCGCATTCATAACGCTAGCAGAGAGCCAGGATCCAGAAGTTTTGCGATGACATTTTGACCAGCGTTTGACTAGAGACGTTCGCACGTTGCTATCAGTGCGCAGGCGTAAGGTACGTCACAAATCAACCATTAGTCGACTAATGGTCCTTGCCCGAACTTGGCCGTCGTAAGCACTGCTAGGTCAATGTGATTGGTGTGTGTTTGTTTGTTGTTTTTGAGCAGGGTGATGGTTTTGCTGCAAGCCATGTAAATTGGACTTGACAGACGCTCACCAGTTGGGAATTGACAAATTGGGTAAATTTGCCCACATAGTTGCCGATAAACTTTTCACACTCAGCCTGCGAGTGGTGTTCAAACAAGCAGAATAACGCCGCCTCGTACTGCACATACTCCTGTTTGTTACAAAGGATTTGTTTTTCGGCACAAAAAGCTTGTAAACCAATGGCTGAATTCCAAAGTGAGAAAATTTACACTTTCTGGGGTTAAACACAACAGTGAAAACTTCAAAAGCTCCAAAAAGCTACGAATCCTATACGAAAGCCGTTAAAGGTGAAGGACTTTATTTAGGACAAAAACATACCCCAAGTAGATGTTTTCTAATTGGGTTTTTAAAGAGGGAAAAACATGATAGTCGCTCGTATTTGAAGTCTAAATATGAAGCGTTTAACTTGTGGCACAAAAAATGTGAAATGTTTATTGGGCATATTTCTACTGCTCATGAACAATAGACGTTCATTGGAACGTGCATCGGGACCGGGTACCCAAGTACCCGACTGCTGATGTCAGGAACAGGTTCCAGATTATGGGAACTTACTTAGTAATTTCTCCAACGATGAAAAGAAAGGTTTTGAATGCCATTTGGGGGGAATTTTCGAAATGAACACCAGGCTACATGGAAAACCAAAACCGACTTCACATTTTGGTACATTTTAACATCATCATCCTTCGGCTGCGGAGCAGTCGACTACAACCTTCTTCATTTACTGTGATCTTGGGCAAGTGTTGCGATTTGGTCTGGTCGCAGCATGCCATCACTATCTCCAAGCAAGCGTTTGAATATAAGTTAGGTATGATGTGCGTTGTCTTCCTGGTTTCCTTCTCCCATTTTAACACGCGACCGATAAGGTACACGAAAGATTGCAAGTTTAGAACGTTAATCTAGAAAGACCTTCAGACAACTTACAGGGTTTGAATTTAAGGGTTGGGTTCTTTTAGGGGTGGCCAGCGATTCTTTTTTTCCCAAATGACATCCGTTTTCCATCTTCTGATTGGTCCATTACATGCATTTCTAATGTCTTGTTCTCCACAACACAAACCCAAGATAGGCTTTATGCCATGTGAGAAATGTTCCTTCCTCACTTTAGTTATTCAAAAGGTAAAATGAGAAGAAGTGAAAAATGCTCACTGGGATTCAAACTCGGATCGCCTGATTAAAAGTCAGGACTACCGTACTTCCAACCAGTCCACGAATCAGCTGCCAATCGTCGGTGATTTAAACATCATTATTCCTCTTTACATAATTTTTTCTCTACAGCCCTGGACATCATAAATATGCAAAACAACTTGAGAGAGCCCTCTTTTGATATTGTCCGATCTCATTTGGGAAAAAAATTTGTAGCTAGGTGCCCATGCACAGCACTAATGCACACCACTAATAGCTGTCAGATTGTCTTTAAAAAAAAATTGAGGAAATCACAGAGGTTAAGAACTAGGCACTTATTACTAAGGGAATAAATGTGTGCTCCGGAGGTTTTTATCACTCTGTTTAAGACCACTTAGAGTCTGGGTGCTGATAATTACCCGAGCCGGAGGCGAGGGTAATTATCAGCACCCAGATTCTCTGTGGTCTTAGACAGAGTGATAAATACCGACGGAGCACATATATTTATTCCCATTCATAAATACCTTTTCGGTAAAAAAAAATTATATAATTCGTTCAAAACATCCCGAGTTTGTTCAACAAGTTCACTTTATGCTTTTTGAAACATCCCTCTTGCAAAATAATGGAGTGTTCAGCTGGCGAGTAAGATGTAAGCAACCATTTTATGGAGATTGACGCACGCGTATCATGTTCTGCGCCATGTCGCGCAGAATGCACCTGGCGCGTTGCGTTTTGAATTTAGAACTATAAAATTCTGACTTCCTGGTAGTGTTGCACTTGCCTACGTGAGGATTGTGAATGTTCAACCAATGAAACGATAAGAGGCACTGGATTTTTAGGAGTCCACATTTTATTGTGACACTGGAAAAGTGTTTAAGATCAGCTAGCCATGTCTTTATCATCCTTTTAAGACCGGCCACGTGACGGGCTCTCGACCAATAGGAATGCGTAAACTGTCTTGGGTATTTATGAATACAAATAAATAAGGTGTAATTCTTTCAGCTCTGTTTGAATTTATGAACAGTACAATTTGATCATTCAGTTCCTTTTTGGTGATGGTAGAAATTTGGATACTAATATACCACCAATTTAGAAACTTTTTTTTTTTTCCAGCCAAATTTCTAAACCGTCAATTTGTGTGACACCAAATGATACAACTTGAGAATTTTTTGCAGATATTAATTTTACCTGGAATGTGCTGTTGCCAGTGATGGTAGCCAGACCACTGAATACTTGCTTGCAGCTGGAACACAGGTCACCATTAGGCACGGGCTGGAAAAGACGAAAGATAACCGTAAGAGCAAAACCAAGCCATTACAATTCGCCGATTTCAGGTAGAATAGACCATTTGCAGCTATCCCAAAAGTAACGTACCAGATTATCGTGAAAAAGCTTACTTTAGTCATGTTAGTTGGTTTAAAGATAGTAATGACAATATTACTCCCTGTCAAATTATTCCTTCTGGCATGCTGTCACTTTGAAGAAATCAAAAATAAAAGGTCACTCCCAAAGATGTGTCAAGTGACACATTCTTGGACATTTCGGTGAATCCACTCCCATGCATTCTAACTTGTAGTTGGTTTGCAATTGGGCAAATCCATGAATGGGTGACATCCGGCTGAATGAGAATCATGTCCCGAATACTGATTTTGGGATTGTGTCACGGGAGGGTGCAATTCAAATATGACTCGGCCACTTTGGAATTGAAATCCAGATCCAGAATATTGTTTTCTCGAAATACCAGGTATAGAGGGTGGATTAAAAAACCAAACCGAAATATTATTGCTAATTGGAACAGAAGTAGGGCACATGTGAATGTGCCGTAGCCGTGCCGTAGCCGTGCGCGTCGGCAAAAATTTTTAAAAAAAAATTCAATGTAAGATGATGTCTCGAAACCGCCAAACTCACTGGTTTGATTGGAATCCTGCTGCTGAACAATTTTAACGTAGTTTTAGATGGGGTTACGATCGAGTATAAGCTTTATGTGGCCTCTCTGGGCTCCCACATATTGTGCACTAAATTTAGTCGGGCACCATTTGCACGCAGTGATGTAATTTTGTAATTGTGCTTCTGGAAGCCAGACTGAGGGAGTGAAAGTCGTGAATCTGAAACCTGTGAACGCTTTTTAATTAGCACGATATGTAAGGCAGCGAGCGGACTATTGACCAGCCTGGCAGCACATGCACGATGTCGATGTCGCTGTGGTCTGACGCAAAGATCCCACGTTACCGTTTTCTCTGATTTTTGTCTTGACTATCCAAATTTCCCGAAGAATGTTCATGTCGGTCGAGATCGTAAGTGGGTGCAGAATTCTCAAACCTTATGGCCTAACCGAGGTCACCTCAAGCTCCACCCTGAAGGATATTTTTGAGAGTTTTACGGGGATCGAAGGGTTATCTGCAACATCAGCCGACATTTGAAGAAGAAACATCAGTAGTAAAAAAAAAAAAAAAAAAAGCGTCACCGCACTACTTTTGGGGAAAGCTCCATACCAGAAACCGTAGACTTTTTGGGGGGCCTTACTCCTTCTTCACACAACCATTTTACTGTTACTGTAACACCATTACAAAACCATTATTTTACCTTTAAAATGTACTCCACGCTTCAAAAAATTCAACTTTTAGCTCTTAAATTTTTAACTCATTGTTTTGGCAAAAAAATACCGTAGTTTTTTCTTTATTTTGGATGCGCCAGGCACCAATTTACCCTGGGCAGAACAGTTAAGTATTTCGGGAGTTGCAATTAAATTAAAATCTGTATTACTGCCCATACACAAATATGTTTATAACAAATTGCTGTCCAAATAAGGAAGTATGATTTTTTTTAAGGTGAACAACTAAAGCGTTTAGTCATTCCTCGTACCTTGTTGTACGATGGGCACTGCATGAAAATGTTGCAAACTTTATCCTGAAATAAAAAAAAAAATACATGTAATGATATTAATAAAAATTATCGATAATGGGTCACTTGGGAGACATTCCCAATAGACCTGAGACCTAAATGTAACGACGTAATGGCTTTGTTTACATATGCGCTTTCCTATGGGAGCGAAGTCGGGACGCCAGACGAAGTAGGGACCGTCTACCACATAGGAAAGTGCACATGTAAACAAAGCGTGACGTCATTAGTAAACAAAGCGTGACGTCATTAGGTCTCAAGCCTATTTACTAATTGGACCACAAGTATTCGATCTAGCCTATTTTAGACGGTAACATTCTGCCTCTAAATAGGGGTTGTGACATTAGGGAGACATTACATTGTACGGTGTCTCCCTTTAAGAACCTGCCACATTATATGCGATCTCACAGGAGACCTTACGGCGACCAAAAATATTAAATAAATTTAACAATTGCAGCGGGGACACAAGACAATGACAATTTTCCGTCTGAAGTGGCCAGAAAAAGCTCAAGCTACACTCACACTGTGCTCATCAGGCGCTTACGATGCGCTCAACTTGCTCTCTATGCACCCCTGTCAAGCCCAATTAATCGATCTAGACGCTGCTGCTGTTCTGTCTCTGTGCTCACACTACGCTCTGCTCGCTGTTGATACGTCCTAGTAGCTTGCGTCGCGCTCTCTATTCGACCAAAATACGCCCATGTGATGTCACTTGCGCTGTACAAATACCACAACAAAACGGTCAATCCGCAGTTCAGTTTCAGATTTAATCTACAAGTTCATCGCAGTCGAGTTACTTTCTCATGAAGACTACATCGACTGCCTTGCGCCTAGGCTGCCTCAATACCACTTCAAAGTCGCACGATACACGCTCGCACAGTGCCCAAGTTGCGTCATCACGGCGCCCTGGCTCAAGCGCAGAGGTGTTGCGATTGTTTTGAGCATGCAGCAAATTTAAAAGCCGCCGTGCACTGAAGCTGTCTGGGTCTTCGTAGACAAGTATTCATGGTATTTGCCACCAGTACAGGCCGTTATCACAGGTTTAAGCAGGAGTTTGGCTGAGTCGTTAATCCTTGTGTGTAGGATCTGTGCTCAGAATAACACTACAAGAAGAAAAAAGTACACAAAACTGAGGGGTGTGTTTTATTTGTATAGACTTACCGAGTGTTGGATGATGAAACTGATGACCATAGGGCCAAACTGGTTGACAGCCTGGGTGCAAGTATCTTCGGAGTAGCCTTCCACCTGGCAATACTCGATTGCATACATAAGCGCGTATTTCTGGGAAATGCATTGAAACATACCGAAACATAGGTAAACTAGAAGGCACTCAGAGAGCGCAAACCTCCGCCAAGGCTGAACAATTCTTTGCTATATTGTCAGTACACCCAATAGAAATATTCACATATCCTCTGGACTGGCATGTTTTATTGCACATTGCGAACTCCCCCATAGTATCAAATGGTTCAGTCCATTGACCTGTCAGTTTCAAAGGTGTGTGCGCTATGCTCTCAGGCTGCACGCTGGATGACACGTGTCCCAATTTCATGGTACAAGATGTTGGAAGAATCCTTTAGAAAAATTCCTGTATCCAGACTCAGATCTTGATCACTTCCAAAATTTAATCGATTCGTACTTGTATCAAGGACCACCCCTAAACAAAATGGCATGAAAATCTGTCCGTAACTTTTTGAGTTATCTTGTTAACAGGCAAACCAACAAACAAACCAACGCCGATGAAAACATTACCTCCTTTGCGGAGGTAATTATAATAACTAGCGGGATGCCGCGCTTCGCATGGCACCCACTAGCTGGGTGGAGTCATATACTAATGTATTACTTTTGGCTAAATTTGTATTTTGACCCAAAGTGGGCATTGTAAAAATTGGTGCAGCAATTTCGCCACCTTTTTCATCATGAACGTTATGTTTTGCGTAATAGTGATACATTTTGGAGTGTTTTGATAGAAATTATGTTGTAATATTTAACTATTCAATGCCTGCAAGAAATAAATTTGCCAAAAAACAAAACAAAACACCAAAATCATTTTTAACACCCGAGGGCACTTATCAAAATGTCTTGTAATACGGCAGATAGGCGATGGGATTGTGCCTTTGATGATAAAAGCATGGCATTTGGCACACAGTCAGAGTATGTCATGAGAAAGATATTGGGCTAAAGGGCCATTCCAGATTTGTCCTTTGAAAAAATATTGGTAGAATAACAAGCAACGGCAGCCATTTTGAAAATTTTGAAAATTGCTCGTTTTCCTACCAATATTATTTTAAAGGACACAAAAGTCAAAATATGTCAACCAATAAAACAGTGCTGGCACCAGATTTGACAGGAGTCCAAATTTCATGTGAAACTGGATAAGTGTTTAAGACCAGCCGGCCGGTCTTTATCAACCATTTAAAACTGGCCACGTGACGGGCTCTCGACCAATAGGAATTGATAAACTGTCTTTGTATGAATGGGTTTTACATACTGCTCTGAATATTGACTCCCGACTAGTATGATCAATGAAAATAAACAAAAACCGGTTGATTAAGATAAGCTCAGGATTCTGGTTTAGTACCTGAACGGTGACATTGCCAAAGAATGATGTCAATCCATTAAGTACATCTCCACAGGCTTGGCACAAGGTTCCATCTGAGTCCTAAGGAAGCAAGACAAAGATTTTCTTTTGGTAATGGGACACACAAAAAAAACAAAAAAAACTAGACCAGCATGTAAATTGTCTATGAAGAAGCAGATGGTTCCCCATTTGTCAATGTTGACAACATCGTGACTTTGGGCGTGGTCCCTGGCTACATGGCATATTTGACCGGCTCCACAAAAAAGGGTATTAAGTCGCGCTAAGCATTATTGTGTAATGACCCGCTCAACATTGAGAGGGTGAAAATTTCGTCAAAATGTGATTTTCATTTTATGTCATGAATGACATCTTCAATACCTACATTTTCAGGTTTCTTTCACAGAAATGTTGATTTCGATGAATAAAGTGGGAAAAAACAACCATTTTGTGTGCATCATTCTGAAGTTCTACAACAAAGCCAGCTTTTTCAAAGCCTGTTTTCTCAGTTGTGTAATTTGAACTCCAAGGAAGTAATTAATATGCAAATATGTCATATCTCCAGAACGGGAGGGGCTATGGAGCTCTGATACCAAATGAAAGCTTACATTGTGGGCTTTCCAACCACGTATATAACTCCATTTCACCTCTTTGCGACATAATACCCTTTTTTGTGGAGCCGGTCACATATACAGGTTTATGGCTTCTGACTAGCGGCCCTGGAACAGAGACATTTACAAAATGGGGAACCGCCAACATAAGGCTGGATAGCTCAGTTGGTAGAGCACCAGAACGGCAATGCGGAGGTCGCAGGTTAAAACCCACATCAGTCAATTTGTTTGTTCAACCTAATTTTTTATTTTTTTTATGAGTCAAACATACAAAAAAGAGCAGACGCACAATAAAATTTCATATTTAAATGTCACATCTCCAATACGCCAGATGATTACCCTAAAATCTTTCAAATCTTTCAATTTATAAAACAGCAATTTTAAATCAAAACAATTATCAAGATTGTTTCTGTGATGTCAATATTCTACAAAATAATCTTCACACCCTGTACAAAGCATTAGAGAAATAAAAAGTGTACCAGACACATACACCTTACATATAACGCCTGCCTTCACTGTGCACTTTGAACTTGTGTTTAACCACTTCGCGTTGGGATTATTTTTGCCGCAAAATTTTGATTTTCGAAATAGGCAAAATTTTCCAGCCAACTTCTGATATACAACCAAACTCAAACAAATACTGATTCGCAAGAGTCATTTCAACAGTATTTGTACGATATTTCTTGCTGAAACCTCATATGTTTCAATACTCTGGGGTGTGCACTGGAGCGTAAATTGTACAATAGGCCGTGCACAACGGCCAATTCAAGATCAACACACGGTCAGCCTCCACGGACTTTACGGACTTTGTGTGTGTGTACAAAAGGAACAAGGGATGAGTGTGTTTAGACATCACCCGGAGGCGAGTCGAGGCAATCTTGAGGTCTTAACCGTACCGTCAGCCGTGCCTGTGTATAAAAACAGCCAGAGCGTGTTATCACGACCACGTCCTCCGACAAGAGCTGGTTAAAAACGTTACTATTTCTGCAAAGCAACTTACCTTTATGAGTTTAAGAAACAAACTCTGCTGGAGATTGAGAGTCGGAGTAGAAGTGCAGACACCAAGCTCACTGCAAATCATACCTCCATCCTGAAAATAAATATGTATTTAATCGTCACAACTTCCAAGTCTGACAAACATCAGGCTGCAATGTGGCAAGAAAGTACTGCAACTTACGACCGACTTCACGAAACTTAGAGTAGCAACGTTTTAAATAATCTAAACATATTAGCGAGGATAATAACAGCATCTACAATGGCTGTTTGTGTTTGATTTTGTTCGGTCTTGAAATAGTCGTTGAATCATCGCCACCCGAGAATTTGAAAACAATTTTGTCAGACTTTCTTCAGAAACGTGCGGCAACTCTAAAACTTCTGTCACAAGTAAAATACAAATTACCTGAAACACAACGCATTGATCACGAGATGTTATTGAACACGAGTTGATAAGTTGTGAAACAACAGGCTCCACGACGATCACGATTTGCTAGTAAAATAGGTCATTTTCAGGCGCTACGCCACAACCTTTGCCACCTAAAATGACTGCGCGCAAGTTACACCATAATTTGTTGCGCAAGTCGCAAACTTCTGCATTTTGAAACTTTAATGAAATCTTTTATAACTGAAATGTTGCACAGCGTGAAATGTTGTGCAACTCTCGCAATAAATTGTTGCACAAGTGGGGTTACGCCATTGCGTAAAGTAATAATGATGTAGCACCTTGAGCACCAGTAATTATATTTTGGATGGTTTTGAGGGGGATACAAGAATATATTGCACGAGCTATAACAATATTGCACAAGTCGAAGACGAGTGCAATATTGTTATAGCAAGTGGAATATATTCTGTTATACAACACCTGAATAAATCCCTGTCATCTGATTGGTGGATCGTTGATCACATGTCATTGAATTATTCGTACCAACGCACGGCGCGCGCGTGGCGCGCAGCGCACAGTGCAATGGAAGTACTATTGCACTGTGAATAGTACTTCCATTGCACTGTGTCATTGCTGCTGGTGGTGGCGCTGTTTTAAATCAAGATAAATTGAATAATGATTGTTTTCAACCTGTTGAACAGTTTGCATTAATATAAATATGATGAACTTGTCGAACTTTTAAACAGTTTTTAACCTGAATAAATTGGCTATTAAAAGTCAACCAATCAGATGACAAGGATTTATTCAGGTGTTATATAAAACAAATAATGAATGTTTCACGTTCGTGCAATGGAAAGAATAATTTCATTCGGTGGCAGATGAAATGTTCCATTCCACTCGGCTTCGCCTCGTGAAATGGAACATTTCATCTGTCACCTCATGAAAATATTCTTACCATTGCACTCACAAACCCTGAAAAAAGCCATGCAATATTATTATTATTATTTATATTAGGCTGACTAGCTTGATCTGCCAGAAATACATTTCAGGGCACGGCCTTTATTTCTCAAATTTTGTCCAATTATCGCGCAGTTCAAAGCTGCCATTGTGGCTGTTGACAACAGTGTGTATACCCTGCTAGAGATGCGCGCTGCGCCTGCATGCCGCGTACTACGCTCTGTTGACTGTGACTTTCTACACTCTAGATTGTGCGGGAACCAGTGAAAATGCCCAGATGACTGCAATATCAATATTATTGCAGTCATCCGGGTACTTTACTGACATAATATTGCCGAGTACTTTTTAGGAAAGCATACAATACGCTGATTTATTTTTTACCACTGAAAGCCTTATATAAATAATATTGTCATACCTCTGTCTTTATACTGTATTTTCATTGGCCCAGGACGATCACCTGACCGGGCGATAAGTATGCATGGCACACTCCCGTTGTATATCACATTGTGATATCACATGCATGTAGACTAGTCCCCGGCCGCCCCACAGTCCAAACCATTATGCGCGGACCGCGTTTAAACCAGACTATACTTGTACTCACTGGTACCCCGCAGTACTTTCACGTTCCACAATATAATGTATAGCAGTGAGGGAGCAGTGCATTTGCAGACAATATTTACTTTCATTTGGCGGCCAGCGACGAGCGGCATTAAGATTATGTTTACGTTTTGACTGACTCTAGAAAAACAAGTAAAACACATCATCAAGACAGAGGTATGACAAACCAGTTGTTGACTGATGTGATGTGGGATATGACGTTTTGAACACCCTCGGGGACGCATAGCACCCTCGGCTTCGCCTCGGGCGCTATGCGTCCCTCGGGTGTTCAAAACATCATATCCCACATCACATCAGTCAACAACTGTTAAATGTTGGATACGTGCTTTATAAATACCCATTATTACTATTATAATAACACAGGCCTTTTAATTTGATAACTCCTTTTAAAGTGAATAACTTTTGGATTGCTTGCGAAAACAAAAGCAATTTCAACATTTACATTAAAAACAGGACATCTTTTATAAAAGCGCACCTTTTTTTTTAAAAAGTAATTCTAAACATCTCTAGATGACACCCGGATTAGTCTACTCACCAGAAAGCCGACAAGATACTTCAGGACCTGTGGTACATATTGAGCAATCTCTTGGCAGATATCGCCGGGAAATCCCACTTCATCACAGACCTGCAAGACTTCCTTTTGCACATACTGCTGTAAAAAAAAATATATATATTTCAATAAATTATTTGAAGAAAACGAAAACAAATGTGCTTTGGGTTTCATAGATTTTTTCCGTGCCACGCATTTTGACTTTGTAGGGTGTCTTCATAATGTTCCATTCATAACATCCATCCCGTAATAGTCGATGTAACACTTTGCACAAAATGGAAACTTTTTGATGTGGGGTACAAAAATATAGATGGTGTTTTATAAAAACATTTGAAAAAACCTCACTTTTAGATGAAATCGTGGAATATAAATGGATTATTCTTATAAACTGCTTTGTTAAAGGTATTATTCAACATTTGCAAACATAAGGAAAAAAACAATCAAATTAGTATGAAATACCTCACTTGACTGTAAGTGAAAAATCATGGCACATGGTGTGCTGCTGGAGCGAGGTGGAATTTGCTGGTTTAAGATGCAAACAAAAATCAGCTCTTTTGGTGTCAATTTCGGACCTCTGGTTTAGGCCCCCCCAAAAAAAATCCTTTGGTTTCTGGTATGGAGCTTACCCCAAAAGTGGTGCGGCGACGCGGCCTTCCCCCCCCCCCCCTACTTTTTTTTTCTTCAAATGTCGGCTGATGTTGCAGATGGCTTCCACACACACAACCACAAAAATACAACAACGTCTGCAAATGGTGCCCGACTATTCTGCGCAAAATATATGGGAGCCCAGAAAGGCCACATAAAGCATATACTCGGTCATAACCCCATCTAAAAACACGGGAAATTGTGCAGCAGCAGGATTCCAGTCAAACCAGTGAGTTTGGCGGTTTTGAGACATCATCTTACATTAAAAAAAACTTCTTAATTTTGCCGACGCACATGGCTACGGCAATGCCCGCGCATATAAAAAACCGGAGCCTTTTTTTTTTGGCCTTATGTCGTATACATGACTGATACGTACCTGCACTGAACTGTTACTGAGAAGCGCGTCAAGGTCAGAGAATATCTGCTTGCAGTCGGTGCACGGGTCAGCCGTGAGTTTGGACACCTACATGAAAAAAGTAATATTGAATTTGTGAAGAGAAAAAACATGGGATATATATATTTGTCATTTTCAATAACCCTCCTTAAATTGGATCCTTCAAAGGCTATACAGGGTGTGTAAAAAAAAATGAAACCGAAATGTCGGGACCATTGTTTAAGTGAAGTTCTACATGTAGCACTTTCAAAACCTAGGATATGAAAGCCTAATTCATAACCTTTCCAAGAATCATTCAAATCACTCATGTACTTTTCAAGTAACGGAATTTTAAACACAAACACCGTTTTGAAGTTCTGTCCATGGATCACAGAAAGGAAAGTGTTGTTTCAGCAAAACGAAAACAAATCACAGAGGGCCTGTATGTGAATTGTTTTCGTTTCGCTGAAAGAATGCACACCTTTTTTGTGATCTGTGGACAGAACTTTAAAAATGGTAATTGTGTTTTTAATTCCGTAACTTGAAAAGTACACAAGTGATTTGAATGATTCTTGTACTAAAAGAAAGATTATGAATTGGGCTTTCATATCCTAGATTTTGAAAGTGCTACATGCAGAACCTCACTAAAAAATAGGTCCTGGCATTTGGGCTTCGTTTTTTGTTACTCACCCTGAACACTTCCTTTCATAATGCTGGAATCTGCCCATATGAACATAAACATGTATGTGTGTCTCAATTTTGTTCATCAAAATGTTGGTTTATTTCTACAAAGCAATACCTTTATGAGTTTCATAAACAGTTGCTTAGGATTGAAAGTTCCAGCATGTCCAGTTGAAGAGCAGACACCCAGCTCACTGCAAAGCATATCACCATCCTGTCAAAACACAAACATTTTCTTTCAAAATAATGTGTCGTGAGTTTCTAAAATCATTGAAAATATCAGACGGATTCATCATCCAACAAAAATCCGGCTCAAAATTGTTAAAAGACAGTTGCAACCAGTTTCTATAATTCTAAATGAACTTCATTTTTCTGTTAACCGTTCTACATTTACTGAACTTGTGGTGGATTTGTGATGGATTTGTGGTGGACTTGTTGTGTCCTTGTGGTGTCCTTGTGGTGTCCTTGTGATGGACTTGTGATAGACTTGTGGTGGACTTGTGGTGTCCTTGTGGTGTCCATGTGGTGTCCTTTTGATGGACTTGTGATAGACTTGTGGTGGACTTGTGGTGTCCTTGTGGTGTCCTTGTGGTGTCCTTGTGGTGTCCTTGTGATGGACTTGTGATAGACTTGTGGTGGACTTGTGGTGTCCTTGTGGTGTCCTTGTGGTGTCCTTGTGGTGTCCTTGTGATGGACTTGTGATAGACTTGTGGTGGACTTGTGGTGTCCTTGTTGTGTCCTTGTGATGGACTTGTGATAGACTTGTGGTGTCCTTGTGATGGACTTGTGATAGACTTGTGGTGTCCTTGAGGTGTCCTTGTTGTGTCCTTGTGATGGACTTGTGATAGGCTTGTGGTGTCCTTGTGATGGACTTGTGATAGACTTGTGGTGTCCTTGTTGTGTCCTTGTGGTGGACTTGTGATGGACTTGTGGTGGACTTGTGATGGACTTGTGATGGACTTGTGGTGGACTTGTGGTGGACTTGTGGTGAACTTGTGGTGGACTTGTGGTGAACTTGTGGTGGACTGGTGGTGGACTTGTGATGGACTTGTGATGGACTTGTAACTGGACTTGTGATGGACTTGTGATGGACTTGTGATGGACTTGTGATGGACCTGTGGTGGACTTGTGATGGACTTGTGGTGGACTTGTGGTGGACTTGTGATGGACTTGTGATGGACTTGTGATGGACTTGTGATGGTCTTGTGATGGACTTGTGGTGGACTTGTGATGGACTTGTGATGGACTTGTGATGGACTTGTGGTGGACTTGTGGTGGACTTGTGGTGGAAGAATTTGTGATGGAATTGTGGTGGACCTGTTATGGACTTGTGGTGGACTTGTGTTGGACTTGTGATGTACTAGACTACAACACTGGTCTAATGTGTTTAAGACTAAAAAGTTTAATTTCATTGACAAGAAAAGTCAGGATATGCTGAATACTCTACTTACGAGAAGGGTCGCAATGTACTTCATGAACACTGGTGTATATTTGTCAAGCTCTTGGCAGACATCATTAGGGAACAGTCCCAACTTTAAACAATACTGTAAGACTTCCTGTTGCATAAATGACTGTGAAAAGAACAAAAATATGTTTATAAAAAAATTTGAAGAAAAACATGGGATTTCAACAACAAACATTTGTGACCTGCCATAGCATAATGAGGAATAACCCCCATCTTTTACCGAGCGATAATATTCCTCCCATTTCACAATTTAAAGCCACTCAATATTTGTTCTATATAGCTGACATAGAGATCCTTGTCATTTGATATATTTGAAATTTTAAAATTGGTGGAAAATGTATTTCTCTCTTCCAAACCACCCCTTCACGAAAATGTTTAAACCCTACTCTGTAGCGCTGGCTCTTTGGAACGATACACACACACCAGCATGCATTTGCACACAAATACCGCATCATGGAACAAAGATGATCCTAATTGTGAAATAGTAAATCCCATTCCCCATGGGCGAATGGGACTTTTTGAGCTCCGGCGTGAATGGGAACAATAATGAATGTCATGTGATGCGAGTTCCACCAAACAAATGACAAGAATCTGTATGTCAGTTATATAATACAAAATGAACTCCCTCTCAAATTGAATCGTGGAACATTAATTATTCTTAAAAAAAAATTTGTTAAACCGCTGAGCAAAGTTAGCATGAAAGTTTCCATAAGCTCCAGTTGTTGTTTTTTAGACACCCTGTAAATAATGATACATGTACGTACCGACACTTCCGCACTGTTACTCAGAAGATCATCAATGTCCGAGAATATCTGCTTGCAGTCGGTGCATGGGTCAGCTTGCAGTTTAGACACCTACATAAAAAAAACAAGTAATCTTTAACCCTAACCTTCCCAAATCTTCCAAAATCCTCTTTGCAAAATGGAGGATTTTGAAGGATTGAGGCTATATATGGCAAAAAGGTGTGGCTGATTTTGGAGGATGCACTGTGTCAAGATCTTGGGGCTGGACCTTGTGTTGTTTTTGGAGGATGTACTGTGTCAAGGTCTTGCCAGGCCAGATCTCGTGTTGCTTATGCTCAGCTGTGCAGAAATTTAGGCCTAGATTCGGTTGAAATCCTCCCCACTGCTCCAGGATGTCACTGGCTCTGCTTCAACATATTGACAGTGATTGCTGGAGGATTCTGCTGGATTGAGCTAGTGGTCATCCCTCCAAGGACCATTCAAGAAATAACTGAACATTTTGCAGGATTGAGGCAGTATGCAATTTTTACGTGGGGCATTAAGAGGATTTTGCAGGATTGGGTTGCATCCTGGCAAAAATGCCTAAGGAGTTAGGGTTAATTTGTGAAGAGAAAACACATGGTAGAATGCTAAATTGTACATTTGACACTTTCATTAACCCTCCTTTGGTCAAAAAATCAATCCTGTTCCCCTGCCATGCCTTGTACACAGGCTAGTCACCAACACTCCGATCACACATTTCCTATAGGCACTGTGACAGTCAAATTCCATCAACAGACAAAAGCAGGTGACTGGTATAGGCACAGCTGGCTTATCAGTCACCAAGCAAAAATCAATTTTTACTCACTTTTTTCAGGAAATTGAAGCGGGTGATGCTTGTGCAGACACCCAGCTCACTGCAGAGCATGTCACCATTCTGAAAAGGAAAAAAAAGTATCACAACAAAAATCATGGACCTCAAAATAAATTTGAGAGCAAAAATAGATAAATGTTTCTTTCTTCTTGTTCTCAACCCCCTTCTGCTATTTTTGATATTTCAGTAAGAATGCGAGTATGAGTATTCTAGAAACTACTCGAGTATGAGTACTGCAACACTACAGTATGCCCCCAAATATACACCAAGTAAAACTTGCTTATCTCCAGACATGGCAAATTTGACCCCAAGATATTCTTTGAACGGATCAAGCAATTTTAGTAATGTTTTCATCTAACAGTAGCTTATGAAATTGGCTTTCCAGTCATTTCTATTTTTGGTGCTACATTTTAAAAAAATATATGCAATATCATTTTTGGGGTTTGAGTTCCGCTTTTTTGAGTCACCCTGTATGAAATTTCAGTTAAAACTTTTGCACTGGCAAGACTCAAAAGAGGTCAAAAATCAAAGTGCACCATGTTAGGGGCTGCGCCTTGGTAGGGGACATCAACGATAATTAATCTTGGGAATAATTGGCTTGGAAGCGACTCTGTAACGCCAGTCTGAGCAGACAGAAAGGCATAAACTCACCAGGAGTCCAATGATGTACTGGAAGACCTCCGGGCCATACTGATTCACATACGTCTTACAGAGGTCAGCCGGCGCCCCAGCCTGCTCACAAACTGCAATCACCTCCTTAAAGACATATTGCTACAAAAACAAAACCATCATATCGTTTCGGTTTGCGGTAACACCATGTGGTAATAACTACTGCTTAGAAGATATTAGTTCTGAAAAGAACTTGTCCTGCTTATTATCAACTTTGCTAAGTAGTTTTTGTTCTGATAAGAACAGTCCTGCTGTAAGTTCTACGAACTTGTCTTTATCTCTAAAACCATCATAGTTAATCAATCAATTCAATTTTTGCTCTTTTTTTGAACTTGCATTTTTTATTTCAACCCCCCAAAATTTGCAACCCTCTGAAAAAAAAAAGTTTTTTTTTTTATTTGGGAACAAATGGACAGACCTGCCTTGTAAACAGACTGGCTCCTGATCTGTATGTTATCGAAACTGATTGTGAGGCTGGAACCAGCCCATCCCGCAAGAATGGAATTATTGTAGTGGTAAGAAATTGAGACTGTCATTCATTTTTTTTTCTCTTAATGAATATGTATAGATGACAAATAGGTCATGAATATTCATTACTCTAGTCAAAAAGTTATGTCATGGATCTGAGCCTGCACAGAACTGTTAAAGGTCATCAATAACTGGCAAAATCTGCTTCAATCAGTGCATACATCTCTTAATGAAATATTCAGTAACACTGTAAAATGACAAATAGGTCATGAATATTCATTACTCTTGTCCAATAGGTATAGGTCATGGATCTGTACCAGCACAAAACCGTTAATAGGTCATCAAGGTCTGAGAAATCTGCTTCAATCTGTGCATGTACGCGTTTGTATTCACCTTTTTCTCCTAATGAATATTCTTTAATCTCAATATCAATGACAAGTGTAAGTCATGAATATTAATTACTCTGGTCAAATACAGATAAGTCATGGATTTATCTGCACACGGTACATATTGTAGGTCATCAATATCTCAGAAAATCTGCTTCAATCAGGGCATGTTTATTCATTTTGGCTCTTACTGAATATTCATTAACCATCATAAATGACCAATAGGTCATGAATATTCATTACCCTAAGTCAAATAGCTATACCGGTAGGTCATGGATCTGTACCTGCACAGAACTGTTACTAAAGAGGTCATCCAGGTCTGAGAAATCTGCTTCAATCAGTTCATGTAATATTCATTTTTCCTCTTAACCACTTTGTGTGTTTTTGCCGAAACTTTAAATTTTCGCAAGAGGCAAAATTTTCCAGCCAACTTCTGATATAGCCTAATGCCACAAATGCTGATTTGCAAGAGTCACTTCAATAGTATTTGTACGATATTTCTTGCTGAAACCTCATATGTTTCAATACTCCGGGGTGTGCACTGGAGCGTAAATTGTACAACAATAGGCCGTGCACATCGGCCAATTCAAGATCAGCACACGGCCCACCTCCATAGACTTCGTGTGTGTGTACAAAAGGCACGAGGGATTAGCGTGTTTAGACGTCACCCGGAGGCGAGTCGAGGCACGTTTGATGTTTTAACCTGTCATCCGTATCCGTGCCTGTGTATAAAAACAGCCAGTGCATCCTCTGACGCAAACTGGTTAATGAATATTCATTTATCTTATTATCACAAAATATTACATGATGAATATTCATTAATCTTGTCATATTGTCCATGGACATGTACCTGCACTGATTTGTTACCGAGAAGATCATCAAGGTCCGAGAAAATCTGCTTGCATTCAGCGCATACGTCAGGGTCAAGCACGGTTACCTACATAAAGAAAAACAATGCCACCATTAATTTGTCAAGTGCAAATTAGGGTACATTAGGCCCCCCCCCCCCCAAAAAAATCGGTCTCTGGTCAGCGCGCGCGTCGATTTTAATCATGTGCGTAAACCTTTTTTTTTTTTCAAATTAACACGGAAGTTACAACAGCGCCCTCTATTGCCACGCCTCCTCAAATTTTTGTACCAAGGAGCACCAAGGAATGAGGAAATTGCGCCAAGGCAAATGATAAAGGGCACCAAGGCAAATTATGGAGGACACCAATGTACATGTATAATGAGGACACGAAAAAGCAAAATAGTACCCACCTTGTCTGTACAAAACACACAAAAAAAACGCGTCGCCGCATCAATTCCGGAACTTTGGTCTGACCAGAGACTGACTATTTTTTTTTTTTTGGCCTAATCCTAAATTGTTTTTCTGTCAATTGCAAAAAGTAACAACCCCGGGCTGGAATTTCAGCCTCAAAGTAAAGTTACGACTTCAAAGTAAGTCGATTTTTTAGTTTGAGTCCATTCGATCTTTTCCGCTGCCCGGCCGCCATGTTTGTCCATTTCTTAGAATGAACAACGCATGCTTGTGACATGTATTCCACCACTGACTCAGCTCCACGAGCAGAGTCTGCCGTGGCTGAAACCAGGCGAGCCCCGAGAATGAGGCCAGAGCTAATGGAACGACACGGGGCTAACCCAAGTTGACCCGGGTGAGCTGATCAAACGCACCCATTATGAGCGTGAAAGATATTTAAATCTCAAAATTTAATTTATACATGACTAAATCTCATTGTTGAGGGCAGATCTCTTTACACTTCACAATGACATTTTCTAAAGGGGTAGAGAAGAGTTCACTCCTTTTTTATTGGGCAACAAAGGCAAAACTTTTTTTCTCCTCAACTATTTTCTCCTGACAAATTATCAATTCGTATGTTTTGTTTTAACCAAAAAAAGAACACTCCACGTTTTTCCTCCGAATTTGGCTGCTGCATCCCTCTGCAAAAGAGACCTACCGGTAATTCAAATAACTGGAATTTTGTAAAGAAATCATTCAATGACTGAATTCTTTCGTTCAATGTCTCATCCAAACGGAAATAACTTTAACACCCCTAGGAAAACAGCAACTGAAAAAAAACAAGTTGAAACTCGATAAGCCTATTCATGTAACAAAGAGAATGCATCTCTAAACTGTTAATATTGATTCCTATTCTAAACACAACCTACAATAAAGAAACCCAACATGAATGTCAATTCACTTTCAGTATTGACGTGTTGAAAAACATTTCCTTATAAAATGTAAGTGTACACGCAGTTTAAAATAACAACAAATGTCAAACTGTTTGTGTTGAAACCTTTGTTACGGTTTTACTTAGTGTCACATCTGGTTTCAAAAATGCAAAGTGAAAGTAGTTGCAATATGTTTTATTTAATACAATGGCTTTGGTACTATAAACACTAAAGGGGGCTAAAAATACAGTAGAATGGAAGAATATATCTGTTTGAGAAGCAAGCAAAACCTTCGTTGGAACAAATCCAATCATCACAGTTATCGGTATGCAAAACACTCTTGGTTTCTCTGAAGTGTGAGGCTGCATGTGAGTCGAAATTTAACTTTGATCAGACAAGTTGGAAATTCCTCTTTTTCTTGAGAAAAGTGGGGCAACAAATTATTGCTCATCTTGCTGCCTTATCTTAAAAAAAAACTGGTATAATGGTATAAAATTATTGCATGTTATCCCAGTCAAGGAGACTCAGACACGTTGCCAGGTCTACCAAATCGAATCCATGTGGGGGAGGGGGGGGGTGGCTGGATGCCATCTTCCTGTAGGGGGCGCTGTTCAAAGTAACGATCATGGACACTATCATACAATTGGCGGCGCTCATCATTCCGGCAAATTTGCCGACGGACAAACGATTTTGCCAAAAGGACAACGATTTTGCCAACAAATATGATTAATTGGGGAGGGGGGGGGGGTGGCCTGGGTTGGGATATCATGGACAAACGATGTTGCCAAAAGGACAACGATTTTGCCAACAAATATGATTAATTGGGGTTGGGGTTGGGCTATCGTGGACACTATCAAACAATTGGTGGCGCTCTTAATTCGGGCAAATTTTCCGACAGACTAACGATTTTGTCAAAAGGACGATTTTGCCAACAAATATATATTAATTGGGTGTTGGGGTGGGATATCTTGGACAAACGATGTTGCCAAAAGGACAACGATTTTGCCAACAAATATGATTAATTGGGGGTTGGGGTGGGTAGGGGTTTAACCCCCTATCCCTTTCCCCCCCCCCCCATCTCCTATTCCCTCCCCCTCCCTCCTCTCCCCCAGCGATGCCCACAGAAATACTCTGGGGTCATGTTGTGTGGCTAGATGCCCTTTGAACTCTGACCTACCAGTAGTGGACCCTGGATGACATCATTGGGCGTGGCACTCTTGCAAAGCTCGAGTAGCATACAGACTTGTGATGCATCCTGTCAAAGATAGAGAGCGCCAAAAAAAATACATCAATTAAAATTGCATGTAGAAAAGTCGTATTTTTGTATCAATTTCCAACGATGGTCGGCTGACCATCGTTAAAAAAAACAATAACTTTTTTAAAATACTGCCCCCAATTTACCAAATTTAGTTAGTCCACAGTTTGTTTGCAATTGGTTACACATCCGTGAACGGGTGCAAGCCAGCTAGTCTGGTTTCCTTGCCCTGACAATTCCCTGACGTCTATACATCTTGTAAATTGCTTCGTTTCGTCTGAAGTAGGGTCAGGGAACCAGACTACAAGAACAACATTTTTTTCTTGGTTTTTCTTGGACTCTCAACAGGTCAGTTTAACAGTATTTGCGATAAAATACTACATGTATCACCAAAATCCATTTATTTCTGAAAATTACAGCAAAAGCCAATGTTGTACAAACGTGTAGGCCTATAGGCCTATATTTGATTACCGTAGCTTTAATCTCCCCGAAACTGATTTTTGAAGAATCTAGGAGGATTAGGGTTTGCCGACGAAGGTAGGGCCTCCCGGTAGCAAAAAACGAAGTGTCTTATGAAATGTGTATTCCTTTCCTTCAGTGCCAGCAAATTCTAGGTGATTTGTATTTCTCTAATTTTAGTTCCTACACTATGCTGCAAACAGTCACTGAAAACATATTTTAAAAGTTCAAAACCAGTTTAACCTAGTAAAAGACAGTCTTTAAAAAGTATGGTATATAATACAGGGGAAACTGCACATTTTTTTAAGGCATACAATGATGTACATTGTAGGTTGATGTATTCTACATTTCAATGATAATGTTCTATTTATATGCATTATCATTTCTTAGTATTTTATTTGCCATAATCGGCACATTTAATTGAATAAGATTAAGGATCTCAAATATGTTGCATGTACGGTACATGTAATTCAACTTTTGCCCAAGTGTCCCGAATATAATTGCATCATTCGGTTTTTATCACATCTGGGGATCACAATTAGTTTTCAATGATGTTTACACTGTACTTTAATATGATTACCCAGGGACCTCATCCACAGCTAACTTTAATTAACCCTCCTATGCAAACATGCATTCTGTGCAATGTAGTCCTTTCACAGTCAACAAGCTGAGAGCTAAGAACAGTTAAGAGCTCCCAGCCCACGTACGCCACATAAAGCAGGATTGACTGGCTGTGACTGTTTATGTAACTTGATACAGCTGTGCTTTGACTGTCGGTGATTGATAATGATAAGCCAGGGCCCAATTTCACGGCGCTGCTAAGCACACGATTTTCTGCTAACAGAGCCTCCGTCTATTTCATGGAGACCGTAATAAGCACAGCAAAAGGCACGCTTACATACTTTTTATCTACATGTACTTCGGAGGAAAAATTTGCTTAACTAAGTGACGTAACAATAGAAATCTCCATGCACGTGCGACAGTTAGCATGTCCACGCCGTGAAAAAGTGCCTAAGGTTAACAAATTTTTCTGCTATGCTAAGCACAACTTTTCTGCTAACTGTTAAGCAGCGCCGTAAAATTGGGCCCACCTGTGCCTACCACGTGTCTGCTTTTGTCTGTTGGCTGAATTTGACTAGTCAGAGTGCTTGCCTGAAATATGATCTGACTGTTGGTAACTAGCCTGTGTAAAAGGCATGGCAAGGAAGTGGATGGAATTGTTGAGTGTCTATGACTTTTCAAACAGTAGGAGGGTCAATTTAAAAATAGTCATATTTCATTTTATCATCAACCAGCAAAACAGCCAGGGTTCACTAAGTTATCCAAATGATAAGACACCCGAAAGTACAAACTTCAAAAACCAAAAATATCTGTCAAGAGGCACTTCAGACAACAGCCTTTGAACCTGTGAATTACACAAGTTTAGAATTGCAATGTATTACAATTGTACACATGTACACGTACATGTATACGTGTACAAATATTGACTGTAGTATTATTACCGTATCTAGCACGTGCTTCTAATCACGAGACCCCTGTACATGTACAATTAAAGTTGGCCAACTACATGTACATGTTAGTGTGCGTGTTATGAACTTCCCAGTGCTCTCAGATCTCCTTGAACTTACAGGGCACCCTAGCTTGTTTCCCAGGTTCGCCTAGGTAGCGATACTTTCCTCGCCTTCCACAGCTGTCACCCAGGTTTGAATCCCACCTTGGCCAACATGTGGATTGGGTTTTCAGTCCCTGCCTGATTCTGTGGGGTCCCCCCCCCCCCTCCCCAGAATATTCTTCTGGGGTTTTCCTCCCATGTCGAAAAAACTATAATTGCTTTTCATTAATTGGCTCCTCTCTACAGGTTTCTTCAGGCTTGCGAGCTACGGTGCCTTTAGGGCGCTTTCCAGGAATCCTTGGTTTCATTACCAGAAATAAATAATAATATAATAAAAAATAATCATATCGATAAGTGGGCTACGTGTAGTTCTGCTGAATGAATCATTTATAATATTTTTGGAGGCTAATCATAATTTAAAATATTTTCGGAGGCTGATCATCTTTACTCGCAGCTGAGAAGCTGAATTGCGAAGGATGCAGCTGCAACGTGGTCGAGGAGCAGGCATGTACATTTATGCGCCTTTTGGCAGCCAACCATGTGACCCATAGGGTAAACTGGGGTAAAAACGCCCACTTGACTTGTTCCCACTGCTAGTAAAAAATGACAAGATGAATTGTTCAATGGAATATATTTTTAATAAGTACAATGTAAATAAAAACTAATAATAAAAAGAATTAAATTCATTAATATATTTGAAGGGTACGTAGGTGCTGTTGAAAAAAAAATTCAAAAACCAAAAATATCTGTCAAGAGGCACTTCAGACAACAGCCTTTGAACCTGTGAATTACACAAGTTTAGAATTGCAATGTATTACAATTGTATGTACATACATGTATACGTGTACAAATATTAACTGTAGTATTATTACCGTATCTAGCACGTGCTTCTAATCACGAGACCCATGTATACATGTACAAAGTAGGCCAACTACATGTACATGTTAGTGTGCGTGTTATGGACTTCCCAGTGCTCTCAGATCTCCTTGAACTGTAATACAGGGCACCCTAGCTTGTTTCCCAGGTTCGCCTAGGTAGCGATACTTTCCTCGCCTTCCACAGCTGTCACCCAGGTTCGAATCCCACCTGGGCCAACATGTGGATTGGGTTTTCAGTCCCTGCCTGATTCTGTGGGTCCCCCCCCCCCTCCCCAGAATATTCTTCTGGGGTTTTCCTCCCATGTCGAAAAAACTATAATTGCTTTTCATTAATTGGCTCCTCTCTACAGGTTTCTTCAGGCTTGCAAGCTACGGTGCCTTTAGGGCGCTTTTGAGAAATCCTTGGTTTCATTACCAGAAATAAATAATAATATAATAAAAAATAATCATATCGATAAGTGGGCTACGTGTAGTTCTGCTGAATGAATCATTTATAATATTTTTGGAGGCTAATCATAATTTATAATATTTTCGGAGGCTGATCATCTTTACTCGTAGCTGAGAAGCTGAATTGCGAAGGATGCAGCTGCAACGTGGTCGAGCAGCAGGCATGTACATTTATGCGCCTTTTGGCAGCCAGCCATGTGACCCATATAGGACCACTGAGCACAGTCAATGATCAAAAATGTTTGACTTTTTCGGAAGGAGGAAAACCGGAGGGCCCGGAGAAAAACCCTCGTGGCACACGAGAGAACCAACGCACAACTCTACTCCCATATGGTCCTGAGAGGTGAGAGGCGAGCACTTTACGTACTAGCCAGTACCGGTACCATCCCAGTAATCACAAAAAGTGGGCAACATACTCCAAATGGTCTATAGAGCTTTTAAGTAGCATACAAGAGTCAGAATGATCTACACCCAAATAAAATAAATTATTAAAAATATGTAGCAATTATCAAACAAGTGCAAATGAGATACATGTATGTTATCCGCTCCGTTCACAAGTACCCCCTCACCGGCAAAGGAAGTACAGTTGGGGGTGACCGACCGACGCCATCTTGCCTGACTGCAATTCATTTGCCACGTGTGCACTAACATGACTAAGCGCGGCCACTAGCTGCATACATGTATGTACACTGTACATAGTACAAATCCCCTGGTGTACATGACACACAAGGAACGGTGCGCGTCAACCAGCGAAATGTCCCGCCCATGGGACGTCGTTGCTAGGTAAAAGGGCGCCCTCTTTTGTCGGCGCACGGAGCCCATAGGCTATGTTGGACATACATTGTACAGTGCATGTACATGTACATGTACAAGTTTGGTATAAGTTTCATCCACTGTACCATTTTGAAGAAAAGTGCTAGCAAAGAACAAACGTTAATACTCTGACCACAGTTCCATGGTTAAACAAATTTATTGAAATCGCGTACTGATGTGAAGCAGTGTTATAACGAATAGAAACCTAATCATCGTGACTGACTCCCTTGAAGTTATTGACACATTTAAAAAAGGCAAAACCAGTTCTGTGTGCAGACTAAATTATAACTGAGCCACTTCAATGAAAATGGCAAAACTCCTCACCACAGCCACTACATGTAATTTGAAAAAATTCTAAATTCCTGTGGAAGACAATAACCATTCATATGAAACACTCAGTTTATCCTCAATTTACTCTACCGGTATTTGCACCCAAAAACAAATGGTAAACTGGGGTCCAAATCATTCTAACTCACCCTGTATATGTATCGTACATTGTACATGTACATGTCCATCACAATTATAATATAGCTCTCTTTTTTTAATTTGCCAATGATTAGGCCTATAAACAATACATGAGAAGAAGTTGGAGGCATTGGTGCAAAAAGTTTTATTTTTAACACACACCGCAACCGTGTTAAAAGTAATTTTTTGTAGAAGTTTCACCGACTATTTGCTACATGTATGAACTCTGAGATACTTCGTGGTGTCAAGCAACTGTTCAAACTTTTCATGCCCGTCACATGATGAGGAAGTGCTAAGGGTGTATTCTTGCAGTGCACACGTACAATGTACATGTACAGTATGCACGTACAAGGGAATACAATTTAAAGGTCAAGCTTTTTTAGCAAGTCTTTTTTTACCCAGAGGAAACTACGGTAGTCTTTTGATAGCGGAACACTTTTCTGATGGCACCCGCACTCAGTTGACCTATCGCCGTTTGCGAGTTAGCCACGCCCCTTAGACAACCCTATGGAGTTTTTGTACACTAAGTTTTGTTTCTCTCAGATTTTGCCCATTCCGCGTGCATTTGGACAAAATTTCACAAGCTGTGTTGACGCCATTCTAACACCAATTCTACCGCGATAGGTCAATTGGATGTGTACACATGTACATGTACAGTATAGTGCCTACACAAAGTCAATACGAGAACCACAATACAGATTATGCGAGATAATTTGATAATCTCATTAATTCTGTATGAACTATGGGGCTGTGTTACAAAATTGGCATTCAATAAGGTTTCAGGTGATAAATCATAACTGTACCGGTAAATTGATCATCCCAACAAGATTTTCTGTTATGGAGGTATATGCACCGGTGTCACATGAAAATCCGACTCCTATGAAAATCGGACCACTATTTCCCTATTATTGGTTGATCCCTCGCACGTGACAGGTCACTCTCCCGAAACGATCCTAAAAATAGCATAGTATCGTACTCACGCGTGCGCAGTACTACCAATGAGTCCACATTTCATGGAGTCGCATATTCACGCTACACCGGTACATATGTTGCATGATATATACGGTAAATTTAAAGCCTTTATTTTAATAAAAACAATATGGCATGTATATGTACCGGTACATGTGGTACATGTAAGTACATCAGTTAAGCATACAGTGTATGCATACAAGGACATACTGTACATGTAGTACCATGGAGCTACCTGTAGTATAAAACAGCTCCATGCTTGTACTTTATATATATTTTTTTTTGGGGGGGGGGGGTGGGGAGGGGGACAACTGTTTGAAATTGATGGAGATGTGCATCTGCAGTCCCCCCCCCAAAAAAAACACTTCACAACACCCACCCCCGGCCCCTTTCCTAGGATATTTATAGTCATCATGATCATACTCTTTTATCACCTACATCAAATTAACCTTGCTGTTATAAAACTTAAACATTTGTGATCGCATTAAAAAAGCTGTGTTTGTTTTTCATCAACTGTGGACAATCAATCACCAGGAACAAAGCAGCATCACGGACAATGTAACAATGGATGTAAAACACATTAACCTGTTTTCCCGAGTATCGATGTCACTTATTTCAGGAAGTCAAATGTTTCGATTTTTTTTTGTCAAATGGACGGTTGGTTGGAATCCATTGTCATGAAACACACCTTCAGTCACGTGCCGCAGTGACTCGTCATTGTCATGCAGGCAAACAAATACAAAGCAAAAAAAACCAAATGAACAAGAACTTGTCAAGAGGAAATGGTGTCAAATGCAGTGAAACTAAACTGTTCTCTGGCAAGCACACAGATCCTGTTTTGAATAGGTGCGAAATACCATTCGAGCACTGAAACAAGTGGGACTGCACAATAAGCTCTGGCCGCCTTGCATGAAAGTCTTGCATGAAATGATACAATTACTAACTTGGTGGCGATTCTCAATTGAAATAAGAATTTCCCATTTTGTTGAAAGTCACAATGCTAAATAATAGTGACCTTCGTAATGCAAAGTCTGTATCCTCACCCACTACGCCCTGGAGACTCATAAAACTGACACAGGGCCAGAGGCAGGGGTGATGTATAAGACCCTAACTTCCTAAGTTCGTAGCACACAAAAATACAACGTGACTATAAAATTACCACTCATTATCTTGCATCTATTCAAAAAATTACATAAACAATGTCACAAATTGTTACAAACAACTTTTGTCAAGTTTCGTTGTTCGCTTTTCTTTTTTTTGGACAGTTACACTTTGGTGGTACTAACAGTTTTATGGGTGAGTTAGGGGTTCGTTTTTGGTCAATTTTTTTTTGGAGGGGGGACCGACCGCCCCACCGACCGACACCCGAGTGACTTGTAGAAGCTCTGTTGCTAGAGCTTAAAAAATTGTGGCTTAAATTTGCCCACTTGCATGCTGGTTGGATGATTAAATGCATGCTGCAAACTTGTAACAGAAATTTAAGGGCAAATGTTCATGAATTTAGAGTAGAACTACCCTTAATCGTGTTAATTGAGGTTTATTTAGACCACATAAATTCCCTTAACTAATGTCTGTATGGTTTCTTTTCAAAAGCTTACAAATGAGGAAGATTTCACAACCGTTTGTTTTACTAATCGACCCCTTATCACAAATCTTTGAAGTGCTGCAAAGGGCAATAATTCCATGGTAACTCATGTTACATTTAACAGAGGTCTTGGGTCAACTCTGTGCTGTTATTCTCATAAAAACAGTATACCCGTTCCTATTGGTCGAGAGCCCCTCACGTGGCCGGTTTTAAACAGTTGACAAAGTCCGGCTGGCTGGTCTTGAACACATTTCCAGTGGCACATGAAATTTTGACTCCTATGAAATCCGATACCTTTTACCGTTTTATTGGTTGAACGTTCAGAATCCTCAAGTAGAAATGCTCAATAATACCAGTGAGTCAGTATTTCATAGTCCTAAATTCACAATACACCAGCACAGCAGACAGTCCCATAACTTGGTCTTAAGTTGCTTAACAATGAAAAACTTCCCCATAACGTGGTGCAGGCCTGAACACACACGCTAGCACACATATTTATGGTGTAAATCAAGGAATTTCTTTTGTTCCTCTTCCCTTCTCCTTTGTTTGTACTCAAACTTTTTCACAACCGACCTCATTGGTTTTGTACACATTTTCTAATCGAGGTCGTCCTCGATTTGGTTCCTGTCCTCGATTCACCGATGATGTTGCACGTACGCGTGTCCTTGATTTACACCATAAACAAACGGTTTGTTGACGATGTTAATAGAGGATTTTCTTTTGTTCCTCTTCCCTTTTCCTTTGTCTTTACGCCTAACTTTTTTGCAACAGCTCTCATTGGTTTTGTACACGTTTTCTAATCAAAGTCGTCCTCGATTTTGGTTCCTGTCCTCAATTCATCGATGATGTTGCACGTGTGTGTCCTCGATTTACATCATAAACACGCACAGCACACAGAAGGAATACACTATCGCAAGATCCCCCTTTCTTGGCTTAAAAACCAAGGGGATAATAAAAGCCAGCAGGATAAAAAGGACGCCCTATGAATGTAAAAATGTTTTGCCTATTTCATCTTCACCCTATCGATTGCTGTTAAAGGGAATATACATCATTTGCTTTTGCTGTAATTTTCAGAAATGGATGGAATTGGGGGGTTGGAAATATATAGCAAATATAGTTACACTGACTTTTTTGAGGTTTTGGGTTCGAAAATGCTATAAAAACCAAGAAAAACAATCATTTTCCTGTAGTCTGGTTCCCTGACTCCATTTAAGAAGAAACAGAGCAGTTTTCATATATTGGGGAATTGGAAGGTCAGGGAACCAGTCTAGCTGGCTTGTACCCGTTCATACGTGTGTAATCGATTGCAAACAAGTGCGATGGTCAACTGGGGCCAGTATTTGAAAAAAAAGCCAGTTTTTTCCCAACGCTGATCGGCCGATCAGCGTTGGAAATTGATACAAAAATACCACTTTTCTTGAAAATGACAGTATACCAGGTGCCATGATTTTACAGGATGCTTTACACTGTCATTCACTAACAGACCAGCAAGGTATTTCAAAATGATTTGGTCGTTTTATTTTTTGATGTTTGCAAATGTTGTATTTTCCCTTTAACAATGCAGTGGCATGACTATTAGGCCACAAACACTGCAAGCAAAAAGTGACTGGTTCGAATCCTGAAAAGGGAACAATTTGGGAGTAAAATTGAAAGTATGAACTTACCAAGTCCGTAATGAGTGCTTCCAGGAACTTCATGCCGTAGAGGTCGACTATCAGCTGACAGGTCGTGGCCTCCGACCCCAGCTTGTTGCATAGTTCTTTGACGACAGAGAGGATCTCTGTCTGCAAGGAGAAAGAGATCGAGGCACTTTTAAACAAAACAATTAAAGGAGCCTTTGAAATTATAATTGTTGGAAAGATAATAATATTAAAAAAATGTGTGGGTTTTTATGTATTTCGGGCAATTCACAATGCAGTGCGCCACCAAAGGTTTGCCATGGAGAGTCTATTTTTCAAGTTTACGATCGACAAAACATGAACAATTTGAATGAGTGTCAATAGACAACTTGGGCTAATTTGTTATAGATTTGGGCAAAGTGTTCTGCCACCTTACAAAAAAACACCATATTGATAAAAAGAAGACAAAAGGGCAAACAGATTCTCAAATCATAGTTTACGAAACTACTGACTGGAAAAACTAACAATTTCAAATGTCCCGCGCTGCGAATTTGTCGACCATCTCCCACAATGCATTGGGACAAATGAACTCTCTGAGGCAAACTCTTGGTGGCGCACTGCATTGTGAATTGCC
Source organism: Patiria pectinifera (assembly GCA_029964075.1). Lineage (NCBI taxonomy): Eukaryota > Metazoa > Echinodermata > Asteroidea > Valvatida > Asterinidae > Patiria > Patiria pectinifera. The sequence continues at coordinate 7,873,156 of CM057136.1, read as the reverse complement.
CGATTTGTTTTGGGAAGGAATTTTGGGATACATCATTTTGATCTTCAAAAGTCGAGCCATTCAAGTGCTAGTCTTGATTCTAGTCATATAAATCTTTCTGGAAACAGTACTTTTATCACATTAGTTGAATGCAATTTATGAACCATGCCATGCACACATCGGTCACATGTGCTGCAAATAAGCAGCACCTGCTGTAACAAACTTTGCCAGGGGTGCTGGAATTTATAAAGGACGGACAAAATTAGTACGAACGTGGAGCGCAAAGCCCTTACGGCGTAGCTCAAGGGCCCCTAAAGATTTTGGATTCTAGATGCTCTGTGGTGCAATCCAAGGTACCGGTAATTCCTTGCCACATTCATATGACCTTTTTAGCAAACGGTTTTTGAGATTGTAAAGACAATTTATTTCATTATTTTGCTTAGAATAATACTGTTGCTCTTATAACGTTTCCACTGTATTGAAAAGTCAATTGAACCCTGTATTTTTATCTCCATTTTTTGTTCCATTTAATTTTGGAGACCGTACTTTTTGGTCCTACTTTTTAGCCAAAGACATGAGACTTATTTTTAACCAAAACAGGAACTAAATGAGATTAAGATAACAACTTTGTGGGTTTTATCAATGCAACTTGTTACACATAAAGTATCATCAACTTTAAAACATTTCCTATTCAGTTAAATTCAACAAAAAAGACAATATTTCATACTGACATTGTAAAGCTAAAACAGATTTTGGAATATTTTCAGCAGCTTTGGGTCACGTTTTGACTTCAAAAAAGTGAACCCCACCCAAACTTACCTGCACTGTACTGTTGTTGAGAACATCTTTGACTGCTGCGATGAACATCTTACAGTCATCACAAGCGGAATCATCCTGTATCACAAAAAATTAAAAAACAAAACTTGCTTGATTTTGACTCATCTTATTGATAGCCTCCTCTACAGCCGTAGTGGCTTGACCCTGCTTATCAGGGATCAGAATTAGCTGCATCAGAAGAAAGAAAATCCAAAATCCAGTCTTGGATCGAGACTACTGCAGCTCCGGAGAACTGCTACTTACATCAACCTTCAGCTGTGCCCAGTCGTTGGCGATGCAGTAGCTAGTGGCCCCTTCACCGCATTCCTTTGCCTTCAGTGGATGATCGCACCAATAAGCAGGACCCCACGTGCATTTCTCGGATCCGATGGACGCAGCAGAGGCTAAAAGAAACATTTTAAGTCATTAGCAGCCATATACACTGAAAAAACATTGTATTTATTATATTGTATATCTGCTGATGAATCCATAAGACCATAGAGTGCTGGGACAACTTGGGGATAGTGTTGTGCGAACCTGACCCAACCCGAAACTGACCCTTCATTTCAGACAGGTAGACGGGTCGGTTTCGGTTTTGTGTTTGCGATTTTCAGGTCGGGTCGGTTAGGCCATTTTAAAAAAGCCCGAAATAAAAGGAAACAGTGCGGAAAGTCACACGGTGCAATATTTATTGCAGAGTCACTGTGCCCAGTGCAACCAAATGAATTGTGGTCTATCACGGACAGTCTATAATACAACATACAGGCCCACCAGAAGGTCATATTGAAAAGGAAAATGTAAGCTTCTTGATACCCAAAGATCTTTTCGATAAAATCTTTAGAAGAGGAATTTTGGCCAGATTTCTGACTCGCACTCCGACATGTTTGGACGGTTTAAAGAAAATCACGGGAGCTGCGTATCGACGATAAATTTTCTCCTCGGTATATCTCTCGTACAGTGTGGTTTCAAATATTTTTTTCATTCACTACAAGCGTATAAACGCTTCCATCGAATGTCTGTTCAATCAAAATAAGTTGTAGCGTCTCTAATATTTGAAAATTTGCCAACGAATGACCGTATGCTTTTGCCTAGTTCCGGATCGCGTGTGCACTTACAACCCAACTACACACGCGTTAATCGATTTTGTGTGACGTATTCTGTGCTGGGTCAAAGATTTTCGGTCCGTGCGTGAGTTCGAGCCGTGGCGCTGCGGACAAAAGTTTCAAAATCATTTACGTTTTTTCTCTTTTTAAAATTTGCTGGAATTCTCTTGCATGAACTATTTTTGGATAACGAAATAATACTTTATCAGAAAATATGTTTGATTCGGTTGGTTCTGGCTGAAAAAACGGATTTTCTCGCGTGATTTTTTTTTTTTCGCATGAAGCAGTTTTGATCAATTCGGAACTGATTGAACCGATCCGGAACTAGGAAAAGTGACATCGGCACTTTTGACGTCGTAAAATCGAAATGAAAAGAGCGAAAATTTGAAAAAAATTTCGTGGTCTCTCCATCACTCAAGGTAAACTTTTTAATCAATGTCACTTGAATTCGTGTAGTAGTTGAGCCGAAATCAGCCTGAATGATGTTTGCTATCCGGAACTAGGAAAACGGAAAGATTTCCATATACGAAATTCACTAATTTTCCTCTGTACAGTCGTTTGACCGGTTCCGCAATCGCAAATCGTCTGAAGCGTCTTGTGGCGAAAAAACGCACTTTCACAGGAAGCTACCTATCTATAAAGTTGCGCGAATTACTCACCTACCTCATGATATGAATAGTTTTCTGTGATCGTTTGAAAGAGAAATTTGCCAGGACATTTTGTAGAGGTCAGTGCTTTGACCGGTTTCGCAAACGTTTTCCGGTTTCGCAAACGGCGCCCTCTGTGAGACTGGACTGAAAATATTCCTTGTTTACTGGCCAAATCTAGATCGTTTTTGCCCCGTAACCAGCCAAGAAAAGATGTGGATTATATTTCCCTGTGCATGAGCCAAGGTCTACACATTATAATGCGTCCAAATTTACAAAATGTAACTCCATGAAGTTGTTATGGTTCGTTGGATCTTTGTTCACGCTATAATTATTTGACTTGCTTCAAGCTGTAACTTCTTCTCATTGTCTTCTCTCCACAGGTTTCTTCAGGCTTGCGAGCTACAGTGCCTAGGGCGCTATTGAGGAATCCTTGGTTTCATTACCAGAAATTATAGAATAATAATAATAATCCAATTAAATGACTTTCTTGCTTTTTGTGCATTCTGTCAATCATATTGCGGGAAATAATATTTTTCTTTTTTGTTGTTGTCTTATTCTTATTTAGACACACTCTGACTTTGGATAGAACCAGACACAAACCTTGTACCGAATTGCTCCAGTTGGTTGTTTTTTTCCTCACATAAGCACAGACCAGCTATTTATGAATTTGAATTAACATTTTCTCCAGCCTCCAGGATCATTTTAATTCCTATGACACTTAAGGAAGTGACTGCATGGCTGGATGAATTGGAACTGAATCATTGTCTGCAGGGGAGCACTGTTTAGTAATATTATTTGTTTATTTAATTATTATTATTTATTTACTTTTGTTTATTCCCTCCCCCTTTTTTTCATTTTACTTTTTTTTTTTTTGGAGGGGGGGGGGGGGTGTTTCAATTTGTTCAGGGTAAAAACACTATATGCTTAATTTTGTGTGCACCAACATCCAGTAGGGGGAACCTGGTGGCCGGGAGGGGAGGGGGAACAGGCCTCAGCAGGCCAGATACATACAGGCCACATACATATTGTTTCACATTCAAATTAAATTTCACAAACAAATTAAAACAAATTGTTAAAAATGTCATAAATCCTATGGCTGTTTCATAGTAATGGCAATTTCTAATTATAATGTCGTTAGAAAGTTAAAGAGAGGGTTCAGTTACTCCTCATACTTGTTGCACATATTAACTCTGTACGTGTATCATGCTTGGGCAACTGTATTAGCAAACCTCATCTACCGTTCGGTGATGCTCTTAAAAGAAAATGTCAACACATTCATCATGTACATCCCGATAACCCTTTCAATATATTGACATGTGATACCTGCATGTGTAAAATGTAAATGTAATACAAAACTAAAGCACTCAAGAAGCTACCCCTTTTAAATCCTAAATGATACCTGTCATATAAATAAATGGTGATGAATCACAGAAATAGACATGTTCTGTGGGTTTTTTATGCAAAGTAGCATAGTTTTTAAAACACCTCACTTCTCTTTCACATGTACTGGTTAATAAAAATGTATGTAACGCCTTTAAATTTATTGCCTTTATGATGCCTGCATGTCTGTTTAATTGTTATACACAAATAATTTAAGCACTCCAGAAGCTAGCACTATTCAAAAAAAGAATTTGTCACATAAATAAATTAATTCAAAGGAATGGTGATGAAGACACACAGCTACATGTACTTTCACTATAATATTCAACTTCTTCTTGACCTTCACAGGTAAAACTGAAAAAGATGTGCAGATGGCCTCTTATGGCCCATCAGGAGGCTGGCGTAATCTTCTTTGTCTTTGGCATTGTCTGTATGAAACAGAAATTTTATATAAATCATTTAGTTTATGACCAAGTTGAGACAAAAATTGAGAAATGGTTTATAGTTTTTGACAAATTTTGTGCTCCAAGAAAACAATCAAAATTTGTGTCTCTGTACTGACGAGAGACTGGTCTTCATTATGAAATATTAGTGTACCTATTTTTCTTTTTGTTTAAAAGGGTGAAGAGTAAGGTTAGAACCCACCGAAAAGAGATAATTTTAAATTTACTAAATTACTGGAAATGTCCTTTGGGTTAGAAACACACCTGCGTTTTATTTTCCATATTATTATGCACTATTTTTAATTGTTCCCCACAAACCTCAACTCCTAGCCTGGGCTGACTCATGCACCCTGGATGTGGAGAGTTGTAACTCTAAAATGAATCCAAACCCCTGAGGCACATGGGGTGAATTTTTTTAGAGCAAAGGAAAAACTTTAGTGGGAATTTTGCTCACTAAGAAAGATTTTTGTATTTTAAATTTTGAAGTCCGATTTTTTTTTTATCCAAAACCTAGTGCTATCCGGAAGCTGGACAGAAACAAAATCATTTGTTTCAATTTTGTTTTCAATTTTGCACTGAACACCCAGAAATGATCATCAAATTCGACATTTTTAAACAAGGATTAATAGAAATTCTCAAAAAAAAGAAGAAAAGATTCATGCCAAAATAAATAATGTGCGCCGCGCTAGGGGGCCGTCATCAACACTACTTGTCAATAGCAGCACTGGTTAATACAGTCACAACATGGCCAGTGTATTGTATAGGCAGTATGAATGCGTTTGCGGAACCGGCCAAACGACCAGCAGTTACTCTGGTGGGTATAGAAAAAAAAATTCAAAGACTTCAAATCTTATATTTGTATGGTGGAATAATGAATAATTTCCGAACAAGTTGCATCTATTGGCATGATTTAATTCCCCTGAACAATCGTGTAGCAGGCCGACAAACATGAAATTACGCTTCCGTGCGCGTTCGATTTCGGCAGTTCGTTAACGGCAAGTGACGGTCGTAGGGGATTTATTTTTAAATGTAAGTGAGTATCCTAAAACTAAAACCATTTTTGAAAAGTAGATTGAATAACCTTTCCATCGGTACCAAAGTTTAAGTCCTTGGCGTTCTCGTCTTCCTGAAAACGAGAGCTAGTTTTCCGAAATTGCGGAACCGGTCAAATTGCGGAACCGGTCAATTGACTGTATTGACTAACAAGCCCCCAGATAGCAATTTCATGTCATCAAAGTCAATTTGAGCAGTGAGAAAATACCAGCATTTTCTTATAAAACACTTAGAATTTTTCAGTCCAATCTCATAGGGTTTGTACACAGGGTGTTGAGTGAACTTCGTATATGGAAATCTTTCCAGGAAAACAACTGTATCACTCATCAATCATGTCAATCATGTCAATTCTATTAAAAAGAAAGGCCACAAAGAAACTATGGCCATGGGGAATGATTACTGCTTTGCTCACACAAGCTTAAATACTAGTGAGTAGTGTTGAAAAAAAAGTGGTCATGCCAGATTCATTCTCACCACTCCATCATCAGATCATGGCCATAGCGTTTAGCGCGTACGTAAGAAACGTTTCAACTTACCTGCTGCCAAAAACGACAAAAGTAGTACGAGTTTCATTTCTGATGAGTTGTTCCAAGGATTTATTCTTGAATCATACGACCATCAGTTCATGGCCTGTAATGTCGCTGGCGGAACAAAATGTAAAGGGTTGTCCTGTCTCAAAGTGCCACTTACATGACTTACTGTTTACACTAGTATGATGAACTTTGGCTCAACGTAACGTGCATATGTGGGAAACGATTTTAAGTGCGGATTACTGGGCCGGAGTGTATGTGGATTTCGAAACAAACAGTCCAGTCAGCATCACGTGCGTCCCGGCCCAGTTTTGACGTTCAGAGGTCACAATTCTGTGTGCTTGTAAGAACGTTTCTGATTGGATACTTTGTTTCAGAAAATAACTTCTTGAATTCGTCATAATTACGAGTGTATTTTTCGCTGCACTATTATGTAATTTTCATAATTTTATTTTTATTGCACTAACTATTATTAGTAACACAATTACACAAGTGTAAACTACATTGAATCGCACAAATGAACATGATCTAGTTTTTTTTTAAACCCCTGGTTTGACAGAACTCCTTTCTGTAACTAGACCAATAAAATTCCTTGTAAGAAGAAATATACTTCATTGTATAGTCAATGACCTCCCACCTACATGTATACATATTCATATTTTATCGCGATCAGCTCAGTACTTGTAACCAATCAACGCCCCAACGTTTCGAAATAGGCGGAGTTTAAATTGGACAAACAACTTTTTAATAATTTCTACCGATCACGTGAAAAGTGAATGTGGAATTTGTATACCTTTTCTCTCCACTTTTCTTTGTTAATACAGGCACAGGAAACTAAATTTAGCACCATTATTGTATCCTTGCTCACACACAAAATTCCAGTGCAAACATTTATTCTTCCCCAAATTAAACCCCACATTAAACTTTCAAAATTAAAACTTCAAACATCACAAAGAAAATGGTGGGTCTTCGAGTACTCCAAGCTGTTTTTAGAACCAGTACTTTCGAAGCACTTTAAAGAAACAGACAACAAATTTGATGGAATTCAAAATGTACCACATTTTATGATCTGTTTTTCAACAATTTAGGAAGTTAAATATTCGGTACCACATTGAAAATAGACGTTTACAAAGTATACAGATCGTGTGCCGAAAAAAAGTGCAACATTCAGGAAACAAATAATTAAAACTGTTTAATGTTTTTTTCTTTAATGAAATTATAAATTACATTAAAGCCCGACTATTTCTCAATCCACTCCTTTTTTCCCCATTCCATTTGGGTCCCTAGATCCAGAAATACAATCAATTAAGTGAAAGGGTGTACATTTTACTTGGGCCACTCTCACCTGTGATGTCACCAACTTCAATGCCTATTCAATGCCTATTCAATGCTTAACCCAGATTCAGCATGTCAAGGTGAGACTGGCAATAGTACAATCACCCTTTCACTTAATTGATTGTATTTCTGGATCTAGGGACCCAAATGGAATGGGGTAAACAGGAGTGGATTGAGAAATAGTCAGGCTTTAATGTAATATATAATTTCATTAAAGAAAACATTAAAACAGTTTTTATTTTTCTGATGTTACACTTTTATCAGCACACTAGAAAACAAACAAGACAGATTACTTACACTTGCAACTTCATCAAACTCTGACTTTTAAATTCTTTTATTTTTTTAAGCTTGCCAGAACAAGTGCATGAAATCGTCAGCTAAACTTAAAAACAAATCATGCATGCACATTCCAAAACAAACATATAGGCAATTGTTTGCGATACTGCTGTACAGTGTTTAACAGACACACAAGATTAGTTTCTGAAACAACACCTTTTATTCAGCTACTAATAAAGTATATCCAATGAATACTCAACTCCCAGCAACAAGGGTTGACCTTGTCATATTCATTGTCAAGCACTGTTTCCAAGCATGCTTTAACAACCAGTTATATTTTTACAACTTGAAAATGTGGGGGAAAAATGCCATTGAAACTGTGCGCCTTCGGGCGGCCTTCGGGCGGCCTTCGGGCGGCCTTCGGGCGGCCTTCGGGCGGCCTTCGGGCGGCCTTCGGGCGGCCTTCGGGCGGCCTTCGGGCGGCCTTCGGGCGGCCTTCGGGCGGCCTTCGGGCGGCCTCCGGTCAACCTGCGATTTGCTTGCACAACGACAGAACCGTCGGCATTAAGCAGAAAAGTCACACGGCATCTCGACACAAAAATAATAGCAACCATTAAATGCACTCACGTCACCCACTATGCAACGACCATTCCTCGGCACAGACATGATCATGTGACGTCTTCAAAATGGCGGTACGCATGCTGATAATCAAACGATCTTCCATGACCACGTGTGGTCATTCGACCATTTTGGCCCCACGCTGATTGGTTACATAATGAAATAAGATGATCCGGTTGTGTGCACAAAGGTTGACTGCGATTGATTCCCGTCTGTTGCAGCGCAGAAGTTGAATTTTCCTAATCTTGTGACTGTTTCATTTTTTTCAGCACCGACTGAAGCTTGTCCTCTTAATATTACACTCAGGTCGCAAAAAAAATGTGACTGATACATTCCCAACTGTTCTTTGTCGTCGCAAAGTCAACCTGAGGGCGGCCTTAGGTTTGCATTAACCCTAACTCCCTAGGGGGTGTGCAAAATCGTATTAAAATTGGAGGATTCTGGACTGTTCTGGGCTATTCCTAACCTTCCTAAACCCTCCGAAATCCTCTTTGCAAAATTGAGGATTTTGCAGGACTGAGGATTTTGCAGGACCGAGGCTACATGGCGAAAGTGTGTGGCTGATTTTTAAGAGGATGCACTGTGTCAAGGTCTTAGGCTGGACCTTGTGTTGTTTATGTTCAGCCGCGCATAAATATAGGCCTAGATCAGGCGCGGTTCTACGGGGGGGCTAGGGGGGGCTGTAGCCCCCCAAAAATTTTGTCTAGCCCCCCAAAATAAATTCCGTAAAAAAAAAAAAAAATTGCATGTACATGCGAACGGTCTCCCCTAAAGAAGAAATAGCCGTGACAAGGGTGCATTAGTTAATACATTGTGAATGATTTTAGGATTTATTGGCGCTCCCCATTGAAAATATGGCATGAGCCCCCTATTGATTTTCGGAGGCCTAAGTGTCTGGAAAAAAATAACTGGTCAACATTTCAGCACGCCTCCCTGAAAAAAATTCTGGATCCACCGTGCTAGCCCCCCAAAAATATTGGTTCTAGAACCGCGCCTGGCCTAGATTATACTTGAAATCCTCTGCACTGCTCTAGGATGTCTATGGCCCTGCCTCAACATATTGACAGTGATTGCTGGATGATTCTGCAGGATTGAGGCACTTGTCACCCCTCCAAGGACCACATTCAATGATGATTTTGGAGGATTGAGGCTGTATGCAATTTTTTACATGGAGGCAGCTGGAGGATTTTTGGGGAATGAGGTTACATCCTAGCAAAAGGATTAAAGATTGGTGGTGACCATAGAGCTATATTAAATTACTAGAGCGCTGACTCATGTACAAAGTGATGCCTGCTGGGCGCGTCCATGTTTGTGCACAAACCTATGGAAAACTCAGAATTGTGTACAGCTTTTGTACGGCTATTTGCATATCTGCATTTGTTTTCCATACAGGTGCGTTACAGAAGCCGGTACGCCCAAAACCGAAACACACGATCAGCAAATGAGCGTTTCATTTTGCTCTACGCAAACAGCGCAATACGTGTGCGTATCAGCTGCAGATGATTAACCAACGTTTTTTTTTAACCGTCATGACGGATTTAAGTTGTTTGCGTACGTTCTACTCGCGCATTGCATTTAGAGTACACTTTCAAAATTCAATCCGTCTAATTTCATAATGTTCTACAAACAAGCGCATGAATTTAAAATGTCTGCGCCTAGGATGGCTTCAGAGTGTCTCCGCACACAAGAATGAGGAGTTAGCGTTCTAGTAATTTAATATAGCTCTATGGTTGGACCCGAGTCCAACACAGAGATTTCTGGAACCCCTTTCACACCAGCAAGAATCCAACACGGCTTCTACATGGGTCCGGCGCTCTACCTGGGTAAAATCCTACCCTGGTCAGGACCAGGATTGAGAGGCTCTACCCCGGGTAGAAAATCCAAAATCTACAGGCGACCTGTGTACACCCCAGCGTAAGTGTGAGGACTTGTGATGGACTTGAGTATTGAGTGAGAGTCCATGTATGCTACAGTTTATTCAGTCACGGATGACGTGACATTTCCTCGATTTGGAGTCATCAGGACATCTGTGTTTCGGAGACGCTGGCGATCCAGTCCGGTGCATGCTGGTTAATCTTCTCGATGATCGTATTGACTTGGAGGCAGAGGTTCTGGATCTGTTTGTCCCACTGCGGTAGAGTTTCACGAGCTGGAAAGAAAGAAAAGATCAAAATTATGGACGTCAATACTTGTCAAAATCATATATTATTTTAGACATATGGACTGGCAATGAGGTCACTAGTGCACGTCTATGCGCCCTGAGCGACTGTGAGTGACCAGAAGAGGATCCTACCCGAGGCCGAAGGCCGAGGGAAATAGAACCCTCTTTTGGTTACTCACAGGCCCAAGGGGGTATAGACGTGCCCCTCAGGCATAGACGTGCATATAACGTGTTCTTTCAGCAAAACGAAAACAATTCACATAGGGATTTACGTACATTGTTTTCGTTTTGCTGAAAGAACACTTTAATACCTTTTTTATGATCCGTGGACAGAACTTTGAAACCGTGTTTGTGTTTAAAATTCCGTAACTTGAAAAGTACATGAGTGATTTGATTGATTCTTCTAATAAAAGAAAGCTTATTAATTGGGCTTTCATATCCTAGATTTTGAAAGTGCTACATTCAGGAACTTTATTAAGAAATTGTGCCTGCTATTCGGGTTTCCTTTTGTTTTCACTCACCCTGTAGTTCGAATTTCGTAAATGTGTTGGGGGGCTGATTTTTTAATTCCAGCAAGTTTTTTTTTAAAGGCCAGTCGATACAGAGACGTTCAGATGAGGTTAGGGGATGATGAAGGACCACTTACATTCAAAATGTACGATACTGTCAATCTGGTCGATACTGCCATTCATGCGACCCTCAGAGATCATCTGAGATGCAATCTTCTCCGCCTAAAACAATCAAGATTGGATAGTACATTTACATAAGATTTGAGGCTTTGCACGGTGGAGTATCGGTATCGTTTTGGTTTGCGGCAACACCATGTGGTAATAACTGCTGTCGCTCAGTAGATGTTTAATTCTGATAAGAAGTTGTCCGGCTTATTATCAACTTTCGCTGAGTAGTTTTTAGTTCTGGTAAGAACAGTCCTGCTTAGTTCTAAAAGAACTTGTCTTTGGTCTCAACGTTTCGACTAGCCTGCTCCAGTTATCATCAGGAGACTGTTCTGCGACCTGCTCTTGTCATCGTCAGTCTCCTGATGATGACTAGAGCAGGCTAGTCGAAACGTTGAGACCAAAGACAAGTTCTTTTAGAACTAAGCAGGACTGTTCTTATCAGAAATAAAAACTACTTAGCGAAAATTCACAATAAGCAGGACAAGTTCTTATTAGAACTTAATACCTACTGCGCGACGGTAGTTATGGTGTTACCGCAAACTGAAACAATACATTTACACAGCACACTTTCAAAATCTAAGTCGCATATCAGTTTCGCTGCATTTGATAGCAACACCATTTTAATGAGATTTCTCCTTCAAAATTCTTTATCCTTGTCAGCAGATCTGGTCCTGTATAAACTGTTCATAACGTCAGCGTTGTAGTTGAGTCACTTGAGTCTGAGTTTGAGTTTCAAGTCACTTGGGTCGAGTCTGAGTCCCTTTGGTTCAAATCCGAGTCCAAGTTATGAGTCATTTGGTTTGAGTTCCGAGTCCCAGTCATCAGTCATTTGATTCAAGTCAGATTCTGAGTCTAAGTCACATTTGGGTCGAATCTGAGTCCATTTGGTTCAAGTCCGAGTCCAAGTCATGAGTCGTTTGGTTTGAGTTTTGAGTCCCAGTCATCAGTCATTTGATTCAAGTCAGATTCCGAGTCTAAGTCACATTTGGGTCGATTCTGAGTCCATTTGGTTCAAGTCTGAGTCCAAGTCATGAGTCAATTGGTTTGAGTTTTCAGTCCCAGTCATCAGTCATTTGATTCAAGTCCGAGTTCGAGTCTAAGTCACATTTGTACAAAAACGGTTGCGAATGGACATTGACACATACATGTAAAGCTCCAGTCACACGTTTACAGTTTGGAGCTAAGAATATCCACGGTTTACCAAGAATCAACGACGACGATGAACCGTCGAGATTTGTGGAGTAATCAACTTTCTAAGAATGCACTACGGTTTCAGGACGGATAGCCTTGACTGTTCTACGGTTTCTCTAACGAATGCACCACGGTTTGTCAAAAATATGGACGGACTGGTAAAAAAAGTTGAAAGTATTACTTAGAATAATGATGCTAATGCCACGATTGTCTGCGATTGGGCCATGGATGACCATGGTTCTCCTACGAATAAAGCGTGGATATTCATAGTACAACCTTTAATAGCAGAATCCTAGCACATCCAGGCATATCCGTAGGACATTTGTAGCGAATTCGCAGAGATTTTTACCTGGAATGAGCTACGAGTCTCCAAGAACATGTAAGAATAGCCACTAATAACACTACGAATCAGTACGGTTGTTCTACGGATGTCCCATGGTTGCACTACGGATTGATTTTCATGACAGCTCACCACAGAAGTTTTGAACAGTTTCAAACTTCCGTAGCCCCTCCATGAATACCCAAGGAAGATGACGGCTGACCACGGATGTACTATGGATGAATACGATACTCCCACAGTTTATCACGAACTTCAAACCGTGGAGATCCGTAGCTCCAAACCGTAAATGTGTGACTGAGGCTTAACAGACATGTAAAGTATACCCAAGATAATCATTGTGCCGAATTGGGTGCTTGTATCACCATTTGCACGATTTTTCTGTTATCTGCTACACTATTTACGAGATTGACAATTTAGAATCCGAAGTGCTGCATTGTCATGGTAAACAAGGAGGGGCGCATTGAATAACACACATAATTATTTGCAATAGCACCTAAAGAGTGGTGCGGTGCAGTTTGCGCTTGTAACATTCTTTAGCTTGCTTTAACAACAAAATTATTTTTTTAAAGGTAATTTTTGGTAAACAAATATGTGACTCGCAACTCACGAGTCATTAGCATCTAGTCTGAGTCATGATAGTCGAGTCCAAGTCCAAGTCTTCAGCCAATGTCACTCGAAGTCGTGTCACTCACTCGAGTCACTAAAATTGCGACTCGAGACAGATCCAAGTCCTTTTTTCAAGTCCTACAACACTGCATAACATCAACATAATAAACCTAATTTCATGACGTGGACAATAACTGTCACCAACCTTTGCCGGTGGTATTTCTAGGAGCGACCCGAGTTCTTCAAATGTGATGTTGTTGTACAGCTTGCTGGCAGACAGAAGATTGTGCTCAATGACGGCCCTATCCAAAATACTTGAACCTGCAGATTCAACCCCCGAAAAAATCCCAAATTACAATACTGAAAAGTAGCTCATGAATAATTTCACTAACCCTAACGATCCCCCACCAGCCAAACTCCAACACCAGGAATTGTTGGGATCTGTTAGGATGAGTACTGCACTAGTAAACTGACTGTGCTTTGGGTGGGATTAGGCATACCACAAATGAACCGAGTCCAAATGTTTATGTGCACAGTTTACCATACGGTGTTGGGATTTGCAAGGACGAGAAAGGTTCCTAGTATAAAATCACCCCAGGGAGTTAGGGTTAATAAACTGGTGGAGAAAATAAAGGAAATCCAAATGGCACCCCCTATTTTATGAAGAAGTGTTGCATGTAGCACTTATCGGATCTAGGATAGGATGTAAAAGCCCAATTAATAAGCTTGCGTACTCCTCTGATGCTTGGTGGTTGGTGGGTTTGAGCCTGTGATGGGGATCACAGTGTTTGTGTTCTTTTGCAAGATACTTGACTACATTTGCAATTTCTCAGCTACCCAAAAGAATTTGTTTTGACAATAAAATACATACAGGGACATGTTTTTTCTGATCACAAAAATTACCATCTGCGGTCGTGGCTTTCTGATGGGGCTGAAGGAGAGCAGCGAACTCTTGGAGCTGGTTGCCTCGGATGATACGGTCCAGGTACATCTTCTCTAAGATGCCATAGGATGGCAACTGTTGGCATCGTTCATCCTTGAAGAGAGTGGCCAGCATACGGGACCGCTGCTGGCCTGGGAGGGGTGGAGGAACGCAAAGGAAATAATTTTTCAGACATGATGAATCACGGCTACAGGATAACAGATTAGAGTTAGCAGTAATCTTTGGAGTCAGGTTGGCGTAGTGGTTCTTTTCTTTCCTTAAACCTCTGTGACCTGCCCTGGCCGTGAATTTTCTTTTCCCAAACGACATCCGCATACATGATTATTTAGCGCCCTCTACGATACTTTTATGATACGTATGCCGGTATATAATTATTTTTTCCCCACGTTTTGGCGAGAAGTGAGATAGCTCAGTCGATACAGGGTTGTGATTTTGCACCGCAAGGTTGGGGGTTTGAAACACGGTTTTGCACCCGAAATTTTTTTTTCTAACCTGAGGCTTAGAGTCTTAGAGTCCGACTTTCAAAACGTTCCAATTCATTTTTTTCTTTTCTAATTTTATATTTTCTCTCATGTTTTTAGAAAAAGTTAAGTCAAAAACACCGGATGTCGTTTGGGAGAAAAAAAATCGCGCCCTGGCCGACATGTGGATGGGGTTTTCAGTTTCCATCTGTTTCCGTGTGGAAAAATGGCATCAGAAGAGTCGTGTGCATCGTTTGCATCAAGCAATATTAGGGGTGTGCCTAAAATACCGAAAGTATCCAAATATTCGATCAAGCAGCCAATATGCGCAGTCACACGACTGGTCCTATTTGATTGATAGAGGGCGCGCTATCGTGCAAGCTGCAGCTAGCTGGGTCAGCGGTAGCAATCAGCTAACTCAAAAGCCAGGCACGCGTTTCAATGCGGTCACGTGGCCACAGCAAAGAGCCAGCGATTGGTCCGTCAGGGTGCAGGCTGCAATTGGGCCAGCGGTAGCGATCAGGCTAACTGGAAAGCCAGGATTTTTGCAGGCTGGAGTCCGATAACAATGGCATCGTGTACGCTGCATCCCCGCATAAAAAGATAAAGTGCGTTCGGCAATAAGGACTCATGAAAAAAAGTTTCGCGATCTTTTCACGCTTCTTTGTGACTGTTTAGGCGGCGGTTTCTTATGGACTGGCCAAACAAAAATTTGATTTAAACGGAGGTACCGGTGCGGGCATTTCGAGTTACAGGGGTATTCATGTAATGTTTATGTACCCTAACGTGGCACAGCCCCTAAGTGGCGCACTTTGATTTTTCGCCTGTAGCGCCTAGCTAGAGCAAAAGCTTTGACTGAAATTTCACAGAAAAAGAAATTACATCGAGTTCTAAACATTTTGGCGTGATTTTCCGATTTTGTTATAAAGTGCACAGCATAGTGAACCCTTTGAAAATGTCCTCCAAAAATATGAAAACAATTTTCTGACAAACTTCTAGTTGGGTATGTAAAGTAGAGATAATAATAGTTTATCAGGATTTATCAACTTTACAGAAATTCTTCAATGTTAATTTGGAGTTTTCCGAGATTTGTTCAAGTGCGCCATGTTAGGGAACACTCGGCCGATTTTGTGCGTAATTTCCGGACGCCACCATTTTTGAATTCGGATTGAATTTCATGACACCGAATTTGTTCACAGAGGTTAAATAGCAAGCATTAATAAGATACAAGTACCAGTATTTTACTAAATGAATTTGAAGTTTGTCAACAAAGAAGTTTGGCAGCGCTGCATGAGGAAAGTCGAGGTAAACGTCGAAGTGCACCACGTTACATAACATCGTATTCTCTTGACGGGAATGAAGTATCACTTTAAGATAAATGGCGTTGAGTTATCTGAGTTTGACTTATCGCGATTTCACTGTAGCTCTAAACCTGGCCCTTACCTGCTGATGCTAGTATCGTGCAGTGCAGTGCGTGCTTCAGGGCCTGCATTCTCTCTTCCTCCGCTATGATGGTCTTGAAGGAAAGCTCATTGTATCGCTGAGCTGCCTCAATGAACTTCCGCCGGTAGTCCAACACTCTGGCATAGCAAACCTTTGGTCAGGGATAAAGAACAATTCACATCCTTTGATTGAACCCCTGCTTGGCAATTTCGTAAAACTTTCCATTTCGTTTGTTCATTTGCGTCCAACCTCAGAAGCTACCTCAGTTGTCTCAAGTCAGTTGACGGTGTCGTCGTCGACGTTGATGAGGCCTTCGTAGCCATGGGGGGAACGCAAGATTTGTATAGAAATTTATGCAAAAAGCATTTTAATACATCTGTTTATCTCCTAATTGGGTTGCCAGGGTTTTATCACTTACTCCTTTCTCCTACACGTTATACGGTCTCAGTGCCTATGAAATCATATATCATTTTGAAGCAGACATCAGGCATTTCAAAATGTCAAAACCTAAAACACAATATTTGCCAACTTTGTCCGCATTTCGTGGCAGCAGCACCCAATTTAACGAAGCGCTGCGATGCGTCGCAACCTGAGATACGACGTGTAACACATCGCAACTCGGGACGCGTCGTATGATCCATTTCACGAAACTTGCGATGTGTTGAATGCGTCGTAAGTTCCTTGACATCGGCTTAAAACACGTTGCAAGTTACGACGTGTCTAGTGGTCATCGCAAAATATAAAGCGTTCTTTTCTTAGCCATTTTTATACCATAAAAATACATAAACGAGACTATATCTCCGAGACAATGTGTGTTAGGTTGTAAATAGAAAATGCATTGAATAATTATGAATTAGCGTGGAATATTGCAGTTGAAATTTCAAAGAAGCTATACAGTTCACTGAGAGTTGTTTTCCTACAGGGTTTTGCATCACACACCCACTATTTTGTTTTACGTTTTAAAGCTTTCGAGAGGAGATCCGACGACTCTTTGTTGAATATCAGACGACTATTTACTGTACACTGAATAAATACATAAAACAGTCACCGAGTTGTGCTATAAATACTCCTTCGACGCAGCGCTTACGACGTGTTCTGTGAAATGGATCGCAGGACGCGTCGCAGCTGCGACGCATGCATTGTAGGGATACGACGCGTCACAGCGCTGTGATGCATCGCAAGTTACGATGAGTTTCATGAAATCGGGTGCTGGTCTCATAATGACTCAATAGTCTCACCTTGTAATGTATGTGTAGCTGTTCATTGGTGGACTCAGCTTGAAGCAGGGAAGCTCGCTTGATGTAAGCCTCAGCATTGACAGGGTCGTCGTCTTCAAGATACAGACGAGCAATCTTTAGGTACGTCTCTAATTTATAGTCAACCGAGTACTGCCTGAGACAGAAGTGAGAAAAGACTATAACTATAATCCTCTCTGAGTCATCCCCGTTTGCTTTTTTTCCGGGTTCGTAGCCTTGCTAATGTTGTTAGTATCGTGACTTTGGGCATGATCCCTGGCTGCATGGCATGTATGGGTTTATGGCTTCTGACTACGCCCCTTGAACATAGGGCTAGATAGCTCAGTTGGTAGAGCACCGGAACGGCAATCCGGAGGTCGCAGGTTCAAACCCTGCTCCAGTCAATTTCTTTTTAAACTGCAACAATTATTTAATCTGAAAAGGTTAACCCTTCAGCTTTAGCTTTTTTTGACAGAGTTCTTCCAAAGTCAATCAAAATTCCACACAAATTGTGTGGAGTGCCGTGGTTTCATAGTCTAGAGCATCAAATTCAAGATCTGCGGGTAATTCAGAGTCCAGCCTGGGGTTGTGGCGCGTGTGTCGTAGGCTAAGACACTTTGTCACTCATTGCTTCTCACCACCCAGGAGTAAATGAGTCCCTGTGAGGGCAGGATGGTTAATGTGATTGATTGTATAGTGCTGAAATGGCAGCATCGAGCTGTACACTCCCCAGGGAACTCAGATTGCCTTGTGAATGTTTCATGGGCCCCATGACCAGGTTGATAATGATGTAGCCTAAGCAACAGCCTCATCTACAACCGATTTCTACTCACTTTTGTCCAGATTCCAGCGGTATACCAACGAGTATATTGGCCGCATCCCTCCAGCTCTGCTCCCTCTCAAAGATGCCAGCCAGATGCTGTCTGACAGTGGCTACCTGTACATGAGCGGTTACAGTCACGCAACTATTTCAGGTGTGTGTTTTCTTATTTGTCTTTTGATTGTTTGTTTGGTTCAATTTAATTGTGTGTTTTTGATTTTAGGGCTCATGTTTTATTGATCTGAATATCAAATCAAATCTTTATGGACACTGTGTATTTTTTAATTGCATGTAGGACCTATAGGAGAGCATATCTCATGTCCATCATCAAGTGGTGACTGTCATGTATTTAACCCAGCCGTGTATGTTCGTTTTTGTTTGCTGCTTTTTGTGTGTTTTATTTAATTTCAAGTTTTTTAGGTCTCTCATGTTTTACTGTTTTAAATATATATTTTTATGGATACTATATGTAACTTTTTGATTGCACAAAGGATTAGGAGATCATATCTCATGTAATTTTTTACTTGACTAATAAAACAAATCTTGAATCTTGAATCTTGTATCAAGGAATTTCTCAAAGTTTAAAGGCACATAGGTATGTTGGTAACTACCCGCAAACATATCAACCAAACTACTGAGAAAACTTTGCTCAAAGTAAAGAAAATCCCTCGAAATCATGCTTAGAAATCTCGGCTAAAAATCATGCTTGATGGACATTTGACTACATGTACGACTCAATATGTCACCTTAGTACGTGTATGTCAATCAGCCTTATTTCAACTAATAAAAGGATCAGCCAGGTAGTCGTAACCAGTATTTTTCGCAACACTTTTCCGTTCGACTTTCTTTCTCACCTGCTCCTCAAAGGAAACCACCCTCGGCTGCACCTTCTCGATCATGAAATGCGAGACTTTCTTGGAGAGGACGTCGGACAGAGTCCCAAGCTGGTTGGAGACTTCCGTCAGGAGCTGTCTGGAGATGACCAGGCTAACACTCTCATACACCACTGGAAAAGAAAGAGTCAGACCATTTCAACATTCAAATCGAACTTTGCTCCCATTCAGGAGTGAATTGGGTACCTGTGACGGCAGAGATCGTAACTGTGTTTGAATTAGCTGTTAGTGCCTGAAACAAAAGGCGACATCAAGCTGTATACTCCCCAGGGAGATGCCATGGTAAAAGGAATGTTTTATGAGTCCACTGAGTACCGGTAGGTGTAAGGGCAGACTGGGGCCTTAACACTAATCCTCCTCGATCCTCCAAAATCCTCCTGCCGGTTTTGGATGATTTTAGAGGATTGAGGATGAATGGCAAAGATGTATCGCTTTTCTGCGGAGGATGCATTACGTCAAGCCAGTAGGCCATATCCTGCATTGGTTATGTTCAGCCATGCATAAATCAGCCCTGTGTTGTTCTCGTCTGTCATCTGCACTGCTTCTAAACGCCATTCGCACTGCCTCAAACCATAGCAGTAACTGGCAGAGGATTTTGGAGGATTGAGGCAGTGGTCACCCTCCATGGACTACATTCAAGAAATAACGGATGACTTTGGAGGATTGAGGCTGAATCCATTTTTTTTCTCGGTGGCAACTGGAGGATTTTGCAGGATTGAGGTTGCATCCTAGCCAGAGGGCCTAGGGGGTTAGAGTTAAGTGTTCAGAAACATACAAAGCGAAATCAGGCCAACTTTACTCACTCTTTAGCCAGCAAAATTCTCCAAAAACTTTCATTGGGCAAAGAAAAGGTCCTCAGTATTTCACCAACCAACTTTGCAGACTCAATTCAATTTTTAAAGGAGACTTTTCTTCAATATTTTGCACATGAGAGGGAAGTCGAGTGATTTTCAAAATGAGGCTAAAGACTAGACTGGTACTACATGTCCAACCATGGCCCAACTGTTTAAAATGACTGACCTCTTCATTCATTGTCATTAGTCTGGTGGCCGACTACGGAGAAACGTGTAGTAAATAGAGACTAGCTTGTGACATGCCACATGTTTCTTTTGGCACAGCTGATTGATTCAGTACTGAAGAAGTGTTGGACTGGTTGTTTCAGGTGCCAGTCTATTTTTTTTGTATTACATACTTAAACCTAACCGCCCTGAATCCTTCAAAATCCTCTTTGCCAAAGTGGAAGAATTTGGAGGATTGAGGTTACATGGCAAAAGTGCGTTACTGATTTTGTAGGATGCACTTTGTCAAGGTCTTGGGCTGGACCTTTTGTTGTTTTTGCTCAGCCATGCATAAATATAGGCCTGGATTATGCTTGAAATCCACCGTACTGCTCCAGGTTGTCACTGGCCAAGCCTCAACACATTGACATTCACTGCCGCAGGATTTTGCAGAATTTAGGCAGTGGTCACCCATCTACAGAACATATTCAGGAAATAATAGAGGAATTTGCAGGATTGAGGCTATATGCTATTTTTCCATGAGGCCAATTGGAGAATTTTGCAGGATGGAGGTTACATCCTAGCAAAAAGGCCTAGGGAGTTAGGGTTAGGTTTTGGGACTCTCTTACACAGTACAATGTATTGAGAGTCCCAAATGTTCGGACTAGGGTAGGGGTAAAAGACGGTATATTCGACTGGAGGGAGAATCCAACCACTTGTTACTAAGCACAAACCTGGAGTCCAACTAGGGTCAACTCTTTGCTACAAAGCAAGTACATGGTCATGTTGTAAGTGACTATGGTTAAGACCCCACTCTCTCATTTACACTAGGCATTGCTGGTTTCCTTATATGGTCGCATTCTCCCCTTTTACCATTAATAATTTTCTTTTTTTTTCACAAAATTTCTACTTACAAGCTTCAATTAATGCCTGCAGTCCTTCAACAAGAGCATTGTCTTTCAGCTTCATAATATCTGTCAGAATTTTCCGATACCTTGCGATAAAAATTAAATGAAAACAAAATTAATTCAAATTGCCTTTTCCCATAATAAATAAGCAGCCACCTGGACATATATGTACATAGCCCCATAAATGTGGCCTATTTACTGGACTGCCTCCGTAAACATAGGCCACACATCCACATGTACAAAAACGTGTCACACTTTGCCAAATGTTGATTTTCACTTTAGGCTTAATTTGTCATGTTTGTAGGGTTTTTTTGCTTTAGAAGCATTCTCACCCTCTTTATAGGCTAATCAGAAAGTGCTGCCTTTTTCAGATGTCTAATTTTTGTGAAATTTCATGTTGAAATTTTGATACGCAAACGTGTGCAAATGTATCTGGAAATTTCACGAAAAATGGACATCTGAAAAAGGCAGCACTTTCTGATTAGCCTATAAAGAGGGTGAGTATGCTTCTAAAGCAAAAAAACCTACAAACTAAGCCTAAATGTGAAAATCAAAATTTGGCAAAGTGCGACACGTTTTTGTACATGTGGATGTGTGGCCTATGTTTACGGAGGCAGTCCAATAAATAGGCCACATTTATGGGGCTAATATGTACACAGAGACAGTTGAGTACCTGGCCCCAATTTATTATCCTGGCATTTAGCTCTCATTACAGCCTAAATTTCAGATTCAGGAAACACAACTTTGCAGGAACTTCACCATCTATTGATGTGTGGCTCACAATAGTGAGGAAGTCCAGTATTTCAGACGCATTGTATAGAGCTGCTAGTCTGTGTTATTGACCCTTGCAAAGCAAGGGATTATGTGAGCCAATTTTCTGATTAAGCCAAACAAAAAATAGTTCTGCTTCCGGTTTCCCTACCTAGTACTACCTACCCTATTCTGACAGCTCCTACCCTGTTTTTTTTATTGGAAAAATGAGGAAAAAAACTCCCAAAACCATCAAATTCCACCTTTTAGTCCCATTGACTACATGCAGACGCCTCCATGATCGTACACACACAAAATTGGGGGGAAAAAAATTCCCTACCAGAACTATTTTTTTGGCCTTAATTATGCAAAAAAGACTGCGTCTTGACCTTGACATTCTGACAATTCAGCTGGGGCTTTCTATATCAGGTCTTGTGACGTCATGGATATCTATAAATAAAACCTAGACACAACATCCATTATTATATCTGAAATTACAGCAAAAGCTTAATGAGGTATCGTCAGACCCCCTAAAATGACAAGGATATGTTTTGCCACACTCGCATTCAATTTGCGTTGGACAAAGTGCGCACGTTGCAAGCGTTACCTGCGTCAATTATGGTGACTCGAGGATAAGTTTTACGGTAATCCTTACCTTTAGGACCCCTTTCCTATATCAGGTTAATAGACTCACCAAAACAGCTGACATTCTGATATTTCTTGGCACATTTGAACATTTGGCAATGACACCTTCTTGAATATCAGCAGGTTTAATTTTGTAGAAAGAGGGCAGGGCATTGATTTATGAGGGGCTAAAGACGACAATGACAAACAGAAAATATATTTAAAAAGCAAGATGGCAAACTGCCACAAAAAGGTAGGAAAGTCATATTTTCTTTGAAAGTGCTTTCAAAATTACAACTAACATGACTAACAATGTAACATGAGTTTATCTGAAGAATTTCAAGAAAACAGACTGCTTTAGCCTGCAAAAGTCACTTTGGTACGGGACAGTCATCTGCAAAAGTCAGTTTTGAACAGAACTCGTACAAAATAGAGGTGTCCTAAAAGTAAGGATTACCAGTTTTACAAAAAGTTTTAACACTGTCAATAACATTATAAAAACTGAATTCTATTTTAGTAATCATACATGACTAGGCTACCTATGCTATATGCATTAATATGGTAAATAATTCATTTTGGAAAAATACTTTAAACAAAAACTAACTTAAGTTTGACTAGCTCCCTGTCCCCCCACCCCCACCCCCAACGCCCAAGCCGGGCCCATGCCATGGATTTGTGCATAACTGCATTGCGCAAAAAAAACGCACCAAAAAAAGGCAAATGAAAAAGAGAAAGAAATCGTCCAGTGTATCTTGCACAATTGTCCTTTTGGTAAAAATGTGCTAATACAAATGACAAATAGTAAAAATCTGTATAATAAAATTCCCAACAGAAAGTTACTTCTCCGTGAGGTCTTTTGGTGCACTTCCCGTGTTGACAAGAGCGGAAAGTTGCCTTTTGATGGACGCCGCCATTTTGGTTTGCGTTTTATTTTGCATCCGCGAACTTTGAAGAAGTTAATTACCGAAAAACGAATTATTGCCAAATATTCATATTCCGCAAAAACTGAAATTGCCATGTATCTTCTTCTTTATTTTTTTTCCTTGTTAGTTGGAAACATGTCAATATTTGTTAATATTGTTATTTTTGTTAATTTAATTTACAAGACTCTGGAAAGAGGTTGACCCTTGACATTGATTTCTGTAATGAGTGATTATTATGGGATGCCAAATTTACGTGTAATGGTCGGGCGCGTGATTTTGAACAAATAACGTAATGGCAAACATCAGTTTCGGTGAGAATTTCTTCATATTCAGTGTTTATTTTAACGATCAAAGAAAGGATCTGTATTCTTGATGTTGTGACTATGTTATTTACGGAAAATCGTGTGAATTGGTTGATATTGAGTTGAATATTTCGACCTCGATTTTCCCCGCATCCGGCGCCGCACTGCGCATGCTGTCACGCTGGGGCCTCGGTTCGAAATGCGTGGCTAGCTAAACTAAAAGGAAAGGGCTGCCCAGTTTACGGACAGGGAAGGACTGCTTTAACTCCGCTTTGAATTGTGTACAGAATCAATCTTTTGTGTTATAATACATTCTCAAAATCAAATGAAGATATGGTAGGCCCTATTGGTAAACTGTTTTACTTTTTTAGGTTCCTATTTTTGCCACATTTTTTTTAAGATAGTGCCAGCGGCAATCCCTATCAACAGAGGGCGCTGTACTCTCTAAGATAGGGCTGAATTATAAGAATTAATTTAAGATATAGTAAATTACCACCAACGGTTGTGTAGCACCTGTGGCCTAGTGGATAAGCAACGGACCTCATGAGCGGGAAGCTGTCCTGTGGGTTCGATTTTGTTTTTTTTCCCCCACCCCCAACAAATAAGAATATTCTTTTGTTATTTTAACATGTCTGAAACTAGCTCTACTGAGTGGAGCGTTGAATTACGGGTACCTGGTATGGAGGGGTACCCGTAATTCAACACTCCACTCAGTAGAGCTAGTCTCAAACATTTTATTGCAGAGTATTACATTTTCTTTTTCAGATTTGTGGCTCAGGGGCCGTATTCACAAAACTCAAACTTAAGAGATAACTTAAGCCAGACTTAAATCTTAGCACCCTACTAACTTAAGTGGGACGCTTAATATGGTATTCACGAAAGATCTAAGCACCCCAATTATATTAGTGCTCAACTTAACTTAAGTGTTCAAAACAGTCACTCTTGCTCAATGCACAAAATATGTACGTCATAAACGTTCCTACGCAGCAGCAGTTCAATCAATAATGTGCGTGCTTCCTTAACATAATCATGCGTGCGCGTATTCTGCGACGCAGTTTCCAAGCTCAATTGAATACACAAAAACTTATCTGCGTCACGCGCGCGTCCACCTAGTTCGTCATGCACATCGTATGCTCTCAGTGCATGTAGTTATTTACCATAGTTTTTACGGTCGTTTGAACAACTAAACTACAAGTGAATTGTTCATTTTATTTACTATCGAGTATGAAACAAATTGTCATGATGATTTATGTCATACGCGCTTGAAGGTAAGACAGTTAATTTTAATTAATAGCCTTTCAGCAGTCACGTGGTAGGACTCGACTGTGCATGCCATTACATTGGTTTCGTCAATCGTACCCGTGCCGCCCGCATAAAAATCAACAAATCGTTCGAAAATGACTGTCAGAATGTCGACGAACTACAATCTTAGGGTTGTCACACATTAATTTCAACTTGGCTTTCCTTTTACAATCATTCGTTATTGACGATATTTCCCTCTACCCCTAGAAAGTCCAATTTGGTGCCTAAAAATACCAACCAACGGAAAGGAATAAAGCCGCCATGACACCCTAGTGCCCCACTTAACTTGACTTAAGACAGGTCCGACCACACTTAGATTTAAGTCATGAAAATAAGTGGGGCGCTTAGTGAAAATGCTTTGTGAATACTGCTTAAATTGTAAAACTAGTCTAAGTCGCATATTTAAGTGGGGTGCTTGCTTTTTTATGACTTAAGTCGTTTTGTGAATACGGCCCCTGGAGGATTTTTTTTTAAAGGGAAATAAAGTCTGAAATTGTAAAATGGTCTGATTCCCATCTTGTGAATACGAAGTTACAACGATAATGTTGTCATGGAGCCAGACTAAAATTTGTCACCGGAAAATGTCTATTTAAAAAAAAAAAGTAACTGCGCATGTTCAGTGCATATCCTGCAAGCTACGTTTACTAAAGCCAAAGTTTGCCGTCTCCGGCTAAATATCCACTGCCTTTTTTTTTAATGTTTCGCTTTTGCTAGTGTGGCCGTTTGTTTTTACGGACAACGGACACATGACGGAAGTCAACCAAAACATTGCATGACTTTGTTATGCGTCAGTTATCAACCGAATCGGACTTTAGAAAAAAGAACTGGGCCACGAAATTAGACCTCCTGCACAAAGTCTATGGGCAATGGCAGAAAAAGTTAAACTTTAAGTATTTAAAAGAATTTTTGCACTCCTTAAAGGGTATATATATACATCATTTGCTTTTGCTGTAATTTTCAGAAATTGATTGAATTGGGGGGTTGGAAATATATAGCAAATATAGTTACACTGACTTTTTTGAGGTTTTGGGTTCGAAAATGCTATAAAAACCAAGAAAAACAATCATTTTCCTGTAGTCTGGTTCCCTGACTCCATATAAGAAGAAACAGAAAAGTTTACATACATTGGGGAATTGTAAGGTCAGGGAACCAGTCTAGCTGGCTTGTACCCGTTCATAGGTTTGTAATCGATTGCAAACAAGTGCGATGGTCAATTGGGGCCAGTATTTAAAAAAAAGCCAGTTTTTTTCCAAGGCTGATCGGCCGATCAGCGTTGGAAATTGATACAAAAATACCACTTTTTTTTTAAATGACAGTATACCAGGTGCCATGATTTTACAGGATGCTTTACACTGTCATTCACTAACAGTCCAGCAAGGTATTTCAAAATGATTTGGTAGTTTTATTTTTTGATGTTTGCAAATGTTGTATTTTCCCTTTAATAAATAGGCCGGCCTAGTGTTTCTTCATCAGATTTACAACTTTTGGTACTTTTCAGGTGAGGTCATATTAAGGAATATGAGTGGTGGCCCAGTATGGAATTCTTTCCAAAGAAGTGTTTAAATGTTAAATTGGCCTGCCTAGCTGTGAATCGGTTCCTTCTTTTATGTTAAGGCGGCAGATCATATAATAGCGCCCTCATGCGCGCATGTATGACTATGAGGGCGCTAAAAAAAAAGGGCGTTGAAAAACCTGGGAAAGAATGTATCAAGACCGCTCTTCTTTGGCTATGTAGGCCTACAAAGTCTATGGAGAGTCAAGTGCATTTTCAAATTATTTTCTAAGAAAATTTGAAAAGTTTCTCAGTTCCAGATTCATGTCTTTTCAACGTTTCTGTAATGACTGACCTTCGTTGAGAAAATGCATGATGAAAAAAGGGGTTTCAGGATGCAACATTCATCATTCCAAAACCTGTTACGGTTTCTGAAAAAAAATAGCAAAAAAATGCCAATGCATTAATGTTTTGACTTCACTGTTTGTCACTGGCCACAGTGAATCACGTCCTCGAATTTGTACATTTGTCACTTGCCGAAGTGCCTATATTTCATTTTTATTTTTTTTTATTTTTTTTTCCCGTAGGCATTTTGTGATCATTTTGAACAGTGCCACTGTACTTCATAACTCTTGCACCGTACTGGTAGTTGCAACAGCAAGTTTAAGCCATGTCGTCCCCAGGCTCCCAAACCAGAAGCAGCACAGCCAAAGCCCGGCTGGAAGCCGCCAAGAGTGGCAAGACCGACCCGGTCGCAGTCATCCAAGCTGAGCTGGACAACCTCATGGCCAAGTCCAGCAGTGAGTCCTCCAGCACCACGTCCCCCTCCAAAGCCGCTAAATCCGGCACCAGCACCACCGTTATCACTGCGACCAGCGAGAGCACGGTACCGAGCACCACGACACCGACCGAAGTCAGGGTCTCCTCGGCGGGAAACCCAACCCAAGTCATCACGCTGCCTCCCGGGTCCCCGGTGGGCAAGACAATACAGAGTATCGTCAAGCGCAGCATGCCGTCCACGACTACCAGTCAAGTCGTGACGAAGGTCATAATCACGCGGAATCCTGTCACGAAACAGCCCGTGTCCACTACAGCAGGGCTGACCACTGCGACGGTGACCATGATGTCCCCGGGAACGGCCAAGACGTCCGGAGCGCGGCAGCTGATCCAGCCGGGGTCCCCGATCAAATTCATCCCGATCACCCAGCCGGTGACGCAACAGGGTGTGGTCATTCCAAAAGGGGTGGTGATCACCACCACGTCACCCGCAAAACAGAACGCGACGAAAGTCGCGATCCCGGCTTTGAAGAGCCCGACGAAGGTTAGCGGGAGTACGACGCCGAAGAAAATTGCCCCGGCTCCCCAGACCATCATCGTCAAATCGTCTGCGGGACCAACACCACAACAGGTCTCTCTGACGTCTGTCTCAGGAGTAAAAACGGTGGCAATGGTTGCTAACCCTGTAAGTATAACGAGTCGTGGAGCATCTGAGATCACAATGGACCCTTTCTACATGTACATGTGCGTGTCAATCAAACTGTACACATTGACAGGAAGACCGTGACTTTTGGACAGGTTATCACCGTAGGGCAATAAAACTCATTCAAAAGTTGCATTCAAAGCGCGCCGGTTAAAATTTGCGTGTGGCGATTTGATGTTATGGACCGCTGGAGTGCTTCATAGTAGGTATTTTTTAGTGTAACTTGAGGGTTTTAACGTTCTAAAAGGATGGGAACAATGAACCACCTTCGACCAAAAAAGTGGCGTCTGACAATAAAGTGCCGTAACTTTAGGATTAAAATAACATCGCAGTCGTGTGTGCATGTTCGTAGTTTTTTGGGGGGGGTTTTGTTTTTTTCTTTTCGAATTTTCAAACCGGAAAAGCTATTCCAATATTTGGTGGATGATCGAATATTCGGTACAACCCTATCAGTAATGTCACTTAACCCTAACTCCCTAGGCCATTTTTGCCAGGAACCATCCTGAATCCTGCAAAATCTTTTGCAAAATTTTGCATGTTCAGATAAAGGATACCCAGCGCCTCAACCCTTCAAAATCGTCAGACAGTCCTGCCTCTCAAAATGCATTCATCCTCAGTCTTCCAAAATCTTCCTCCTTTTCAAACACCATTCATCCTCAATCCTATATTAAATCCTCATGTTTCTCAAACACCATTCATCCTCAATCCGCAAAAATGCTCCAAAACCACCAGGAGGATTTTGGAGGATTGGGGTAAATTGACGTCGCCGAATAATTCTGTAAAATTTGTACATCTTTCTTTTTCCAACCCAAGTCAACAAACCCACCTCAGCAGCCCAAGACAATCCAGATCAAGCCAGCGGTACAGGCTCAGCCAAAGGTCAGCACGTCCAGCATCGTAACCACAAGCACAGCAGTTGTGACCCCGGCTGCAACAGCAACCGCCACAGTGACCACAGCAAGTGCAGCGGCAACCACCGTGCAGTCCGTGCAAGTCCCGGGATCCAAGTTCTCTTACGTGAGGCTTGTGACAGTGACGGCGTCAAGTGCGTCCAACACTCAGGGTAAGTAGTTTCACGAGTTTAGGAAGTTGTCTTAACCCTAACCCCCTAGGCCCTCTGGCCAGGATGCAACCTCAATCCTGCAAAATCCTCCAATTGCCACCAAGCACAAATTGGATTCAGCCTCAATCCTCCAAAATCATCCGTTATTTCTTGAATTTAGTCTGTGGAGGGTGACCACTACGTCAAACCTCCAAAATCCTCTGCCAGTAACTGCTATGGTTTGAGGCAGTGCAAATGGCGTTTAGAAGCAGTGCGGATGAAATAAGAGAAAAACACAGGGATGATTTATGCATGGCTGAACATAACCAATGCAGGATATGGCCTACTGGCTTGACGTAATGTATCCTCCACAAAAAAAGCTATACATCTTTGCCATTCATCCTCAATCCTCTAACTTCATCCAAAACCGGCAGGAGGATTTTGGAGGATAGAGGAGGGTTAGGGTTAAATGTCATGGAAATTGTCATATTTCAGGAACCCTGCTCTCAGCTCTTGCAAAACTTCTCAGTGATAATTAGTAGAGAAAATTAATTGTGGTTGTGTAGGTTGCTGAAGGACACAAGCATAATGATCTCTATGTTTGAGGACACAGTAAGTGTCCTGATTTTGTGAAATCACGTAAAGTAAATTTAAAAACCTGACGCGGTTAAAAACTTGATCTATTTGTTTATTTTGAAGCTAAGCCAGTGGTCACGACAGCTAAACCTATCGCCCCAGCGACAACCGGCTCAGTCCACAGCGTTGTGCGGACGATACCCACACCAAACCCTGTCAAGGTCAATGTACCCATCGCTCCAGCACAGGTAAAGTTTGGGAGATTTTTATTGAAGATGTATTTCCTCACTAGCTTTACCCTGCCCGACAGAAAGTGAACCACGTTTAAAAGCTTTACCCTGCCCGACAGAAAGTGAGGCTGTTTTGCCCTGGAAATTTGGAGTTGATGGGTCTTGTTACATTAGGTAGGGTTATTATTTTGTCAAGTGTTGGATGTTACTGCGTGTAGAAGGTTTTTTAGCCAAAATACCCCGAAGGGTTAGGGTCAAGCAAGTTCGCAGTAAAATGCCATAGTTAAGTGTTCCGTTGCTGCATCCAAAATCAATCAGGTGACTGTTTTTAATGGTTACGAGTTCCTTTTGTTAAAGGGAATGTACATCATTGGCTTTTACTGTAATTTTCAGAAATGAACTAATTGAGGGGTTAGTGTAATAGATAAAATATTGTTTCACTGACATGTTTGATGTTTTTTGTTCGAAAATGCTGGAAAAACCAAGAAAAACAAAAATGTTCAAGTAGTCTGGTTCCCTGACTCCACTAAAGATGCAATGGATCAATTTATATCTGCCAAAAAATTGTAAGGTAAGGGAACCAGTCTAGCTGGCCTGAACCCGTTCATGAAGATGCAACCAATATCAAACCAAATTTGAACTGAAAAAAAAAATGGTAAATTTGGAGCAGTAGTTGAAAAATAGTTAGGCTTTTCCAACGGTGGTCGGCCGACCACCGTTGGAAATTAATACAAAAATACTAGTTTTTTTGAAAATGACTTCACACCAGGTGCCATAATTTTACAGGATGTTTTAAACTGTCATTTACCAACATCCTGGTAAGGTATTTCGTAAAAATTTGGTAGTTTTGTTTTTCGATGTTTGCAAATGTGGTATATTCCCTTTAATTTGATATAGCCATGCGTTGACTGGGGGTGATCGATATGCCAGCTATACCTACATGTACCAGTTACCTCTTTTGTCTGTTGACGGAATTTGACTAGTCACAGTGTTAACACGAATGTGATGTGACTGCTGTGTACTAGTCTGTAAAAAATGCACAGCAGAGGAAGTGGAAGAAAGTTTTGACTGTCTGTGACTGATCGAACAATAGGAGGGTTGCGCGGTTACAATTTCAAAATATGTTTCTTTGGCGTTTCTTTTGTTAAAACATCTGAGCTATCCAGCCTCCATATTAGTCAGCAATATTTGCTTGTTTTGGATGTCTTCTAATTACAATTACAATGTCTGTAATTTTTGTAGCATGTATTTTTTTCTTCTTTGTTCTTGGTCCCTGCTTTGACGGTTTTAAAAATTGGTTCTTGCAGAAAATCCAGGCGAATAGGAGTAGCACCGTTCAGCCCGTTTCAGTGGCCGGCACTTCCCAGAACCGCATGATCATGCCCGCCAACACCCAGCTGAAGATCATCAATCCACTCACGGGCGAGACCAAGTTCGCCTCGTTCCCGCCTGGTACTACGCTCCTAGCGCCCAGCGGTAACATCCTGCAGAACTTTGCCATGGTGCCCATGGTGCCACAGGTTGGTCACCAGTTTACTATAAATGGGTATATAACAGACACATATTGACTGGCATTGAGGTCACTAATGTACTAGTGCCTGACCAAGTATGCGTCCTTCCTGGCTGGTACTACGCTCCTAGCGCCCAACGGTAACATCGTGCAAGCATTTGCCATGGTGCCAGATTTGCCATGGTTACAGATGTAATATACCCATACTTTATGTGGGGATAAAAAAAATATGCACATTTTGACTGGCATTCATTCGTTCATACAAACATTTATTTCAATATTGTTGATTATTACACAAAATGAACAATGATTCGATGAAAAGATAACACTAATGAGAAACTGAGTAAGGAACAAACCTACAAAAATGTAAATAATCCACAAATCTACGACTTGTTAACAAATAATAAATTATAAAAACAGCAATATGGTGGCATGCGCAGAAGCCAAAGGCTTATATTGCCATGCCAGGACAAACAAACACAAACAATTTACAAACATGAGAGGACAAACAAGAAACAAAGACAAGAACATTGAGAAGACAAAAGTATTGAGGTCAATAGAGCATGTCTATGCAGCCAAGGGACTGTAAGTGAGAGAAGGACCTACTTCACGAGGCCCAAGACTATGGTAATTGGGTCCCTCTTGGGGTCAAGCCGCACCCCCAAGACTACAGTCCCCTCCCATAACATGAATTTTCATCGGTGTCTTGTTTCACACTTGATACCCAAGTCAAACCTGCCTCAATGCCTAACTACATCTCAATGGCACCATCTGGGGGGATCCCTCAAGCCGCACCTCCAAGACTACAGTCCCCTCCCATAACATGAATAATCATCGGTGTCTTGTTTCACACCTGATGCCCAAGTCAAACCTGCCTCAATGCCTAACTACACCTCAATGGCACCATCTGGGGGATCCCTCAAGCCGCACCCCCAAGACTACAGTCCCCTCCCATAACATGAATAATCATCGGTGTCTTGTTTCACACCTGATGCCCAAGTCAAACCTGCCTCAATGCCTAACTACACCTCAATGGCACCATCTGGGGGATCCCTCAAGCCGCACCCCCAAGACTACAGTCCCCTCCCATAACATGAATAATCATCGGTGTCTTGTTTCACACCTGATACCCAAGTCAAACCTGCCTCAATGCCTAACTACACATCAATGGCACCATCTGGGGGGATCCCTCAAGCCCAACCCCCAAGACTACAGTCCCCTCCCATAACATGAATAATCATCGGTGTCTTGTTTCACACGTGATACCCAAGTCAAACCTGCCTCAATGCCTAACTACACCTCAATGGCACCATCTGGGGGGATCCCTCAAGCCGCACCTCCAAGACTACAGTCCCGTCCCATAACATGAATAATCATCGGTGTCTTGTTTCACACCTGATACCCAAGTCAAACCTGCCTCAATGCCTAACTGCACCTCAATGGCACCATCTGGGGGGATCCCTCAAGCCACACCCCCATGACCACAATCCCCTCCCATAACATGAATATTCATCAGTGTCTTGCATTCGTCACAGGTTATACCCGAGCCCAAACCTGCCTCAACGCCTAACTACGCCTCCCTGCCACAATCAGGGGGATTCCTCAAGCCACACTCCACGACCCCAGTCCCTTCCCATAACATGAATATTCATCAGTGTCTTGTATTCTTCACAGGTGATGTCACAAGCCAAACCTGCCTCAACGCCTAACTACGTCTCCTTGGCACCATCTGGGGGGATCCCTCAAGCCGCACCCCCACGACCACGGTCCCCACCCCCTCCAAGTCGTGTTGTCAATGGGTAAGAAAATAGCCAGTACAGTGTAGGTCATTCACGGAAGATTGTCGACATTTGAGTGCCGTTTCCTTAATCGACTGTCATAGCAGTTTGTGACAAATTAGATTACTTCAGAGACCCTAAATGTAAAAAAAATATGCAAAACAGAATAAAGCCACTTCTTTCACATACAATTAACATTTGCTTTTGCTGTAATGTTCAGAAATGGACAGATTTGAGGGTCAGTATTTTATAGCAAATATTGATACACTGACCTGTTTAAAGTTTTGTGTTCATAGATGCTGAAAAAACCAAGAAAATATGCTTTTCTTGTAGTCTGGTTTCTACGAAACAGCAATTTATAGACGTCAGGGAATTGTCAGGTCAGGGAACCAGACTAGCTGGCTTGCGCCCATTCACGTATGTGTAACCGATTGCAAACAAAATGTGGACTGAATTTGGTAATTTGGGGGCAGTATTTGAAAAAGGACAGGTTCCAGCGATGGTCAGCCGACCATCGTTTGAAAATTGATAAAAAAATCCACTTTTCTTGAAAATGACAGAGCACCGGGTGCCATTATTTCACAGGATGCTTGAGACTATTATTAAGGTATTTCATAATAATTTGGTAGTCTGTTTTTTGATGTTTACAAATGTTGTATATTACCTTCAAACTGAATGACACCTAACCAGCAACCTTATCTTATTGTCTTTCTAGGAGGCGCTCCGCTCCGGTAGATTCTGAACATCGACCGCGCAAACCCTGCAACTGCACAAAATCACAGTGTCTGAAATTGTAAGTATGCAACCACTGAAAAATCTCAGTCACTCTGAAATTTGAATCCTTTTTTCAGACAGATGATTTCAGGAACTAGAAATCCATATCTTTGAGCAACACATGTTGTTGTCCATGAATTAGGACAAATAAAAGACACATTAACGAAAAATCTGCTAATTCATCAAGAAGTGATAACATAAAACCAAATGTGATGTGGGCTTACTAAAAATTATTTTATATTTTTGCCAAACCACCATGTGTTTGACAGAAAATCATGCAGAGCGAATTAAGAATGATTAAACCCCCTTTGGGTTCCTAAGAACTACCCTGCTAAATCCAACAGGGTCCAACGGTTACTGCCTGCTCAATCCAACAGAATCCGACTGTGCCTAATGTTCAGTTGTCTGCTGGATCCAACAGAGTCCAACTTGGCGTTATTTATCAGTACCCAACAGAATCCAACTGTGAATGTGTACATGAATGTTTGTACAAGTGGTTTACTGCTCAATCCAACGGGCTCCTGATATATATAGTTGGATCCTGTTGGATACAGCAGGGTTATTGAGTACCACTTGCATCTGAGTACTTTGACCCGAGCAGTGGTACCCGAGTCCAAGTCCTTGAACCTTCGAGTATAAGTTTGTGAAGCCGAGTCCGGGTACTAGGATCTCAAAGTACAAGAACTTGATGGAGTACTAAATGAAAAACAATGAAAATCTTGAGTAAAGAGTGGAATCTGAAACCACCAATTCAGCAACATGGATTTTATGGACTACTTTTGAGCAAGACTTCTTGAGAGCCAATCCTGCCACACTGCAAGTGAGGAGATTTTTTCTTTCAAAACTAATTTACTTGATTTTTTCCCCGAGTCCTTATAATCGAGTATGAGTACTTTGATGGAATACGATATTGAACAGTGAAGTCTTAAGTGAGTAAAAAAAAAAAACGGAACCCAAACCCCAAAAAATATATTTCATATTTAAAAAATTATGTAGCACCAAAAATAATAATGACTGGAAAGCCAATTTCATAAACTACTTTTAGATGAAAAAAGTACTGAAATTGCTCAATCCGTTCAAAGTATATCACCGTTTAAACGCAATGACCCTAAAACCTCTTTCATCCAAAAATACGATTTCAAGAATCGTCGTCACAATTGTCTTCAAACATCACCAGCGATAAAACCTCAGTTTAAAAGATCAAAATGTTTAACAAAGTCCTTTTGAAGGCTGGTCTCTTAAAAAAAGTAGATTTTATAAATCATATTGTTTGCCTAATCAGGGTTGTTTTGATATTATGTACTACAGTTGGTGATAGTTATTGAAACAAGTATTCTGTGTCATTTTCTTTGTTATTCCAAACAGTCAAAACACACAATAAATTGCATTTTTTTTTGACGAAACAGGTTTTAGGGTCATTGAGTTTAAATGGTTATATTCTTTGAACGGATTGAGCAATTTCAATATTTTTTTCATCTAAAACTAGTTTCTGAATTTGGCTTTCCAGTCATTATTATTTTGGTGCTACATATTTTTTTCAATATGAAATATATTTTTGGGGGTTTGGGTTCTGCTTCTTTTGACTCACCCTGTACTTTGCTTCTCAAGTACGAGTATTGTGAGTTTTAGTCTGAGTATTTTGATATTTGAGTATGAGCGCAAGTACACTACCTCTATCCTTCCTTCTTCCCCTTTGCTGCAAGGTACTGCGACTGCTTTGCCAACGGCGAGTTCTGTAACAGCTGCAACTGTAACAACTGCTACAACAACCTCGACCACGAGGATGACCGAGCCCGAGCCATCAAAGCGTGCCTGGATCGTAACCCTAACGCCTTCAAGCCCAAGATTGGCAAAGGGCGTAACGGAGAGCTGGACCGTAGGCATAACAAGGGGTGTAACTGCAAGCGCTCAGGGTGTCTCAAGAACTACTGCGAGTGTTACGAGGTGAGGTAGCAATGTTGTAGTCGAATCCATTGCAAGTCCAAGAAAGTCAATTTATGAATCCATCACTGGTCCAATCATAAGTCCAGTCACAAATCCAGTCATTAGTTGAGCGCTGTGGTCCAGTGGTTACGCTGTTCGACTCATGTGCCGTGGCACATAGGTTTGAATCCTGACGGGGAACATGGTGCTTGTGTTCTTGGGCAAGACACTTTACTACAATAGAGGCCAGAATGCGCTGATCTTGAGCTGGTGCAAAAACTCCAAAGACCTTTGGTATAAAGTGCTATTATAAGCACCAAATTAATATTATTAAATCAATCACAAGTCAATTTACAAGCCCAGTCACAAGTAAATTCACAAGTCAAGTCCATCACATTTCCATCACAAGTCAATTTACAAGTTCAGTCACAAGTCTATTGAAAAGTCCAATCACAAGTCGATTCACAAGTCCATCGCCAGTTCTGTCACAAGTCAATTGATAAGTCCATCACAAGTCAAGTCAAACATCAGTTCACAATTTCGTAACAAGTCCAGTCACAAGTCCATCAAAATTGGGTCACAAGATCAATTCACATGTCCGGTCACAGGGGATGAGCAATAACAAGGGAATTTGTCAAAGTTAAAATTAGAGTAAATCATTTGTCATTTGTGTGCAATTATTTCGTTTGAAGCAACAAAAGTGCTCAAAATCTAAAGACCGGTGCTTAACAACTAACCTGATGGCGTTTCAGCTCAGTGAATGCTGTATATTCCGAGAAAACAATATTCTAGGATCTCAATTTCAATTCAAAAGTTGCCGAGTCATATTTTGAATTGCGGCCAAACTCAGCATTCGGGACAGGTTCTCATTCGGCCAATTGCACGGCCAATTGCAGCTATGTGATGTCACGCACTGAACCGACAAATAACAGCAACCGCGTGGGCATGTGCGTAAGGTCAACGCTTTCACGCTCCCATTCATAGATTCGCAAAATTTCACACCAACGCAAATTTCCAAAAATGCGTCACTTGATTCATCTTTGGAAATGGCCTCCTTCTATTAATTTCTTCAAAATGACAGCATGCCAGAAAGAATCATTTCACAGGGAGTCTAGTGTCATTACTATCATTAAACCAAGTAAGCTTTTTAAAAATAATTTGGTCACTTACCTTTTGGATAGCTGCAAATGACCTACTCTACCTTGAAATAACTTGTGATGTAGGACTGGATGACTTATGATGACTTGCGGTGGACTCAACTGCCATGTGTCTTGCATACTCACATAATTCTTTTCAGTCGGACATCAACTGAAAAGTGTATGTTCCGTTTTTCACAGAGAAATACATCAGCAAAACAACCGTCAAGTCTGAGTCCTTTTTAGACTTGGTGCCAAGTTGGTAATTGTTTTTCGTACGGTAACTGGTTACTGGCTCCACGCACACAAAATATAGCTGTAGTTGCAATGCATGTAGTCGGGTTCCCAGACCAAATGATGCTGACTATTTCTGATAAAATTACCGAATACGTTTTCAGTTTTGTACACAACATATAGGAGTATTTTGAATCGCTAGCGAATTCTATGCGAGCACTCTGATTGGTTCAGATTCCAGAGCGTATTCTAGGCCGCCACGGAAGATCGTTCTCATTACTTCGAGGGTTTGTGTTGTGTAACATTACAAAATTCATTAAAGGGCACACACGACTCAAATAAATCAAGTTAATCATAATGATACATTTTATTTCTATACACAATTGACCAAGCTAAGTGTATTGGTCGTTAAAACGTCGCGAGATCTGCAAACATGGTTCTGCATGCGAGATTTGCAAACGTGATGCCCCTGACGTATTGATTAGAACTCCCAATATAACGAAATGAATGAGTCCTCATTTGTATAGTGGTGCGCGATTGGATCTCACCGCAAAAATGCCCTGCATATGTGTTGCGCTGCTTGCATATATGAATAATGGTGCGAGAATGTAATCGTCAAGTCGTTAGATTTGTCGCAACCCGGCCGATTACGTACTAGTCTTATACCAGCCGCGCCGATGTAGTTCAGCTGAAATGGACAAAATACAACTATCTAATGACTTGTCATCAAGTCTGAGTTCTTTTAAGAAGAATCACACAGGAGCTTTTTGTTAACAAAGTGGCCATTTTTTTTGGCACCATGGATATATGACCTTTCAACCTTGACCTTTCACATTCAGGCCAAGATCCTATGCTCCAACAACTGCAAGTGCGTGGGCTGCAAGAACTTTGAGGAGAGCCCCGAGCGTAAGACCCTGATGCATCTTGCCGACGCAGCGGAGGTGCGCGTTCAGCAACAGACTGACGCCAACACCAAGCTACAGTTCCAAGACTTCCCGTCCCGGCCCGCGATAGTCAACGATTCTGGAAAAAGGTCAGATTCCCTGACTTTGGTTTATGTGGTTCAATACAGACAGGGTTTCGCTGATGAAAACATGAAAATATTTCGTGCTTGGTGCGTGTTGGCAGTACCCCAAATTCTAGGAACAATTCAGTTTCAAGAAGTTAGGTCTAGAATAAGTCTAGAACCCTCCTTTTGTCTGAAGAGTCACATACAGTTAAAAATCCAATCCCATTCCTCTGCTATGCCAATACATACAGGCTTGTCACCGAAGTTAGATCACATTTCTTGTAAGCAATGTGACTAGCCAAATTCCATCAACAGACAAAAGCAGGCAACTGGTTAGTACAACTGGCTTATCAATCATCTACGTTTAAGGCAAAGCTGTATCCACTTACGTAAACAGTCACAGCCAGTCGATCCTGCTTCATGTAGGTAAGGGATTCCTGCAGAAAACAAAACAGTCACTTGATTGAATTTTACTGCTGAGAGTGGCTTTGTTCAATTTGTCAGCCAGAATTTAATATCTAGCAGGCACCATTTTGAGCCGATCTGTTGGTTCGCTATAGGCAAAGAACTAATGCTCTTTAGTCTGTGCAACGATCGTATGAGTGCGGTGCCACTGCCTAATGGCTTCTAATAAGCAAGTTCGGTATTTCAAGTGCGCATGCGTACAGTAATCTGTGACACAGGTCATTCAGGATAATCTAACAATCATCAAAGGCACATGAACGCACAAGGAGATGGTTCCACGATGAGCATAACATCACGTCATTGATTTTATCCCAAATGACCTTTAACCTGAACGACTTCATGAAGTGGCTTATTGTGTACACGTATGTTACATTTGTGTATTGTATGATTGCCTGAGTAGGCAGTTTTAGAAGTAAATAAAAAAAAGATTGGCCTTAAAAGTAGTAAAAGAGAACTCTACTGTAACGAACTCCACATGAACGCGCAAGGAGACGGTTCCACGATGAGCATAACATCGCGTCATCGATTTTATCCCTGCTTAATATTCATAAGTCATTCATTGCGCTAATAGCGCGTGCTATTCACAATGTTTTCGGGCCAACGTACGCCGGCGTACGTTTACACGTGCGTACATTGTGATTGCAAATCATGAAATCTCGCAAAAGTCTTCATTTTTCAACCGGCGATTTGGACCAAACATTAGAAGTCTCCTGCACGTGTTTCACATGAAAATGAAGCGTATACTTTCCTCTATCTACTAAGCCTTGCCATTTGTTTCGGCCTTTTTTAAGAATCGAATGTACACCTAAAAACTATCAGCCCTTGATTTTGTTGATAAAAAATATGATTTTGTTTGACGGGCCATAGCAACACTTTATATTTGTCAAAAGCAGTTATTTTTGTTATCGAAATAAAGCACACGATTTCAACTTTTCACTTATTTAGCCATCTTGGCCAAACAGTGCATATATCGAGGCACTTTTTGTGTTTTTCTGTAGTCTCGAATAAATCTTGTAAAATCTCGCGTACGCTTTTGGGCCATGCTAGCTTGACCTCGGGACGAGAAACAGAGGTCAAACAGGGCTGTATGCGTGACACAACTACTGACTGTATTTTAAAAAAAAAAGATTAGCCTTAAAAAGTAGTGAAGTAGAACGTCACTGTAACAAACACCACTATATCAAATATTTGTGGAGTCCATAGTCATTTGTGGAGCCCGTTGTGTTTGTTATGGCAAACTTTTACTGTGTGCAGTTTTTGACATCTTGATTTTGTACGTTTGGCTGGTATCCACTCTGCAGGTTACCATTTTCCTTCATCACCAACGACGTCGCCGAGGCAACCTGCCAGTGCCTTCTAGCGCAGGCCGAGCAGACGGAGCAGAAGAGGACGAGTCAGGCCAAGGCAGAGAAACTCATCCTTGAGGAGTTTGGGCAGTGTCTGCGACAGGTCATCAATTCAGCTGGCAAAACCAAAGGTAGAGTAAAAATATAACATCATATTGACCCTAGCTCCCTAGTGTCTTTTACTAGGAACTGGACCACGTCCATCAAAATCCATCGATCACTGTGCGTCTAATTCAGAACTGTACATGACATAATGGAATCCACCACTGACGCACTGGTTGACATTCATGGACTTGCTACACATGGCTTTTATCACAATAGCAGTACAGGAAGCTAGGCAAAATCAATCGGATACCCCTAGCACTGCTTCAGGCCTTCAGGCCAAGTCCATCATACTCCATCAATATTTAGTCACGCCAGGCCTTCTGGACCAGGTCCCCCAAAATCCACCAAAATGGGGGGATGGATTTTGACAGAGTTGGGGTGGTTAGGGTTAATGCATTTTTATAACGGGTGCATATCCACCAAAATTGTCAAGTCCGATCATTATGACCCTGCAGACGATTTCACGAAACTTTACGCAATGGCATAAGTCCACATGCGACACAATTTATTGCGCAAGTTGTGCAATATTTCACGCCGTTCAACATATCAGTTATGACAATTTCACAAAAGTTTCATAGTGCGTAAGTCTGCGACTTGCGTTACAAATTATGGCGTAACTTGCGCAATCATTTGAGGTGGTGTAAGTTGTGGCGTAGCGACTGAAAATGACTAATTTTAACATCAAATCGTGATCGTCATGGAGCCTGTTATTGAACAACTTATCAAGGTTGATACAAGACACTCACAGCTTTGTGTTGGAAGTAAAAGAATTGCTATTTTTTCTCGTGACAGAGTTTTAAAGTTGCCGCACGATTCCGAAGAAGTCGGACAAAAATATTTTCAAAGTGGCGGGCAGAGGTGACTCAACGACTGTTTCATGAATGAACAAAATCATACACAAACAGCCGTCGTAAATGCTGTTATTATCCTTGTCCAAGATGTTGAGATTATTTAAAACGTTGCCAGCTACGCCAAGTTTTGAGAAATCGATTGCAAGTTTATTGCCTTCTAGAAACACCACCATTTAACTTTTGATTTGCCCCCCTCCCCTACAGGCGTTGCTTCCTGAGCGATGTGATGGACCTGTGAGGGCGCCGTTCTCTTCCCATTGCGCATCCTTGTGATCGTTGTTTTCGAAGGAAACTTTAGATTACAGCAGGGACGGAGCATAGCTTTGTATGTATCGGAGTATTTTATGTAACATTGACAAATAACATCAGAAGCCTATAATGACAGTCTAGCATTAGATTCTTCCATAAACAAAACACGTATATACACTGACTTGTTCAATGTAATAATCATGCTTTTCAATTTCAAATCGTTGTAAATAACATGTTTAATAATAAAAAAACAAACACACTAACTACCCATAAGCAATAGTCGATATTAACCAATGTACTTACCAAGAATTCATTGTGAATAATCTGTACAAAGTGTTATGAAAGTACATGTATAGAGCTGTCAATTGTTTTGTATTTTTAACCTCTTCAGGGGCGGGGCCTGGTATTTGTTAAGGGGGGGCCAACAGTCTGTAGATGTCTTGCAGAGGTGTATGAGCGAAAGTGGGGTTTCTTTTTTTTTTGCAGAACAGTAAAGAGGAGGATTTTGGAGGATACGGGAAATTTGTTGGGTTTTTTTACAAAAAAAGGACGATGTAGTTTTAGTAAATGTTGTGACTTCGCACGGCACTGCTAAGCACAAAAAATTTGCTTAGCACAAAAAGACGTCTGGCTTTATATAAAAGCAGGTTACCAGCCAAAACTCCACTTGATGTATATTGCTTGTGATTAGTATTCAGCTGTTATTTGCTTAGCATGAAAATGGAGTTTTGGCTGATAACCTGCTTTTATAAGCCAGACTTTTTTGGTGCTTAGCAAATTTTGGTGCTTAGCAGCGCCGTGAAATTGGGCCCAGTTGCCTTACTAAATTTTGCTAAAGTCGCAATGAGCTCAATAAAAAAAAAAATTGTTGAGACTTCAAATAAAATCGATTTTGGGGTCCACTTGATCTTTTCCGCTGTCCGGCCACCGTATTTGTCAGTTTCTTGGAATGAACAATGCATGCGTGTGAGGTATTTCCCACCACTGACTCTGCTCCACGAGCAGGGTCTGTGGTGGCTGACCCGGTTGAGCCCCAAGAACGACGTCTGAGCTAATAGAACGGCACGGGGCTAACCTGAATCGACCCGGGTGAGCTAATCGAACACACCGATAGAACGCCAAAGATTAACTACTTTATTAAGTCTATTAAAGCATAGAGCTAGGACTCAAGGATTTCGAACTCCAAGACATCAAAAGTAAAAGGATGGTCGCCGTGCTCGAAAGCAACAATAGTAAGCACCTGGACCCAGCTTGCTCAGTTGCTCACTACGCTAATCTCGACACAATAGAGATCCGTGCTCACTAATGCTAGAAGAAAGAGTTTGCATTGCTTTGTAGACAATACCATGGTAAATACGCATGCGCAGTTGTCATATATTGCCAAAAAATGAAAGATTTTGAAGTGTTTGTCCGCAGTTGGATAATACTGGCTAACAATGTGGTCAACATCACTGAAACAATCGTGACGAACAAAATGCTCTATACCTTTAGTATGAAAACTTGTATGAAAAAAAATCACATTTCCTAAATGATATATTGCCAATTAAAATGTCCCAAAAGACATGATAACTTATCTTGAAAAAACACAATTTATCTTCAAATTACACGGACAGATAACGCTTTCAAGGACCAACAACTGCACATCGATAAGTTGAATTCATAACTCACATCTAACAACTGCGCAGTTGTTAAAACCTTTCTTGTTGTAAAACATATTTTTCAAAAAAAACCAACGATGTGACATGACTTATATTATGCAGCATAATCAACCTCCCTATAATATAGGGAGGTTGATGGTTACCAACTAAAAAGGCGGTGGCGATCATCGTGTTCAAAGGCCGCTTGCAGTCACCCAATGAATGATCCAGGCTTGTGGTCACAGTGCTTTAGCTATGGACATTCCCGAGGGATTGGAATGTTAATGGTCAAAATGTAAATCGCCCAAGAGTTCTGACTCCTTGGGTCCTAGCTCTATGATTAAAGCAATGCCCAGTAACATTTGAGCCGACATATAAGCCTGCTGCATGCAAACAGTAACGAGTCTAACTGCATCACTGTAGAAATGTATTTTCCTTTCTATCGCAACATTATCGCATTCAAAATCAGAAAAATACGGACCCATTAAAAACATGAAATATATTCCCTAGTAAAATTATTCGTTGACTAATCATCAAGTATTATCAAAGATATGGTCAATTTTTTTTAATAATTGAGAGGAGGCTTTTTCCCAGACTCTTTTGATACCTGTAAATAGAAAATGACTTTTTCTTTAATGTAAAGGCATTTGATGTATGCACCTACTGTGCATGTATTGAATGTATGTAAAATGTTGTTAGGGTTTTTCCTTATTTAACTGTTTTTCTTTGTTTAACTGTGGGATCATCATTGAAATTTAATTTCAAATTTTTAATATACGATTAGTTTCTTTTCTGTCACTATCACTTGTTTTTCATTTATTCATCTGTTGTTTATTGTTTATGCTTACTTTTGCTTGACTTATTTTTATTGTTTCGGCAGTTTTCTTTTCTGTTTGTTGTTGTTTTTGTTTGTTTGTTTGTCTGTGTTTTCAGGTTTTTCTTCATCTTTTTTCCTCTTTCCATTACAAACTGTTTTCAATCATGATCCCTGAAGTGTTAAAGAACAAGTTATTTGGTTAGTGTTATGTGAACGGTGTCATAAACAATGAAATAAGGTCAGGACGCATGGTTAGCATTGTGACTATGCAGTACAATTTGTTTAGGTACACCATTTGTAATGTTGTTTATGTTGTAGTTACCTAATCAGCCTGAAATCGTAAACACCTCGCCCTAAGAAAACATTTTAAGAAACATCCCTCAAAATGTGATTAATTAAAGACACATACATGTAGGATCATTTGCATTTATCCCAAATGTAACCTACTGAATACTATCAAATACTTGAATTAAAGGTATAGTCCTGCATTTGTAATTTGTGCATTTTGTTCGTTTGAAGCAACAAACGTGCTCAAAATCTAAAGAAGGGTATTGAACAACTAACCTGATGAAGTTTCAGCTCAGCTTCAGCTGTATATTCCGAGAAAAACAGCATTCTAAGATCTTGATTTCAAATCAAAAGTTGCTGAATCATCTTTTGAATTGGGCCTGAATTCAGCGTCCGAGACACGTTCTCAATGAGCCGATTGCAGCTACCCGATGTCGCGCACTGATCCGACGAATTATAGCAACCGCGCGCGCGTGTGCCAATGCTTGCGCGCGCTTCGCTGCAAAACAAAACGAACTACTAATTTAAATTTCCTACGGTGCGTCTTAAGAAGCACCGTTGGAAAGACCTTTTGTTGATTTCTTCAAAATGACAGCTTTCCAGAAAGAATAATTTCTCAGGGAGTTTAGTCTCCTTACTATCTTTCAACCAAGTATGTTTTTCAACAAGAATTACGCCATTTACTTTTTGGATAGCTGAAAATGATGGACTCCAGCTTTAAAGCTTGCAGTGGTACTAAACATTCCGAAATTATTCCATCTGGCATGTTGTTATTTATAGAAGAAATCAAGAAATGTAGGTTATTTCCAACAATCAGTCAGTTTAAGGATTTTTGGAAGTAAAGGAGTGCTATGGCCTCGTGGTTAAGGGCACTGATTCGTGGTCTGCGGGTAAAGCTGCAGGTTGTGGGTTCGAGTCCTGGCGGGGTCAAGGTGCGTGTGCCCTTGGGCAAGGCACTTTGT
The DNA here is from genome assembly GCA_029964075.1 of Patiria pectinifera. NCBI lineage: Eukaryota > Metazoa > Echinodermata > Asteroidea > Valvatida > Asterinidae > Patiria > Patiria pectinifera. The sequence goes on along the minus strand of CM057136.1, from coordinate 7,828,492 downwards.
CACTCATTGCTTCTCTCAACCCAGGAGTAGATAGGTACCTGTGAGGGCAAAGATGGTAATTATTGTGATTGAATTAGCTTGCTTGCGCCTAACAGGCTGCATTGAGCTGTATACTCCCCAGGGAGCTGAGATGGTATGGAATGTTTAGTTAGCCCAGTGATTAGGGGTAATAATAATGTAAAGCGTTTTGATCTTAGTTGAAAGCGCTATATAAGAACCTGTTATTATTTATGGACGAAATCGTGTTTTGTGATCAAAAAGTTGTGCATGTTTGTTTGTTTTTTGCTATTTTCTCGAAACTACAATGTAATACCCACTGAACTGAAACTTCATCAGGTTAGGTTTTCAACTTTCTTTTTTGGATTTTGCGTGGTGTTATTATTGCAAACAAACAAAATGCATGAAGTAAATGATCCTGTTTGCCTTTAAGATGGTATATTACAATTTGAAAAAGATGTCTCTAAAACATATACCTATATCAACCGATTTCCTAAGACTGGTTCCATTGTTCAAAAATATCGTTACCGGTGCATGGTTGTGTACATGTATACTACTTTATAATCTGCCACTTTCGACTAGGCGTGCTCTAGGGGTGCACACCGGTAAATAAGCCTAAATCCATCCGCCGAGCTTATGAATAAAAGTTATACCCTCAAAATATTCTATATTAGAGAGTTCTGGGAGCCATAACATTGGGGAATTGAAGAGATATGGCAATGAACCTCTGGCCCGGACTCGGGGCTTCCAATTCTGAGCATTTTGGATACAATTGGGCTTGAAAGTGGCGCTATTTTGCCATGTTGTGGAGGGATCGTTTTTCAAGATGGCTGCCGTTCCGCTTTGGGGAAAAAAGGGGTCGTCTTCTTTGGGCGAGAATTTCTCGAAAAGTCAATAGTCAACCCACCAAAAAATGAAAAGAAATTGAAAGACGACATGTCGATCATCATTTTTCTGTGCAGCTTAAATACCTGTGAGAGTTCTGAGTATTTTTAAAAGAATTTTGAAGTATGGGCATTTAGCACTAGTGTCTATGGGAATTTATTTGCAGGGTTGCATCCCTAGTGTCGATACAGCGCTGGAGATGATGGCGGAAGGCGCGTGCTGCAGCAGAAAGCTTCTAAAGGAATGCAGGATCACCCCTGATGTCATTGCACACCTCCTCGATTGTTTGGCGCAACACACGATCGAGGAGATGTGCAATGACATCAGGGGTGATCCTGCATTCCTTCAAAAACTTTCGGCCGCAGCACGCGCCTTCTGCCACCGTCTCGAGCGCTGTATCGACATTCTGAAAGTATTTTTTTCGTATGGCGTTTAAACCTAACCCTCTTGCACAAAGCTGATGAAAGTCGCTCCATAAAATTTGTCATGCCATGTTTACATGATCTGAAATTTTGGTTTAATTCCATTGGTAAACAGAGTTATTTAGGATCAAAAGTAGGACATTTTGTTTTGACACGTAGTATTAGGTGAAGGATTTTCGGTATTAATTGTTTGTTTTCAACCACAAACAAATTCCAGCCCAATTTCAAAGTACATAAAGCTTGGAGAAATATAGTTACCACAATTCCTTGAGACGAAAACCAATATAATTTAGAAAAAAAAAATGGGGAAAATCCGTGTTTTATATTTTAAGCCATTATGGTGTTTTGTTGTCTGTAAATGGGCATTGTATGTTAATAACATTTTAGTTGTATGTACATGAAATAGACGTTTGTCATACTGTAAGCGAGAGGCGATGGTACAGTATAAACTGATTGAAAATTAAAATAATACATCGTCATTTGACGACTGTTTACTGTGTGACTGATCCCTGTCCCTGATCCAATCCATCAACGTTGTCCCCGCGCAAATACGCGTGCGCTATAGCGCTACAACCATCACCCCCTCCCCCTGGCAGAAAAGTCTACTGGATATCTGACATCTTGGATTTTAAGTTAGGTGTGGAATAGTAGTTTGCTGTCAACAGTGCTAGTCAATATCAACATGGTGGTCAATACTTTTTCTTAATATTGAATACCCCTAGTGCCAGCAGACTTCGGCGATTACTTATGCAAAACAAGACTGCGTCGTGACCTCGATTCTGACCAAGGTCAATGTCATGAATAAGGGCAATGTCATGAGTAAGTAGTTTACTTTGAATCATTGCACTAGGTTCTCATTCTCTTTTCCCCTGAAATTAAAATAATCTCTACGATAAGGTTTGGAGAAGAAAAATAGTCGATGAAAATAGAACAGCGACGACGTGGAATCGAACTAGGAATTGTATCCATATCACATCTCGCTATCCACTAGACTACTGTGTGGTAGCTCGACCACAACCGTTCTTTAAAACGTTTTAATGTAACTGGAGTGACTTAATTACAACGATGGTCTTAATATCATTGTTCTGTTCTCATGAATAAACATACTGCCCGTTGGGAGCTAGTGAATTATTCATGACTTGGTTCTAATCATCCGGGGAGTAAAATTACGCAACCTGTCAACCTCAATGCGCTATCCATTCATTCATGCATGTGAACATTGCGCGATACATTATAGGGTCCACATTATTCACAATTGAATGGAACATTCAAAACAGCAGTCACCGTTAAACATTGGTTATTGAAACTGAGCGATTTCCCGTGTGGAATACACGAATGCCTGGTGCATAGTAAATCAGTATCGAAGGAAGCGCATGTGCATGCGCGATCGCGACACGTACACTGGACAAGATTAGACCGTGTCACACTAGCTACAGCTATTTTTCAGTAGGAATTACTGTGTTGCCGGTTTCATTTTATACAGGTAAGCCGGTTTTGTTGATGATATACGTTGCAGATACTTCTCCAGACGGTGTGCTGTGTTATTTTAATTTAGTAGCAATGAATGCACAATAGGTTAAGGCTACAAACGCGTTGCTCTTAACTCCGCCAGAATAGACGCAAGGTAGGCCTAATCTGGATCAATACTGCAAGCAATCTCCCGTTATGGGATGTATAGGTTGCAGGTGTGTGTGGCTGGGGGCACTAATAATAAGCTCTGCTTTTTATACTTGACAAGTTTAGTTTCAGTACATTGTCCTTAAATGCATCAAGTGAAGGAGCCTCTCTCACAGATGCTGGGAGGAGGTTCCGTTCTGCTGTAGTTCTTGTTAGGAAGGAGTACTTGCGGCTGTCCTTGTTTGCGGGTTGTCGTATACTATAAAGGATATTGATCCTGTTGTGCGAGTTTGTACACCCGTCGTGCTTGAGGTATGATGAAGATGGTCAGAATTTATTGCTGCTCTGTGATACATGGATTTGTATAGCAAAGACAGGCGTGCAACCATTCTGCCTTCCTCTAGAGGTCTGCAACTTAGCATTGAAATCATGGAGGACACACTATCGGTCTTGGTGTATTGGTTTTTCACAAATCTAGCGGCTCTGCGCTGGACTGCCTCGAGTTGATATGAGTGTCTTTTATGAGATGGGTCCCAGATACTAGCACAATATTAATATTTATGCAATGTTGATTGTGGGTTGAATAACGAAAACCTAAACTTGTCTCACCCCTTATATTCTCCAATTTCAGAGAAATTCAACTGAATGTTTTGATACGGGTTGTGTAGGCAACGATTAATTTGCGTTCACTGATAGAAGACGATGATGTGGTCTACTCATCTTTTCCGGATTCGTGAAATAGATAAGAAAATAGAAAGGGGGAAATCGCGCCCCCTGGAGCCACAGGAGGTTTATCTATTGGATGGATAATTATTTAAAAGATTCTCCGGTGCAACATTTGTCTTTCAATATTACATGTATATACAGCAATATGGTTGCTACGGCAAAGCGTCGGGTGTTGTTTTTTTTTCAAGGAAAGCTAATCCGATACGTACTAAGACGTTGTAACAGAACATTGAAATTCGTGAACCCCCCAAAAACATCGCATTTTGAACGTTGTGTTTCTCAGATCAGAAAATATGCTCGGTAAGATTGAAATGTTACATTCTTACTGAAGAAGAAATTCTAATCTTCATATCAGTGAGAAAATCGGCGTCATCGATGCCGAAACGTCAAAACTGGTTAGTGTCAAAGCTGACCTTCAAGTCTGGAAGAAATCGTTCGAAAACTTCCCCAAATGTATGTATTTATCCCAATTTCTAGGAATTTACACAAGTTGTTACTTCACGAGAAGCCTTTGAACACTTAATCATCTAAGTATATTCCGAATTTCGGCTTAATATGTTGTTACGGAGGCTGTTGTTACGCTTTGAACCATCTCTAAGGAAAATTTCGAAGAGGATCAAAAACTTATTTGCATCCCAACCCATGTGCATTGTTCAGCAAAGCGCCGTAGGCGCTATGGCTGACTGATTTCGGTCCGGCACGCAATGATGACGGGCATATTAGCATATTCATTAGCGTCACTCAACGTGGCATGGTGTGGGTCTCGGTATCGACCAATGGAAGCCGGCAAAAAGGGTGATATTTGTTAATTAACAACTCGTGAAGGGAAATAAATCCTGAAAGTTGCATGAAGATACGGGACGTCTTCCAAACGGGAGAAATTAATTTTGAAAGATTTCACCCGCCGGTGTGAACATGTCTGTGTATATGTAGTTTCATTCAAAATAAAGTGTGACGTAACCTTTAGAAATCGCCTTCCGCAGCTATATGGCTGTACAGTCAACGATTGTCGATTATTAATTTTAAAAACATGAAAAACACACGTCACTGTCACTTTGGTTGTAGACTAGACTGAGAGAGAGCCGTGCTGGGCAGTGCTATCGTATAGGCTCCCCAACGTCAATGAATGGGCTAAATCTGGCCCATTGTGAAAACCAGTTGTTCTGAATCAATGTGCGCTTTTGACATATTAAACTGGGTTGGCTTGCCTTGTAACTTTTTCATGCAGTCAGCCAGCTGACGCACGCCGCATCATGGAGTCATCATCGGTTGAAAACCTGGACATGCCACTCAGCCCATACGAATATTACATCATGGGCCTTGTACTGACCGCAGAAGGTAGGATTAGTGTGCTAGATTTGTCCTCCGTGACGAATTGTAATGATATTATCGTGTCATAATGATTTGTTGTCGGCGCGGTACCACGAGACAACGGCTTTGGACGCATATTTGCAAATTGAAATTTTATATCGAGATCAATTTCTTTTAAATATTGAATGTAGGCCTACATCACCTCGGCGCAATTTCCATCTTATGAATAGGTTCATTGCGGTACCCGCTGCTATAACTGATTCGAACCAGCCAGCTGCTCACGGCAAGCTAGGTGGTCGAGTGGTAAGACGGCTGCTCCATAGAGTAAGCAGGAGGTCGTGGGTTCGAGGCCCACCGAGTGATTTTTTGCTCCAATCATTCGGGGGCATTGCAACACTGAGGATACATTGTTTATAAATACGTCGCTGAAGGGCAAAACCCAACATCGAATTTACATCACTCCGATGCCAGTTCCCTTTTATGAATAGTTTCTGTGGTGTCACGTTGTTTCTACTGATGTCGTTGAAATACCAGCTTTTAATTCACATTACATGTCGGAACTTACTTGGTTGTAAAATTATATAAAGTAAAACTGTTTAGCTTTTTTTATCCAAAGCTTTAAAAAAATAACTGTGTCATAACAATGCTGTGACTCTTTCCATTGTTTGTCTGAGAAAGCATAAATGTAAAAAAGAACCAGCTTGGATATTATCCTGGTAGACTAAACGCAGTTTGCAAAGCTATTTAAATTGTAGAATTATGTCGGTAGACCCACGGCTTTGCTACAATAGGCTACTAATAAAAACAAAGATCAATTTCAGAAAATGCATTGCGCACATGATTTGTATGGGTAAAATAATTAATAACGACTCATTAATAACATCGTGCGTCGACATATCAATCAAAACAAACGATGATTTCTTGAAACTTCGTTGGATAACAGAAGACCTTCAAGAGAATCGAGCAAATGAGAAAATGCAAAGCAATAAACAAATAAACAATTTTAAATATAGGGGAAAAGCTAAGCTTATGCTTGAGTCAATGACTAAAACAAGATTTTTTTTAACACGCATTCATGGATTTTCTAAATCGTGTAATGCGTTGCCAATCGTCGACAATGCAGAAGATCATTTTTTCACAGCTTGCAATCCTTATCAACTGTTTAAATCTATCTCCGGGTTTTTTTCTTGATTTTATCAATCATAAGAAAGTCACTTGCAAGATTTTTTTCTCGAAATTAATGACTGAACAAAATAGACGATACTATCTGTGCGTGTCTGCACCTGTGTCATTGTAAATCATATATGGGCCTTATATGATTAAAAGAATATATATTTCTATTAAAATTTGGTAGTCTAAATGATTAGAATAAACAATCGCTGTCATTCGGCACTTGTATATATTCAAATTTAAATAAAATTTTATTAAGAATAATTGTATTCACGATTCGGCCATATTAAACTGAAAGCGAGGTAAAGTCTTCATTTTGGAACTTGCGAGTAGAAATGAAAGCATTGTCATAAAAGTTCATTGCAAATTAATACCAGTCTGCTCTGATGAATAACTTACAATGTGTGATTAAACATACCCTGATGTTTTAAGCCACGTTTAAAAAATAAATTGAAAGTGAGGCTTGGAACGCACTCCAATCATAAAATAGTCTGGCACCATCCCATTCAACAGTTTACAATTTATAAAATAGATTCAGGGAACACGATCGAAAATGGCTCCCTCATGAATATGGGTTGTTTAGAAAGAAGGTGGTGCTGTTTATCAGTTTATCTGATATCACAAAGGTTTTTTTTTTTGTTCTTACTGAAACCGATAAATAGTCAGGAAAACTTACCATATTTTCGTTTATATTTTTTGATACCTATGGGCCCAACCTCGTCCCCAGTGCTTACTTTATTTCCAACCGCGTTTCCTGTAGTAAGAGAGCAGGTAGTGGTGGGCGCGTACTGTTCGACACCCTGGGACGAGGTTGCTATGGGCCTGATGCACACGTCAGCCATTTTTGTCGTGTTCCCTGAATGTATTTCATAAATTGTGAACTGTAGAATGGGATGGTCCCAGACTATTTATTCACTTCAGCCTCACTTTCACTTTTTTAAATGTGGCTTAAAACATGAGAGTATGTTTAATCGCAAATTTGAAATGATTCATCAGAGCAGACTGGTCAATTTGTAACGTCGTTGCTTTCATTTCTCTACACAAGTTCCAAAAATGAAGATTTTACCTCACTCTCAATTAAATATGGCCGACGCGTGAATAAGGTCCATTACATGCAATTTGACAAAATTTCCACTTTGCAATGGGCCTAACTACACTTACATAACCATGCAAAACGAAACGAGTCTGGTGAGCGGGGCTTAATGTGATCATTAATGTAATTCCAACGTGGTTAAAATCTCCCTTTCAGATTTAAATACATTTCAAACACAAGCCTTTCTTTGTACAACCAAAAAGAAAGCAAATATTTTCAAACCTTCCCGTTATTTGATGACTGATCATTCTTACTCAATGTCTATCCATTATGTCCGCATTTTACTCTGTTGCTGTACTTTCTCTGAACATACCGAGTCTGGAAATAACATCAATGCTTCATTTCTCATAATCTAAAAAAAAAAAATATTTCTTTCTCACTACTAAGGTATTCTTGGAATTCTTTTCAATGGGATTCTTCTCGTATTCTTGACTAAAACATCCTTGCGCCGGCCCCAGTCTGTACTCGCTATCTCGCTCTGCATCGGCGATTTGGGTAAGACGTCAACATTCAAATTTATGTATAAAGATGACTCAAGGTCCGATGAGATAGCGTTATGTCTCGCGGGACGAAAGGTTATAGGGCTTTAGAGATTTACGAGGTTAAAGATGTGTTCACTGTGCTATATTCGAGTTTACCCAGAATTTTTGTTTGGCAATTGCTATTTTCCTAGCAATATGAAAGTTATTCACTATTGAATGAGACATCGAACGAAAAAAATCACAGACGTTTAGTTATATAATTACTTTATCTTAACAAAATTCGAATTATTGACTGCCAGACAATAATTAGGTTACCCTCGTAGGGCGGGTTTATTTGTGCTAAATGTATTTCATATTTGAAAAAAATATGTAGCACCAAAAATAATAAACTACTTAGATTAAAAGCCGTTTCTTCACGTCGTTCAAATTATATCACCATTTAAAACGAAATGACCATAAAATCTGTTTCGTCCAAAAATGCGATTTCAAGAAATGTCGTTACAATCATATTTTCTTCAAACATCACCAGCGATAGAATAAATCCTCAGTTTAAAAGTTAATATTCAACAAAGTCGTTTTGATGGCCCGTCTTTAAAAAAAAATGAATGTGATTTTGTAAATCCTTTTATTAGTCAAAACAGGATATTGGTGTACTGTACAGTCTGTTGGTGAAATAAGTATTGTGTATTATTTGTTCCAAACAGTCAGAACACGCAATAAATTGGGGGTTTTTTTTGGACGAAACCGATTTTAGGCCTACCTTGTTTGAATAGTGATAAAATGTTAACGTGTAGAACAATTGAAATATTTTTCTCACTTAAAAGTAGTTTAACAAACGGGCTTCCAAGTCATAATTTATTTTGGTGCCACGTAGGTTTTTGTTTATGTGAAATATTTCTTTGTTTTGGGGTTCTTTTTTTTTTACTGGCCCTGTACATAACTGTAATACATGTAATACAGTATTTGTGGCAGTTTTGATTTTATGAAGAAGGCATTTCTCAAACATTGTTCCAGAAGTACAGTATAAGATGTCATTAGGTTTTATAATAAACTGAGATTCTAACACCTTGTTTGTATCCAGGTATTGGGCTGATGTGCCCATTTGCAGCCATGGCAAGCTTTAAGGAAAACTGGCTGTATGGGGACCAGGGATGTCAGCTGTACGCCTCCGCTGGGATGCTGTTTGGTACAGTCAGCATAACTTCGCTGGTGTCCGTTGCCGTGGATAAGTACTATTCATCTATTGGCAACCCTGGAGGTATGATATTAAATTGTGCACGAAGACCATTAATGTGACATAAATGAAATTATTTTGGTATAATGACGGTTTGTTAAACAAGGTGGTATACATTATTATGATCTATCATTTAGCAATGGGTTGGCGAAGCTTTTAAAGTTCAAATTGGTATAAACGTGCTTTTTCAAAATTTCGATTTTCTTTTCCGAACAAAATTTTATGCAATATAATGTCCTGTAACGAATAGATTTGCTTGTTTGTTTTTGCAGGCCTATACAGTTTTGAAAATTGGTTTTCAATGGCGCGCTCCAGTTCAGAAATTGCGCAAACTCTAGATTCAGAACGAATTAGGAGTGTCCCGCTCTTAATTCAAAAGTTGAAATTCATTAATGGATTACTTGTCCTGGGCCGATTTTTTCGTGCCTTGTCTCATTGGAAAGCTCATAACTAATGTAATGCTAGAAAATATCAATTAGATTTGAAAATCTATTATTTTTTCAAGTTGCCACACCCAAAAAGCACATGTACCAACTTTAAACTAGGTGGTGTACATTAATATGGTTTATCATTAATGCAACGTTGGGTTGGTGAATATTTTAAAGTTAACTTTAAATAAAACAATATTGTTTTTGTATAAAGACCCTCGTTATAAAAACCCTGTATAAAGACTTTGAAACAGTGAACAAATTTAAGATATAACGTTTTGTCTATCCCCACCTCCCAGAAAAGAACGGTTTTTCCTACATAAAAAGACTTTCTGCTTTGTTCAGGCGGAAAAGCGTATCTTATCGCTGTATCTGCAATTTGGTTGAACGCTTTTTTCTGGGCCGTCACTCCCCTGACTTTCGTCGGGTGGGGGCGCTACGCCATCGAGCCGCAAAAGACCACATGCATGTTGGACTTCGCTGCCCACGGCGCGCCCTACGTCAGCTATCTGGTCGCCATGATGGGTGTGGTCTATGTGGTACCGATGGGCGTGGTCACATGGTGCTTGATGAAGCTACGGGAAGGGGGTGGAGCAGAGGACACGAAGAAAATTGCCGCCAAGAAAGAAGCAGCAATGGTATATTCCAATTTACTCGTTATTTATGGCAAGCCATGATAATTGAATATAACTGCTATTTGTATTTTGATAAGCTCGGTGGTCGAGTCGGGTAAGACGTCTGCACTAGTAAGCAGGAGTTCGTGGGTTCGAGTCCCTCCCGAGTCATCGTATGATTCTGGAATCCGTAAAATTACGTCGGCGGAAAACCACAACAAGCAAACACAACAAGCAAACATTTATTTAACTGGAGCAACTGATAAAGTTAAAAATAGTATTCATAAATACCTATAAGACAGTTATCCCTTTCCTATTGGTCGAGAGCCCGTCACGTGGTCGGTCTTAAACCGTTGATAAAACCGCGCAATTTCCATACAAGGAGTTGTTTACGACTACTTGCGAGAGGCATATACCACAACATAGCTAGGGGTGTTTAGAAAACATGAAGTAAACTTGTTGAACAAAAATCGTTTGAAATGTATAATTTTGACTTGTTTTGACTGTTTGATCGAAAATGTACTTCGGCTCGGGTCATAAGCAGCATCCAGACTTCAACCGGTCTTAAAAATAGTGTTTAAGACCGACCAGGCAAACATTATTCCCTTAATTATGATCTATACTTTGCGTTGTGTTGGCGATACCATCATGATTTTGTTCATAATCAGTCACCGACTTATAAATGCTTTGCCAACTAAGTCATTTTTGAGAGAAACAATGACAGATTTAAAACGTTTATTTTTGACAACTTTTCAGACCTGTGCATTGGTTTTGGTGTCTCTGGTGGTCTACTGGGGAGCGTATGGCGTAGTGGCACTATGGGCCGCCGCTGACGATATCGACAACGTGCCGATCCGATTGGTTGCCGCCGCGCCACTCCTGGCTAAGATCTGTCCAATAGGAAACGCCGTTCTGCAGGTGCTGACAAATCAGAGCTTTCGAAGCTTTCACGTGGAGGAGTCACGTGCCGCTGATAAAAAGAAGTAGTGCCAAGGCAGACGTTTCGCACTAGAGTAATCAGTGGCGTCGCCAAGGGGGGGCCAGGGGTGGAACGTGCCCCCCTGGAAAACCTAGTGCCCCCCCCCCGAGTGCCCCCCATCTGAGATTTGGGTTGGTAAAAAAATATATTTATATTTTGTTATATTCAACTCCCATCATCTGAGTTGGTTTTTCATAAGGACAAAGAAGCACAGTAATTCGTATTTTCTTCAAATGAGCTGCAAATGTGGCACCATTTTGCATCTAGCCCATCCTCCGTATGCGAAAATTTTCCAAAGGGGAGGGGGCACCCCCTCCCCTTAGACCCCTTCCCCAGGACGGCGATCCGTATCCACCTAAGTGGCCCCCATCAAATGCTAGTGCCCCCCTGTGCCCCCCCCCCAGACTGAAAAGTCTGGTGACGCCACTGCTAGAGTTTACGTAAACTAACGTCAGTCATACAATGATATTTCAAGATTATATTTCAGTTATTTTACCAAAATTGTTTGCATTAGGCCTACAGATGTTTCATAAAGGTTATATTTAAAATTTGTATAATTTCGAGCTATTGTGAAACAGTACTGTTTGTGTATCAATGTCTATACTTTGAATAGTCGACATCTCACCATTGTATAAACTTGTGTCATAATACTACCATACCGAGCCATTAAGCCCCGCCCCCACTGCGCACGAGGGAAACAGCACGTGCACGTCAGCCAGTGCATCACCGCATGATCCAGCTAGCTGCGCATCATGGTGCGTGCACGCACGTCGGACATTACCCCATGCGTTATTCACGGCTGTGATTGGTCGAAGCACCATTGGGCGTGGCTTAATGGATCAGTGGTCATGACTGGCACTTATAGCCTACACATGTACATTTTATTGGACAATAACTTTTTATGTAGGCCTATAAATTATAACGCTGTGTTATGCACTAAAAAGCTGCAATAGATGTTCGCGGTTTACTACACGGCTACAACCAGCCGATTATTATGACGCTTGTATTATATGCCATTAACAGTTATCCTCTAATTTCTCGCTTGAAAACAAAATAAAACAAAATGATTGGGCCAAACCTGTGCACCCGTCGTATAAATAATGAGGATGGTAGAAGATGGACGGCTGTTGTCATGACTACAACGGGAGCTTTGAGAAAGGTACTTGGACCTATATTTGCCCGTATATAGCACCAGTAAATAACGATCAGACTTTGGTCAGACGTTAATTCTGAGTTGCTTGCAAAAATAATAATTAACTATTATAAATTACAATTTATTATAAACAATAAAATCTGTTTAACCCTTTGTATATAAAAAGTTATGGCTGAGATGTATTAAAAATAAAATTGCTCTATGATGTTGGAGAAATGCCAAATATAGTATCATAAAACACTTTACAATTTCTAATAACGGATGTGCCATTCATGCACGTCCAAAAAAAAGGAATAGTTCATTTTATTTGTATTTTTTTGTACCAAATTTATATATTAAATGTTAGGTAATTAACCCTTGACTTTTTTTTCAATTTTGACTGAGATTTTTAACAGAGGAAATTGTTTCCTGACTTGTTAGAAAGAGTCTCAATAGAACACATTCCAATAACCTTTCAGGACAGATGTGCCATTCAAAAAAAATAATGCGTCCGACATGTGTTGGAAATCAGTCAACAAAGTAAAATTCATTACTTTTACCAAGTTATCCCCTTAACAATTTTAAAGAAAAGTCAAATTTTGCCCGTGCCCAGTTTTGATGAAAATGTAAGGTTAACCCCTTTCTAACGTTTAACAAAAGTAAAAAAAAAATTGATGAAAATGAAAAGGTTATCCCCTTTTACAATATAAAACAGCTCAGAAAAGACAAATTTTGCCAAATTTTGATGCAAATGCAAGGTTAACCCCTTTCAATTTTAATTTTCCCAGAAAATCCAATTTGTTTCGCAATTGTGATGAAAATGCAAGGTTAACCCCTTACACATTTTAACTTCCCAGAAAAGTCCAATTATCCCAATTTCAATGGAAATGCAAGGTTTTACCCTTACGATTTCAAACTTCCCCAAAAACCCAACAAATTTTGCCAAATTTTGATGAAAATGCAAGGTTAACCCCTAACAATTTGAATCTTTCCAAAAAAGTCACATTTTCCCGTTTTGATGAAAATGCAAGATAAACCCCTTAATTTGAAAATTTGCAGAAAAGTCAACTTTTTCCCAATTTTGATGAAAATGCAAGGTTAACACCTTACATTTTTAAATTTCACAGAAAAATCGCCTTTTTTCCAATTTTGATGAAAATGCAACATTCAAACACCCAATATTTAGAAGATTTGGGCAAAAAGCATCAATTTTTAGAGAACAAAATCATTATTTTTTGACAGATTTCACCCCAAATGAAAAGCACATCTGTTCAGAAACCCAATATTTTGAAGATTTGGGGAAAATCATCAATTTTGTAAGAACAAAATCATAAAATTTTGACAGATTTTGCACTAAATTTTCGACGTTCAGAAATCAAATTGATATGTGTTCTAGTTTCCTTTGGGCATCTTTCCAGCAAGTTTGAAGCAATTTCATTTTTTGGCCAAAATCTAAAACAAAAAACCAAGGGATAGGCATAATCCTTACTTTTTTGATGAAATTTGGCCAAAAATTATTTTTCTCCAACAATGTAGAAATTCTTTTAAAGGCAAGAGGAGCATCAATCAACATTCAAACACCCAATATTTTGAAGATTTTGGCAAAAATCTACAATTTTTTTAAAACAAAATCATTTTTTTGACAGATTTTTGGGGCCAAAATCGAAAAAACAAAACAAGGGTAACCCCTTACAATTTCTAACGTTTAAGAAAAGTCAAATTTTGGAAAACTTTGATAAAAATGCAAGGAAAACAGTTCCCATAATTTCTGAACGGATGTGCCATTTGACCGAAAAAAAACAATGCAGAACATTATTATTTGGCTGAATAAGTTTAAAGGTGACACTGCAGGCTTTTACTTGCTGGGAAGAAGCCTCAGGGTCCCAAAATATATTCCCATAAAATAAGGTTTCATTAAAAAATACTGCATCCGGAAATTTGGGCATTTTTGTAAAATGAAGTTGAAAAAAAATGAAATTGCTCGAAAATACCGAGACTGCTCAAGATCCCAAATTTCAAATTTTTGGGACAGATGTTTCATTCAAAGGAAAGAATGAAAATTTAGTTGAAATATCACTTATTCATGAATAAAACATGTTGTCAATATTTGTGTTGTGAATATTAAACTGTGCTTTACTTGCACCCGACTGTATTTTCTAAGTTGTCTACAAGAGTTTTTTATTAACCAACTTTAACTTAAAAAACAATTACAATAATGAAAACCATCGTGACAAAAACCTTTTCTTCAAAACCAGTGCTTCGAACAGCATTTATTGACCATTAAACAAACATACTTCCATATTTACAAACAAGTGTTACAGATAATCATGACAATTAATAATTATCATAAGGACATAAGGAACCCTTCTGGTTCATTCGTTTTCTCCCTTTGCAAAAAATTTAAAAAAAAAAGTCTTTCTGAAATCAATTTCAGATAATTATACTCAATTTGTAAGGTTATGATCATTGCAAATTTGCTGGAAAAAAACATTTTAGTTTATGAAGGCTGCCCACAACATAACTGAATTCCCCCCCCCCATGTTTAGGAATATACAAGGTCCATTCAAATGCGGCAATGCTAAGGGAATAAAAATAACAGAGTTGGAACATACGCTTAGACAGGGAAATATCAGTTTTTCAAGTATTTAGATGATTTTATCTGAAATGTGAACAACTGAAGTAAATCTTTAAAAGTTTTCTTTACAGAACTTGATATGTGGCCTTGAGAACGGTGTGAAATGAATTTTAATGAAATTAAATTTTCTTCTTTTATCACATAGATATAGGAGTATAAGGGTTATATAAAAATGATTCTGTTGTCAGAACGCAAACCTTTCAGTACGTGTAACTGTGTAATTATATACATACAAACTTTTTTTTTACAAAAAGATAACTTCAAAGAATCTAACATAAATATGGTTTAAAACGCATAAACTTTAAAAACAAAAATAGATACTTACACGATTTACCTTTCAATAAGCACTGTGATGCTTGTGGTGTGTGTAACAAATCAAATAAAAAAAAACAAGAATTCTGGAAATCTTATTCCCGATAAATTTTTAGTAAACTTGGTCTTGGAAAAAAATAAGGGCTAACATGGGTCAAAGCAAAACGCTTTTTATCGGAAGAACATGTACAATGAAATCCGCATGCCTTTTTCTACCTCAATTTACTGATCGGACTATGAACTAAAACGTTTCGTGGTGTTTCCTGGTGTGTCGTGCAAGATCTTGGAGTGCGTTCACATGGGCTCCACCACTTGGTACCTCTCCTGAATCCGGGGCTTATTTGGGTTGTTACTAATCAGCCAATCAGCAAGCCACGTCTGGTCAACAACAACAAAATGAAACCATACAAAGATGAAACTTAAATTTAACTCCTGTCATACTGCATAGTGCTGATGTGTTCTGTCAACAAAACAAGGCTCGGCTTGTATTACGCTGACCACAGAGTCATGGGCGTCGACCCTGGGGGGGGGGGGGGGGGGGAAGGGGGACATGTCTCCCCCCCCCCCACCCCACTTTTTGAAGGATGGGGGATACAACATCAAATGTCTTTTTGAACTTGTGTGTCTCATTTACAGGGCCCTATTATGTACAATGTATCTTTTGCTACGAAAAGATTGCACCACAGAGCATCTATAATCAATTTTTGTTTTCGGGGCCCTAAAGCCGGCCCCGATACCCCATGCCTACAGATTAGAATAAGGGAATAAATGTGTGCTCGAGAGGTTTTAATCACTCTGTTTAAGACTGCTTAGAGTCTGGGTGCTGATAATTACCCTCGCCTCCGGCTCGAGTGATTAATACCGACCGAGCACATATTTATTCCCATTCATAAATACCTTTTCGGTAAAAAAAAATCAAGTAATTCGATCAAAAAATCCCGATTTTGATCAACAAGTTCACTCCAGCTTTTTGAAACATCCCTATAGCAAAATAATGGAGTGTTCAGCTGGCGAGTAAGATGTAAACAACCCTTTTATGGAGATTGACGCGCGTGGCACGTTCTACGCGATGTCGCGCAGAACGCACCTGGGGCGTTGCGTTTTGAATTTAGAACTATAAAATTCGGACTCACTGGTAGTGTTGCGCATGCCTACGTGAGGATTGTGAACGTTCAACCAATGAAACGGTAAGAGGCACTGGATTTTTAGGAGTCCACATTTTATGTGACACTGGAAAAGTGTTTAAGACCAGCTAGCCATGTCTTTATCATCCGTTTAAGACCGGCCATGTGACGGGCTCTCGACCAATAGGAATGGCTAAACTGTCTGAGGTATTTATGAATAGCTGATTCAATGACTCCAATGTTTAAATGATTATCTTTTGCTTAAAAAAAAAAGGTTAAAGTGATCAGAAATTGCCTCAGATCGCACCGCAGAGCCTCTAGAATCAATTTTTGTCAGATTGTTAAGGATCTTACCACTGGGTCTTCAGGCTTCTGTTTGCAGAGTTCTGTTAGTCCTCTCAGCAGCGTCGGATTGACGACTTTGGCCAGGTAATCCTTGGCTGCTTGCCCAGCTGGGATCGGCTCAACAATACCTGAAATGAAAGAGATGACACTCAATCACGCGATCAAGCTAAATGAGTAATTTGTCGACCCTGGTCAATTTTTTTTTTTTTTTTAAAGATTTGAAAAGAGCACAATCTCAGCAGAACTGCTGTGAAAACCGCATGCTGGTACCATCTGTAGCTCAAACATTATGGAACACCAAGAGTTGTGATGAAGTGGTGTGATGAAGTGGCCCGATTTTGACCCGAATCTCCAAATGAAAGTTCCTGACAAACTACTCGTTTAGCTTGATCGCATCACAAATGTTGTATATTGCCTTCAACCATGAGAATCAATGTGTTCAAGTCCAACCTTACTTTCTCTTCATAACCATTGAGGGGTACACTTGTACTCGTACTTGGGGTACTTGTAAAGAGAGTGGTTAGTTGGACCATAGAGCTATATTAAATTACTAGAGCGCTAACTCTTCATTCTTGCGTGCTGAGATGCTTTGAAGCCGCTCTGGGCGCAGACATTTTGAATGTATGGTCGTGTTTGTAGAACACAATTGAAATAGATGGATTGAATTTTAGTCTAAATGCAACGCGCAAGTAGGAGATACGCACACAACTTAAGCGCGTCATGACAGTTCAAAAAAGGTCACGGCGAAAAGC
Source organism: Patiria pectinifera (assembly GCA_029964075.1). Lineage (NCBI taxonomy): Eukaryota > Metazoa > Echinodermata > Asteroidea > Valvatida > Asterinidae > Patiria > Patiria pectinifera. Next base: position 7,811,234 of record CM057136.1, on the reverse strand, counting down.
ATCTGCAGCGGAGGGACGCGCCCACGTTGCACTGTTTGCGTACAGCAAAATGACACGCTCAGTTGCTGATTGTGCGTTTCGGTTTTGGGCGTATCGATTCGATGACACACTAGTATGGAATACAAACGCAGATTTGCAAGTAGCCGTACAAAAGCCATTCAAAATTTCGTGTTTTCCATAGGTTTGTGCACAAACATGGATGTGCCCATCAGGCATTACTTTGTACATCGCGTTAGCGCTCTAGTAATTTAATATATAGCTCTTTGGTTGGGACACACTTCCAAAGTCTGGTATCTGGACTTACTGTCTGTAAACATGAATCGGATTTCTCTCTCTGCGCTGTACTGACTATCGCTGCCGTGCACGGCATTCTTCTGGTCATCGGTGCCATAGAGAGCTCGGATACTGTAACAAGATCAACCAGGGAAAATTAAATGGGCATTTTAGGGCGATAGTGTAGTGTAGGGCCCCTGTTTTGTTTTGAGCAAATTAGAATCAAGAATTTTTTTTATTCCTAAAACATGACATTGTCCACCTAAAGCAGACTTCTCTAAATGTAATGACATCTTTTTGGTAATTTTTGAACAGTTTCTTGTGGTAGAATTACAATTTTCCTATGCGGTTTATTTAAGTGACACCTCAAAGCCAAGTTTAAAGTGTCACTCAAATTTTGGGGCAGACTTTTCAACACTCAAAGACTTTTATATGATGGGCAAATTCGGACATTTCAAAATCTGTATTATCCCTTTTTTTCCCAAACTGATTTGTGATTGACTTGTGATTGACTTGTGATTGGATTGTGATTGAGTTGTGATTGACTTGTGATTGACTTGTGATATGGACTTGTGATTGACTTGTGATGGACTTGTGATTGACTTGTGATTGACTTGTGATTGACTTGATATGGGCTTGTGACTGACTTATGATTGACTTGTGCTTGGTTCGTGATTGGTTTGTCATTGACTTATGATGGACTTGTGATTGACTTGTGATTGGTTTGTGATTGACTTGTGATTGGATTGTGACTGAGTTGTGATTGACTTGTGCTTGACTCCTGATTGGTTCGTGATTGGTTTGTGATTGACTTGTGATTGACTTGTGATGGACTTGTGATTGACTTGTGATGGACTTGCGATTGACTTGTGATGGGCTTGTGATTGACTTAGGCCTAAAAAAAAAAAAAGTTATGTTGGCGTAACGGGCCAGAAAAAATAGGGTAGGTAGGTCGGTTTTTTTTTTTTTTTTTTTTTTTTTATCCCAGCAACGAAAATGACATTAAGCCGGTAGTAGTACACGATAACAAAAGAAAACAAGGCTACACACAATATTTGTATACTTCTAAACTAATCATCAACCTTTCCAAAGGTACATATTCAAAAGCGGAATCCAAAATCAGACAAATGTTAGCCGTTTCATCTGCGTCGACATCTTTATATGGACCCGATTCTTCCTTTGAAGTTTGTATTTTTATCACGGTGTAACCCGCTTTACACCATCGGCACAGCTCTGGGCGATTACCCCCAGCTCTAGACTCAAATTTATCCGCATTAAACGGTCGAAAATGACCGAAGATCCCCATTTGCCCTTGATGGAAACACTGTGCGCTTCGGTACCGGGCGTCATGATGGGACAGCGTACGCGCGTAACCGGACCACGGGCTGGGGGCCGGGGGCCGGCCGGGTCGCGTCGGCCGCCGAGGTTACAGAATAGTTTACCATTTTCAGAATAAATATATATAAACTGTTATCGTGTAAAATAGTGGAAAATTTATTAAAATAATTTATACTATAACGAACTATTTTTTTTAACATGGAATAAATAGCGAAGTATTTTCAATAGTGTATGTAGCAGTTCGCGCCGTGCAACAGTCTAGGACGAGGCTATACATGTACTGTACATGTGCATGTGCATCTATCATGCATGCATCGTGCATCGATCTCCGCACGCGCACTGCCTGTAGGCTTGCGCGATCTTCTGCATGTTCGCTGTAGGAAGGTGCAAAACATTGTGCACTCCAAAGTTCCACGCGCGCTATCGTCATACAATTGAGGAGAAACGGTCAGAAATGGTTTCAAAATGTATTTAAAATTCATTTGTATAGATTTTAATTATATTTTTTCCCTTCAAAAAAAAAAAAATATCCAGGGTCGGCCGCATTTTTAGGGTCGGTCGGGTTACGCCAACATAACACTTTTTTTTTTTAGGCCTTATGATTGACTTGTGATTGACTTGTGCTTGACTCGTGATTGGTTCGTGATTGGTTTGTCATTGACTTGTGATTGACTTGTGATGGACTTGTGATTGACTTGTGATGGACTTATGATGGACTTGTGATGGACTTGTGATTGACTTGTGATTGGATTGTGATTGAGCTGTGATTGACATGTGATTGACTTGTGCTTGACTCCTGATTGGTTCGTGATTGGTTTGTGATTGACTTGTGATTGACTTGTGATGGACTTGTGGTTGGCTTGTGATTGACTTGTGATTGATTCGTGATTGACTTGTGATTGACTTGTGATTGACTTGTGATTGACTTGTGATTGACTTGTGATTGATTCATGATGGACTTGTGATTGGCTTGTGATTGACTTGTGATTGGCTTGTGATTAACTTGTGATTGACTTGTAATTGACTTGTGACTGGAATCAATAGCACGATTTAGTCCTGACTAAGGCGTTTTCCTAAAAGGGCAATCCAGCACTATGAAAGGAAGTGCAATATCAATGACAGAGCCAATTAACCATGATGTCTATAACTATTGAGTCAGAGAAACGATCCCAAACTCCAAGTCTGTAATCTCTTTGACCATTACTAGATGATGGATGAATTAAGAATTTGAAAAGTACACTCCGTTGCCAACATTACAAAACGTGGAATTGCCCAATTATAATTAGATTTCCGTCTTTAATACCATTACCAACCTGTCTGGGTGCGTCTCGCGCGCCTTGTTGGTATTGGTCGGTCCGCACAGCTCCCGCCAGCAGGCAATGGCGTTATCCCTGGCGAGAACCATGGCCACGATGGGCCCACTGCTCATGTAGGCCACCAGCGAGGGGAAGAACATCTTGCCGTAATGCTCAGCGTAGAAATCACTGGTCTGCTCTGGAGTCAGATGCACACGTCGCTTCTGTGAAATCAGTAACAAGTGTACAAACCCAGTTGGAGTTTGGACACAAGCACGTTTTTACTTTTTTGTTGCAAAAGATTTCAAATCATGCACCTTTTAGTTAAAAAACAATGACAGGCTGAAGTCACATTGGAAGGAATGCTGCATCCTGACGCCACTTGTTTCATAATATTCATTTATTATCTCATTCTCAATGAAGGCCAGTCATTGCAAAAATGATGAAAAGACATGAATCTGGGACTGAGAAACATTTCCAATCTTGTCAGAAAATACTTTGTACGCAACCAAAGAAGTGGACTCTTCTGGGGGGGGGGGGGGGGGGCACTGCACTGAGACCGGATGAGAACTCTGTGTAACTTGTTAGGCCTAGCTCGAAATTTACATGTCAAACTGATTTTGAATTCTACAGTTACAATTTTGGAAAAATGTTGCAACTGGACGCCACTTTTTTTCTTCATTTTCATCTCAATGAAGGTCGTTTATTGCAAAAATGGTAATAAGACATGAATCTAGGACTGAGAAAAAACCATTTCCAATTTTGTTTGGAAATACTTAGAAAATGTTCTTGACTCTCCATAGCCAGGGCCTTTGTACACAATCGAAATGTTAAGTGATTAAACGCAATTTAGTTCATGAAGCCTCATTTAGATAAATCAAGTCAGCTATAAAACTTAAATCCTGAGTACTAAAGCTACATGCTCCGGTCCTACTAAAATGCGTCAACAAGCGTCAACTGGCAATGACTGGCGTCAACAAACTTCAACGGTCGTCAACAAATTTTTTAGAAGTTTTGGAAAATCAAAAACAGCTTTACATGGTAGAAATGGCAACAAAGAAAACCTTCAGCATATAAATTAAAGTAAAAACTATTTCATAAGTTGTTTTTTTCAATGCGAAACATACGGCGACTCTGTTGAGTTTGTGTTGGCCGCCATTTAGTTTACGTGAAGCTAGCCGTACTATGCATGTGTGAAGTGTACAGAGCTATATTACTACACACGTGCAAAGTGTACAGCGCCATCCAAACAAGATGGCGGCCAACAATCAACAAACTCGCCGTACATTTCGCGTTCAAACACACAAGTTTTCAAATAATTTCAACTGAAGTTGATAAGCAGAATATGTTCTTTATTGCTTTTACTACCATATAATAGTGTGCCAGCCAAACAAGGAAAAGTCCTCTAGAAAAAAAATTCACGGCATTTTTGGGTAATAGCTGGCACCCATGCTAGATCAATTCTTTGAACCATTACAAATAAGATGTGGGTGGATGCCATCGTCAATTTTGGATTTCAAGGTCATTTTCAAGGTCAAGTGAGGTCAAATGAGGTCAAATTTCACATTTTTAAATTATGTAGCAAATTTTATCTAAACTGATAGATCTATCCACTAAAACTATTTTCATTATCATGTGCATATCCCCAGCTTGTTAAATACATCAATAAACTTTCATTTTAACACATAAGTATATGGCATTAGGAAACACAAAAGTGTGATTTTCTCCAAATGTGTATATCTAAGTTGGGGTCCTTTATGGACATTTCAAATCTTATGGGCCAGCAGCATACCATCTTTACAGTTGACCAGCCACTGTGTAGCAGGGGCAAGGAACTCGTATGGGCGAATCCCAAGTTCGAGAAAGTATTTTTTTCTCTTGGGAGGACTCCATGTCTGCTTCAACTTCTTGAAAGCCATTGTTCATCAACACATGGAAAATGCTGGCCTTGATGATCTCTGGACTAAAGCAGGTGTGTATGCAGCAAGCACAACAGAGAGTCTATGCTTGATGACAAAGCCTACTACCGTGCTGTGAGAGGGCACCAACTTGTGTATGAAGCTCTGTGGCACATCAAATGGGAACCGTTTGAGTACTGGCTGGTTGAGAATGGTCACGAACATGATGTGGAAGTGAAAAAACTTACCTGAAATGTGGCTAAGTTGTTCACAAAGAATGATGGCAGCAAAACAGAGGAACTGTCTAATGCAGTGGAACGACTGTCAAATTTTCTGAACAGTAAGAATGTTCAAGGCTCATCAAAGAGTTTGACAAGAAGCAGTCTAACAATGCAAACTTAACCTTGTGGTCAACATACATGGAAACGGTGGGGATCCTGCTTGACTTCATCAGGGAAGAGAGAGATGGTAACCGGACTCTTAATCTTGAAGCCTTTGCAGCAATGCTGCCATGGCTCACCATATACGACCACACAAACTATGTAAGATGGGGACCTGTCTATCTCGCAGTCATGAAACTCCTTGAGGAGACAGCACCAAATGATTATGCTGAGTACATCGATGGTAATTTTGTTGTGAAGAGATCCCACAGGCGCTTCAACCAGGTTCCCGCGGATCAAGCAACTGAGTGGATAAACAAAACTTGCAAGATGCACAACGGTATAATTGGCATTACACGGAATGATCAAGCCAGAAATAGGTTTTGCATCACATGGTCAGAACTAATGATCACGCATCACACAGAAAATGAGATTTTGGATTCTAGACGATCTGTGGTGTGATCTGAGGCAATTTCTAAACACTTAAACCAATTTTTAAGCAAAAGATGGTAATTTAAACATAATTAAGTTCAACCTGGAAGATGATAAGAGAGAAACCATCTTCGTCCGTATAGTCTTCACTCCCAGAGAAAGCGTGATGTGGACGATGTGAAGAGGCTTGTCACAAAATCGGATTTGATGTGTTTCAAATACACACCTCCGTCCTTGACTGAAGAAGAAGGAGACGACCCCAATGGAAAAGACGTCCCTCTGGTATCATTGGCAACAGGAGACACTGCACCAAGTGACACAATGAGCGATCTACTCACAGCTCAAGATCGAGGATAGCTGCACCTTCTCACCATTGTCAGGTGGCCGCCTGATTGAGAAAACTTTGGGGTGTAAGACGTGATTAGAAAAGATCACTCAAAAAGCTTTGGTGACCTATACAAAGCAAGCGTTTCAACCAAGCATAATGTACAGAAAACTATCAAAGCTGACAGAAAGTTACTCCAGAGACTGCTCAATGCCATTACTGCAGGTCGGCCATAAGAAATGCTGGTCATACTGAAGCACGAAATATCCCCAATTCCTGTGTCTTTGGCAAAGGCTGGAGGTGAAATGAACTCGACACCAAAGGCAGAGCTGATCCGCATCATCTTGACGTCTGGACTGATGGCTATCCAGTGTGTGCTGGTCGATGGCTATGCACTCATCCAAGCTCTTGGAAAGCCTCAAGGATGTCAGACGTTTGGCGACTATGCTGATGTGTATGTACAAAGTGTGGCAAATCACTTTGACTGCACACAATGAGAGTTGATGTGGTGTTTGATCGGTACATTGGGGAAAGCTTGATAAAGGTAAAAACCCGTTCCAAGCTACTATAGGCGAGAAAAAGCCAATTCCGAAGCTTATTGATGGACGCCATGTGCCACTTCTACATGTTTGGAGGCAATTCATTGCATTAGATGAAAACAAGGCCAATCTTGCTAAGTTTTTGTCTGAGGCCATCATGGAAAAAGGAAAAGATTTACCATACATGCAGGTACGAGCTGGTAACAGGAGGTGGGTTCTCTGATAACAGAAACAAGGTTTAACAAGAGGAGAGGACAACGAGCTTCGACGAAACCATGAAGAAGCCTACACCAGAATAATACTCCATGTATGTGAGGCTGTCAGAGAAGGATATCAGAGACTGCTGGTTGTCTGCAGAGACACAGATGTCATGTTACTTGTACTTCTGATTCACTTCCTTTCAACCCAAGCTGAAGTATGGATGGTCGCTGGGACTGCTCAGAAGAGGAAATGCTACCCAGTTAATGCCATATCTCAGAGACTTACACAACCTGTGAGGGATAATGTGCTTAGCTTTCATGCACTGACAGGCTGTGATATACAACCTCCTCCTTAAATTTACTGACACCAACGAACTGAAAGCAGAAGCACTGGAAAGACGGGCTGTGGTGGAAGCGGCGCCAGTGATCCCAACTGTGTATAATTTGAGGAGGAGACCACGGGCAAATGCCTATGTCTAACGAATGAATGGATGGGGAAAAGTCGTGCTGGAAACCTTCTAGAACCAACCACAACTTGTCAGGAGAATTGGTCGTGATGGAGACCTTGTGCCTATCGAACAATTTGCATGTAACCTTTATGGCACTCCTGAGCTATTAACTGTGCCAGGTTGCAACTGTTTGGGAAGGCTAAGAGCTTTGAGGCACTGCTGCCAACAAGAGATGCCCTGGAACTCCACACTGTGCATGCAAAATACCAGGCAAAGATCTGGTTCCAGGAAGACCAGGAACACATCGATATATCTTCTCCTATTGATACTTAAAGCTTGGAAGATGGAGTCAGGCTGCCTCAAAGCAGTTTGGACACAGTTGCCTCCTATTCCAGATGCCTGTCCAGAGCTTGTTACTTGTGGAGCCAAATAAATCGAAGCTAACAGCAGCCCGATGCACATGCTTCCGAAGGAATCTGAGGTGCACTCTCTCCTGTGGGTGTGATGCCACTAAATGTACATGTAACTGCTGCAACCCAGCTGGCCAAGACTAATGAACCAATACAATAATAAAACTGTACATGTACACAATCACGTAAGATATATTCCCTATTTCTTCAAGTCTTACGTAATATATTATAATATATTATATATTATATAATATATTATATAATATCTGTACAGTGAATCATCACAGTAATGACCGAAGTGCAAGGTATAATGTAAGAAAACAAGTACATAAATATATATATTTATTGTGTGTGTATATTTCTATGTTAGGTGAAAAAAGTACCTTTTTTTCTTACAATGTTATATATGGAGATGAAATATTTAATTTAACCTGTTAATTACAACTGCCTGGAATGCCTAACTGTAGGATAAAGATATTTTCTGAACAATACTTACGCTAGTAAGTTCCAAAATCTTCCAAAATACAAAAGAAATACACTTTTTACAATATTTGTCCTTTGACCCTCTAAATGACCTTTGGGGTCAAAATCCAGGGTGGCATCCACCTACATTTTCTTCCCCATCCTATGACTGATTGATCTAACATGGTTGCCTGCTATTACCCCAAAATGCCGTCTAAAGTATAATATGCCGTTTTGGCTGGTCCACTATAAAGCTACTTTTAATGTTCAAAAACATATACAAAATTTGTTGATGCTTGTTGACGACCGTTGAGGCTTGTTGACGCTTGTTGACGCAGTTTAGTAGGACCCACATGCTCCTACCTGCAAAATGGTGAAGCCAGACTGGAGAATAATTTCTTCGATTTCTTCGGCTCTGTCTACCGCTTCTGGCTTGATGAGGGCTAGTGTACGCTCCACAAAAATCTGGGGAGGCTCCATTACTTCTGACTCGGGCATATCGCTGCTTCGGTATGAATGCTACACAAAAAATAACACTAAAAACTCGAAAATTCTCAGTTCTCACTCTCAGTCAAGATGAGAGTTTGTTGTTGCTATGTGCCACAACAGTCTGGTTCGGGTCATGCCTCGCGCGCGCGCAATTAGCATGCAAGGTACGGTTCAAGGAGTCTGCAGCCACGTCGATTTCACACAGCGCCATCTATCGCCCTCTATCGCCCTGTAAACCTACATAGCGCCCTCTAAATTCCTTGAATGTTCTCAACCATAATAATCCTAATAATTATGGCGTGTCAAACGTTGCAATATTCAATATTTTGCAATATATATGTTGGATGTTCAATATGTGTTTGTTATCTTTTACATTTATGTGCGATGTTCAATATAAGTGTGCGATGTTTTTCATTATTTGCGCGATGTTTTATATATTTGTGCGATGTTTTACAATATATGTGCGATGTTCAATATATGTGTGCGATGTTCTACATTTATATGCGATTTTCAATTTATATGTGCGATGTTTTTGACGATATATATCTGCGATGTTTTCAATATTATGTTCGATTTTTTGCATTAAATGTGCGATGTTTTTCGATACAACTGTGGGTGTTGTAACCATGGGCGTCGCCAGGATATGTTCTAGAGGGGGGCAAAAAAATGCTTGTATTTCTCAACACATTCTCGATTTATCAGTTTTAGAGGGGGGCAGGGACATTCTGCCCCCCCCCCCCAACTCATTAAATTTACACCACTTTGTCTTCGCGCCTCTTTTTCTTTTCTTTTTTTTCTTTTCTTTTTCTTCCTTTTTCTTTTTTATTTTTTTTTGCTTTTCCAGGGGGGGGGGGGGCAAGCGCCCCCCTTGCCCCCCCTCGCGACGCCCATGGTTGTAACAATGTAAGAGGTGTACCTTGTATATTTAGTAAAATTTGGCAAAATCAGATTTGTATGAAAAATCTAAAATGCTTTTTAAGCAAAATTTGGAGCATATTTCACTAAAATTGGGCAAAATCAGATGCTTCTAAAAAATCCAGATCTAAAGTTTCCACAAAAACAGCTGTTGAAAAAGAGCCCAATGTTGAACTTTACTGAGTCTGAGGTCTATCGAGGGGACGATCCTTATTTCAACTCCCGGAGATTCGCTGGCAGTCTCTATTTTTCTTTTTAAGAAAGTCGAAATAGCTGAAGAGGGAGGTGAGAATCTATATGTGCCCAGATACAAAGAGTAGAAATCTACGCGTCTGCCTTTTGAAAATACACAATTGCGGTGTTCATTGTTGCGTAATGATCCGCCTAGCACACGACTGTTTTGCACATTAGGCTGTGTTATGCAGCTTCCTAACAAACCAAACACACTGGGCTCATTATATCGACTTGTTTTTACCCATTAAGGTAAAGCAAATGGACCCAGTAATCTTCCTGGCGCGTTTGCTCACCTATAAAGACAACTTTCTCAGTTTAAGGAAAATTCTAAGGTAACGAAATGGCCGAGTGGTTACGATTCGTCGTCCACGGTTAGCGGGGTCCCGGGTTCGAATCCCGCTGGTGTCTTTTTGGTTTTTAACGTATGAGCTCAATTATTCACTATAAGAGATTTAATTTCCCGTCGTAAAGTAACAGTACCTTAGCTTAATCGGTAAGCACTGCTGCTGGTACTGTCCGCGAGTTCCAGGTTGGCGCCTTCGTACAGGTTCAGGGCATGTGGTCCACTCGGAGGATCAGGGCTTAGGGGCCGCCCTGTTCCTCCCTTAGCTCTTTGCTTTTACATGGTGCCTGGCCCTCCGGGGTTATATGGATGGATAGGGAAGGAAGTGTGTATTGGTCGGGGACGCCGAGACCCCGGAAGAGAACTAAGGGATCGGCTGGGGCATTGTTATGGCTCAGACCGATCCCTGAAAGCTTGACTAGCACATAACTTTTTGATTTTTTTTACCCTCTATCTTTTATACTTTGGTTTAATTTGATATACAGCTGCTCGGCAGGTCTACGGGTAGTATCAAAATTGAAACAAAGGTGTATGTCATAAATCAATGAATATTTCATAATGACTATAATCAAAACGGAGTTTCGTTTGATCAATTTGACTATCATTATATAATGACGCGATTGCCAATTGACGTAAGAAACGCCATAAATTATACCGGGAAAGAATAAAGATGTACATTGTAATATGAATATATTTATACATCTTTCAAATAACGTGAGCATTCCAAACAATACATTAATTCGCAATGGTATTAGAATGGTATATGATAGCACGATCAATGCGTCTGTATTAAATTTAAAAATGTATAATTTAGGCCCCTATGTGTGAAATATTCTTTGATTGACTATGAGCATTCCATACGAATGAGTTAATTCGCAAAATATAGCAACAACAAAAGAGAAAGGAAAAAGAGAAAATTCCTTAACGCTAAAAACTGGAAAAATAATTTGTTTTAAAAAAGTCAAATGGGACACTTCATGTATTGATTTAACAGTTTGTAAGGAGTTAGCCTTGCATTTTAGCAAAATTGGGAACAATCAGATGTTTCGGGAAAATTGCAGCTTGTAAGGGGTTAACCTTGCATTTTTAGTAAAATTTAGATGTTTATGAAACATTTCAAATTGTAAGGGGTGAACCTCGCATTTTATAGCAAATTGGGAAAAATCAGATGTTTCTGGAAAATTGTAGCTTGTAAGGGGTTAACCTTGCATTTTTAGTAAAATTTAGGTGTTTATGAAACATTAGAAATAGTAAGGGGTGAACCTTGCATTTTTTAGCGAAATTGGGCAAAATCAGATCTTTCTGGAAAATTTCAGATTGTAAGGGATTAACCTTGCTTTTTTAGTGATATTTGGCAAAATAAGATGTGAATGAAAAATTTCAAATTGTAAGGGGTTAACCTTGCCTTTTTAGTAAAATTGGGCAAATTTAAATATTGATGAAAAATCTCAAATTTTAAGGGGTGAACCTTGCATTTTTAGCAAAATTGGGAAAAATCAGATTTGTATGAAAAATCAAAAATTGTAAGAGGTTAACCTTTGCCCAATTAGGGCAAAATCAGATGTTTCTGGAAAGTTGCAGATTGAAAGAGGTTAACCTTGCATTTTTAGCAAAACTAGGCAATATCAGATTTTTATGAAAAATCTCAAATTGTAAGGGGTGAACCTTGCATTTTTAGCAAAATTGGGCAAAATCAGATGTTTCTGAACAATTTCAGATGTAACGGGGTTAACCTTGCATTTTAAGCAAAATTGGGCAAAATGAGATTTTTATGAAAAATCTCAAATTGTAAGGGGTGAACCTTTCATATATTAGCAAAATTGGGCAAAATCAGATGTTTTTGAAAAAAATTCAGATGTAAGGAATTAACCTTACTTTTTTCTTTAGTGAAATTTGGTAAAATTTGGTGTTTATGAAAAATTTCAAATTGTAAGGGGTTAAGATTGCATTTTTTTTTAGCAAAATAGGGCAAAATCAGATGTTTATGGAAAATTTCAAATTGTAAGGGGTTAACCTTGCATTTTAGCAAAATTGGGCAAAATCAGATGTTTCTGGAAAATTTCAGATTGTAAGGGGTTAACCTTGCTTTTTTAGTAAAATTGGGCAAATTTAAATGTTTATGAAAAATCTCAAATTGTAAGGGGTGAACCTTGCATTTTTTAGCAAATTAGGGCACAATCAGGTGTTTCTGGAAAATTGCAGCTTGTAAGGGGTTAACCTTGCATTTTTAGTAAAATTTAGATGTTTATGAAACATTTGAAATAGTAAGGGGTGAACCTTGCATTTTTTTAGCGAAATTGGGCAAAATCAGATCTTTCTGGAAAATTTCAGATTGTAAGGGGTTAACCTTGCTTTTTTAGTGATATTTGGCAAAATAAGATGTGAATGAAAAATTTAAAATTGTAAGGGGTTAACCTTGCCTTTTTAGTAAAATTGGGCAAATTTAAATGTCTATGAAAAATCTCAAATTGTAAGGGGTGAACCTTGCATTTTTTAGCAAAATACGGCAAAATCAGGTGTTTATGAAATATGTCAGATTTTAAGGGGTTCCCCTTGCATTTTTAGCAAAATTGGGAAAAATCAGATTTTTTGTATGAAAAATCTAAAATTGTAAGAGGCTAACCTTTGCCCAATTCGGGCAAAATCAGATGTTTCTGGAAAGTTGCAGATTGAAAGGAGTTAATTTTGCATTTTTAGCAAAACTGGGCAATATCAGATTTTTATGAAAAATCTCAAATTGTAAGGGGTGAACCTTGCATATATTAGCAAAATTGGGCAAAATCAGATGTTTTTGAAAAAAAATCCGATGTAAGGAATTAACCTTACTTTTTTTCTTTAGTGAAATTTGGTAAAATTTGGCTTTTATGAAAAATTTCAAATTGTAAGGGGTTAAGATTGCATTTTTTTTAGCAAAATAGGGCAAAATCACTGATGTTTATGGACAATTTCAAATTTCAAATTGCATTTGAGCAAAATCGGGCAAAATCAGATGTTTTTGGAAAATTTTCAGATGTAAGGGATTATCCTTGCATTTTTTTTTGTGAAATTTGGCAAAGTAAGATGTTTATCATGAAAAATCTCAAATTGTAAGGTTTGAACCTTGTATTTTTAGCGAAATTGGGCAAAATCAGATCTTTCTGGAAAATTTCAGATTTTAAGGAGTTAACCTTGTTTTTTTAGTAAAAATGGGCAAATTTAAATGTTTATGAAAAATCTCAAATTGTAAGGGGTAAACCTTGCATTTTTTAGCAAAATAGGGCAAAATCAGGTGTTTATGAAAAATGTCACATTGTAAGGGGTTCACCTTGCATTTTTAGCAAAATTGGGAAAAATCAGATTTGTATGAAAGATCAAAAATTGTAAGAGGTTAACCTTTGCCCAATTAGGGCAAAATCAGATGTTTCTGGACAGTTGCAGATTGAAAGGGGTTAAGATTGCATTTTTAGCAAAACTGGGCAATATCAGATTTTTATGAAAAATCTCAAATTGTAAGGGGTGAACCTTGCATTTTTAGCAAAATTGGGCAAAATCAGATGTTTCTGAAAAATTTCAGATGTAAGGGGGTTAACCTTGCCTTTTTAGTAAAATTGGGCAAATTTTAATGTGCATGAAAAATTTCAAATTGTTAGGGGTTAACCTTGCATTTTTTAGCAAAATACGGCAAAACCAAGTGTTCATGAAAAATTTCAGATTGAAAAGGGTTCACTTTGCATTTTTAGCAAAATTGGGAAAAATCAGATTCGTATGAAAAATCAAAAATTGTAAGGGGTTAACCTTTGCCAAATTAGGGCAAAATCAGATGTTTCTGGAAAATTGCAGATTGAAAGGGGCTAACCTTGCATTTTAAGCAAAATTGGGCAAAATGAGATTTTTATGAAAAATCTCAAATTGTAAGGGGTGAACCTTGCATTTATTAGCAAAATTGGGCAAAATCAGATGTTTCTGAAAAAAATTCCGATGCAAGGAATTAACCTTACTTTTTTTTAGTGAAATTTGGTAAAATTAGATGTTTATGAAAAATTTCATATTGTAAGGGGTTCAGCTTGCATTTTTTTTAGCAAAACAGGGCAAAATCAGATGTTTATGGAAAATTTCAAATTGTAAGGGATTATTCTTGCTTTTCTTAGTGAAATTTGGCAAAGTTAGATGTTTATGAAAAATTTCAAATTATAAAGGGTTAACCTTGCATTTTTTAAGCGAAATTGGGAAAAAAATCTGATGTTTCTGGAAAATTGCAGATTGTAAGTGGTTAACCTTGCTTTTTGAATAAGATTGGGAAAAATTAGATGTTCATGAACAAAATTCAAATTGTAAGGGGTTAACCTTGCATTTTTTTTAGCAAAATAGGACACAATCAGATGATTCAGGAAAATTGCAGATTGTTAGGGCTTAAAGGGAATATACATCATTTGCTTTTGCTATAATTTTCAGAAATGGATGGAATTGGGGGGTTGGAAATATATAGCAAATAAAGTTACACTGACTTTTTTGAGGTTTTGGGTTCATAAATGCTATAAAAACCAAGAAAAACAATCATTTTCCTGTAGTCTGGTTCCCTGACTCCATATAAGAACAAACAGAGCAGTTTACATACATTGGGGAATTGTAAGGTCAGGGAACCAGTCTAGCTGGCTCGTACCCGTTCATAGATTTGTAATCGATTGCAAACAAGTGCGAGTGGTCAATTGGGGACAGTATTTGAAAAAAAGCCAGTTTTTTTCCAACGCTGATCGGCCGATCAGCGTTGGAAATTGATACAAAAATACCACTTTTCTTGAAAATGACAGTGTACCAGGTGCCATGATTTTAGAAGATGCTTTACACTGTCATTCACTAACAGTCCAGCAAGGTATTTCAAAATGATTTGGTAGTTTTTTTTTTTGATGTTGGCAAATGTTGAATTTTCCCTTTAACCTCGTATTTCTAGCGAAATTGGGCAAAAAGAAATGTTTATGAAAAATTTTAAACTGTAAGAGGTGTACCTTGTATATTAAGTAAAATTTGGCAAAATCAGATTTGTATGAAAAATCTAGAATGGTAAGGGGTTAACCTTGCTTTTTTAGCAAAATTTAGAGCATATTTTCCTGAAATTGGGCAGAATCAGATGCTTCTACCAATCAAGATGTAAAGTTTCCGCTAAAAATACAAGGTTCACCCCTTACAATTTGAGATGTTTCATATAAATCTGATATTGCCCAGTTATGCTAAAAATGCCAAGTTAACACCTTACAATCTTCAATTTTTAAGAAACACGTGATTTTTCCCAATTTCGCTTAAAAAAGCAAGGTTAACCCCTTTCAATCTGCAATTTTCCAGAAACATCTGATGTTGCCCTAATTTGGCAAGGTTACCCCTTACAATTTTTGATTTTTCATACAAATCTGATTTTGCCCTATTTTGCTAAAAATGCAAGGATAACCAGTGACAATTTGAAATTTTTCATAAATATTTAAATTTTCCCAATTTTACTAAAAAAGCAAGGTTAACACCTTACAATTTGAAATTTTCCATAAACATCAGATTTTGCCCAATTTTGCTTTAAAAAAATGCAATCTGAACCCCTTGCAATTTGAAATTTTCCATAAACATCTAATTTTTACCAAATTTCACTTAAAAAAAAGTAAGGTTAATTCCTTACATCGGAATTGTTTACAGAAACATCTGATTTTGACCGATTTTGCTTAAAATGCAAGGTTAACCCCTTTCAATCTGCAATTTTCAAGAAACATCTGATTTTGCCCTAATTGGGCAAGGTTAACCCATTACAATTTTTGATTTTTTATACAAATCTGATTTTTCCCAATTTTGCTAAAAATGCAAGGTGAACCCTTTACAATCTGAAATTTTTCATGAACAACTGGTTTTGCCGTACGTTGCTAAAAAATGCAAGGTTAACAATTTGAAATTTTCAGATGTAAGGGGTAAACCTTGCTTTTTTAGTGCCCTAAATATGCTTAAAATGCAAGGTTAACCCCTTTCAATCTGCAATTTTCAAGAAACATCTGATTTTGCCCTAATTGGGCAAAGGTTAACCATTACAATTTTTGATTTTTCATACAAATCTGATTTTTCCCAATTTTGCTAAAAATGCAAGGTGAACCCTTTACAATCTGAAATTTTTCATGAGCACCTGGTTTTGCCGTATGTTGCTAAAAAATGCAAGGTTAACCTCTAACAATTTAAGTAAGATTTGAGGCTTTGCATGGTGGAGATACTAAATAATGAAGACGGTCAGAGCATACTGACCGGAACGTCGAGTTTATACCTCTGGTTCTCTTCAGAACCATTCTCTTAGTTGAGAAATTACTCTAACAATTTGAAATTTTCAGATGTAAGGGGTTAACCTTGCTTTTTTAGTGCCCTAATTTGGCAAAGGTTAACCCCTTACAATTTTTGATTTTTCATACAAATCTGATTTTTCCCAATTTTGCTAAAAAAGCAAGGTTAACCCCCTTACAATCTGACATTTTTCATAAACACCTGATTTTGCCCTATTTTGCTAAAAAATGCAAGGTTCACCCCTTACAATTTGAGATTTTTCATAAACATTTAAATTTCCCCAATTTTACTAAAAAGGCAAGGTTAACCCCTTACAATCTGAAATTTTCCAGAAAGATCTGATTTTGCCAAATTTCGCTAAAAATACAAGGTTCACCCCTTACAATTGGAGATTTTTCATATAAATCTGATATTGCCCAGTTATGCTAAAAATGCCAAGTTAACCCCTTACAATTTGCAATTTTCAAGAAACATCTGATTGTTCCCAATTTCACTTAAAAAAGCAAGGTTAACCCCTTTCAATCTGCAATTTTCCAGAAACATCTGATTTTGCCCTAATTTGGCAAGGTTAACCCCTTACAATTTTTGATTTTTCATACAAATCTGATTTTGCCCTATTTTGCTAAAAATGCAAAGTAAACCCCTTACCATCTGAAATTTTCCATAAACACCTGATTTTGCCCTATTTTGCTAAAAAATGCAAGGTTAACCACTGACAATTTGAAATTTTTCATAAACATTTAAATTTTCCCAATTTTACTAAAAAAGATAGGTTAACCCCTTACAATTTAAAATTTTTCATACACATCTTATTTTGCCAAATTTTACTACAAAAGCAAGGTTAACCCCTTACAATCTGAAATTTTCCAGAAAGATCTGATTTTGCCCAATTTCGCTAAAAAATGCAAGGTTCACCCCTTAAAATTTGAAATGTTTCATAAACATCTAAATTTTATTAAAAATGCAAGGTTAGGCCAAAAAAAAGTCTCCGGTTTCTGGTATGCGCGCGCGTCGCCGTAGCCCAGCGCGTCGGCAAAATGAAAAAGTTTTTTTTTCAATAAAAGATGATGTCTCAAAACCGTCAAACTCACTGGTTTGACTGGAATTCTGCTGCAGCACAGTTTTAACGTGTTTTTAGATGGGGGTATGATCGATAATAAGCTGTATGTGGACTCACTGGACTCCCGTACATTTTGCACTAAGTTTAGTCGGGCACCATTTGCAGTCATCAGCCGACATTTGAAGCAAAAAAGTCAGGTAAAAAAAAAAAAAAAGCCGCGTCGCCGCACCACTTTTTGGGCAAGCTCCATACCAGAAACCGGAGACTTTTTTTTTTGCCTTAACCCCTTACAAGCTGCAATTTTCCAGAAACATCTGATTTTTCCCAATTTTGCTAAAATGTAAGGTTAACCCCTTGCAAACTGTTAAATCAATACATGAAGTGTCCCATTTGACTTCTTTAAAAAAAAATATTTTTCCAGTTTTTAGGGTAAAGGAATTTTCTCTTTTTCCTTTCTCTTTTGTTGTTGCTATATTTCGCGAATTAACTTATTCGTATGGAATGCTCATAGTCAATCAAAGAATATTTTACACATGGGGGCCTAAATTATATATTTTTTTTATTATTTAATAGAGACGCATTGATCGTGCTATCATATACCATTCTATTACTATTGCGAATTACTGTATTGTTTGGAATGCTCACAATTAAAGACACGTTATTTGAAAGATGTATAAATATGTTTATATTACAATGTTCATCTTTATTCTTTCATGGCGTTTCTTACGTCAATTGGCAATCGCGTCATTATATAATGATAGTCAAATTGATCAAACGAAACTCCGTTTTCATTATAGTCATTATGAAATATTCATTGATTTATGACATACACCTTTGTTTCAATTTTGATACTACCCGTAGACCTGCCGAGCAGCTATAGATATCAAACTAAACCAAAGTATAAAAGATAGAGGGTAAAAAATCAAAAAGTTATGTGCTAGTCAAGCTTTCAGGGATCGGTCTGAGCCATAACAATGCCCCAGCCGATCCCTTAGTTCTCTTCCGGGGTCTCGGCGTCCCCGACCAATACACACTTCCTTCCCTATCCATCCATATAACCCCGGAGGGCCAGGCACCATGTAAAAGCAAAGAGCTAAGGGAGGAACAGGGCGGCCCCTAAGCCCTGATCCTCCGAGTGGACCACATGCCCTGAACCTGCACGAAGGCGCCAACCTGGAACTCGCGGACAGTACCAGCAGCAGTGCTTACCGATGGTACTTTACGACGGGAAATTAAATCTCTTATAGTGAATGATTGAACTCATACGTTAAAAACCAAAAAGACACCAGCGGGATTCGAACCCGGGACCCCGCTAACCGTGGACGACGAATCGTAACCACTCGGCCATTTCGTTACCCTAGAATTTTCCTTAAACTGAGAAAAGTTGTCTTTATAGGTGAGCAAACGCGCCAGGAAGATTACTGGGTCCATTTGCTTTACCTTAATGGGTAAAAACAAGTCGATATAATGAGCCCAGTGTGTTTGGTTTGTTAGGAAGCTGCATAACACAGCCTAATGTGCAAAACAGTCGTGTGCTAGGCGGATCATTACGCAACAATGAACACGGCAATTGTGTATTTTCAAAAGGCAGACGCGTAGATTTCTACTCTTTGTATCTGGGCACATATAGATTCTCACCTCCCTCTTCAGCTATTTCGACTTTCTTAAAAAGAAAAATAGAGACTGTCAGCGAATCTCCGGGAGTTGAAATAAGGATCGTCCCCTCGATAGACCTCAGACTCAGTAAAGTTCAACATCGGGCTCTTTTTCAACAGCTGTTTTTTGCGGAAACTTTACATCTGGATTTTTTAGAAGCATCTGATTTTGCCAAATGTTAGTAAAATATGCTCCAAATTTTGCTAAAAAAGCAAGGGTAACCCCTTACCATTCAAGATTTTTCATACAAATCTGATTTTGCCAAATTTTACTAAATATACAAGGTACACCTCTTACAATTTTATAATTTTTTATAAACATTTCTTTTTGCCCAATTTTGCTAGAAATACAAGGTTAAGCCCTAACAATCTGCAATTTTCCAGAATCATCTGATTGTGTCTTATTTTGCAAAAAAAAGCAAGGTTAACCCCTTACAATTTGAATTTTTTTCTTGAACATCTAATTTTCCCCAATCTTATTCAAAAAGCAAGGTTAACCCCTTACAATCTGTAATTTTCCAGAAACATTTGATTTTTTCCCATTTTCGCTTTAAAAAAATGCGAGGTTAACCCCTTTCAATTTGAAATTTTCGTAACATCTAACTTTGCAAAATTTCACTAAAAAAGCAAGGTTAGGCCAAAAAAAAGGTCTCCGGTTTCTGGTATGGAGCTTGCCCAAAAAGTGGTGCGGCGACGCGGCTTTTTTTTTTTTTTACCTGTTTTTTTTTTACTTCAAATGTCGGCTGATGACTGCAAATGGTGCCCGACTAAACTTAGTGCAAATATTATGGGAGACCAGAGAGGCCACATAAAGCTTATTCTCGATCATAACCCCATCTAAAAACACGTTAAAATTTTGCAGCAGTAGGATTCCAGTCAAACCAGTGAGTTTGGCGGTTTTGAGACATCATCGTTCATTGAAAAAAAAAAATTTTCATTTTGCCGACGCGCATGGCTACGGCGACGCGCGCGCATACCAGAAACCGGAGACTTTTTTTTTGGCCTTATCCCTTACATCTGAAATTTTTCGGAAACATCTGATTTTGCCCAATTTCGCTAAAATATGCAATGTTCACCCTTTACAATTTGAAATGTTTCATAAACATCTAACCCCATACAATTTGCAATTTTCCAGAAACATCTGATTTTTCCCGATTTTGCTAAAAAAAAATGCAAGGTTAACCCCTTACAATTTGATTTTTTTCATAAAAATCTAATTTTGCCCAATTTTACATCAGCTTATGTTAACAAATTATCAGGTAACTGGATCATTAAACGGGACAGGTGCACATCAGCCTTGGAGCTCAGACCATGTGTCATGCACTTCTCAATGCATAGATGATGCACATAACACTATGGGTAGTACAGGCACAGCTGGGGGTACTGCCCAAACAATGATGAACGCATTGCGTATGCTTAAAGAATAACCCACAATTCCGGTTTTTACCGTTTAGGTCTGGCTCTAATCACTTTACGCGATCCCGCTGACGTCTCATACACTGACTTTAGGCAAAATAGTCAGACTTTCGCGGTCTAATAACCAGACTTTGACTCTTAAAGAAACATCGAATGAAAAGGGAAATATCAAATGCATATTGCAAAAGATCGAATGCAAACATACCGATGAAACATCGAATACAAATAGCTCGAAATGTCAAACATATGTGTGAAACATTGCTCACATATTTGAGAATATCGCAAATATATTGTAAAACAACACACACAATTGTATCGAAAAACATCGCACATTTAATGCAAAAAATCGAACATAATATTGAAAACATCGCATATATATCGTCAAAAACATCGCACGTATAAATTGAAAATCGCATATAAATGTAAAACATCGCACACATATATTGAACATCGAACATATATTGTAAAACATCGCACAAATATATTAAACATCGCGCAAATAATGAAAAACATCGCACATTTATATTGAACATCGCACATAAATGTGAAAGATAACAAACACATATTGAACATCTAACATATATATTGCAAACTATTGAATATTGCAACGTTTGACACGCCATAAATAATCGAGTAATAATTCGTTATTTGATACGGGGCGTATGTACGGTACGGAGCCAATACAGTCAATATATATATATATATATATATATTTTATTTCGTGCGCAAGAGGGCGCACAATAAAATATTTCGCCTGTGCACAGTCTGGGGAAACCGGAATCAATCAACCACCCGGAATCAATCAATCAATCTAGCCCCCCCCCCAAAAAAAAAAATCCATAAAAAAAATTGCACAAGCCAAATGTAAGAATGTGACGTACATGCGAACGGTCTCCCCCTAAAGAAATAGGCGTGAGAAGGGTGCATTGAACACTTTTAGTTAATAAAGTGTGCCTTATTGTAGGATTCTATCAGCGCTCCCAATTGAAAAAAAAGCACGAGCACCCCCACCCCCACACCACACCTATTGATTTTCGGAGGCCTAAGTGTCCAGAGAAAATAACCGGTCTACATTTCAGCACGCATCCCTAAAAAAAATCTGGATCCACCCTGCTCCCCCCCCCCCAAAAAAAATATTAGCTCCACAACCGCGCCTGGGGGATGTTACAATGTGCCCCACCCCCTTTACGAAATTTCTTGTTAAAAATCCGAAACGCTCCGTCCAATCGGTATGAAATTTGGTGACTTTTTTTTCTACGACCTTTGATAACGGGTTACCAAAAGACGTTCCGAATGACGTCAATGGCAACCAATTTAAAAACGCTGGTATTCATACAATTTGGTCAGGTTTGTTTAAAAAACATGGAAATATGCATATTTTTTTTGCTCAAAGCCATGTTTTCTTTTTAAACGGCCACCAGCACCATTGGCGCGAAAAGCTGCTTTGAATTTTCACCTATTCTTCACTAATTGGTTTTACATTTTGAACGTTCTTGGGCCATCTTGTGACGTGGTGACTTCAGATGCCCAAAAATGCTTGACTTTTGGAAGGACACTGACCTCGGGAATGTCTTTCTGAGGGAATTTGAGCGAAAAAAATGGAACATTTCCAATAAATTCTGTACCCAAAACGGCTGCAGTAAAGCGCCCTCTTGTGTTTACCCGGGCTTAACCAAATGATCATTATCAGAACACCACCAATCTTGGCAAATTTTCGGCCCATGCATATTGTAATGAGTACGGAATACAATGTGCCCCTCCCCCAAACGACATCCGTTTCCCATCTTCTGATTGGTCCACTTACATGCATATCTAATGCCTTGTTCTCCACAACACAAACCCAAGATAGGCTTTACGTCTTGTGAGAAAAGTTCCTTCCTCACTTCACTTATTTAAAAGGTAAAATAAGAAAAACTAAAAAACTCTCACTGAGTCGAACTCGGATCACCTAGTGCCACCCCTGTTTTAACCAAGTGCCACTCTTGTGGACATAATGTGCCCCCGAGATGAAAACAAAACTAGCCGTAAAAATTCAGAAAATTTGTTTCAGTCACCATTTCCCCAAAATGATATAGAGAGTTCTGATATGAACGAAGAATATGGAAACCTAGCCTCAAAACCCTCAAAATGCGCCCTGAAAATGGGGACATTATGAGTACTTTGCATATCTATTGGCCGGTTTTGAAGAGCGCCCCCTATTTATAAGATGGTTCCAGCCTCCCCCTTCCCCACACACACACACGAACGTTTGTTAATGGTGAAAATAGAGGATTTTCTTTGTTTCTCTTCCCTTTTCCTTTGTTTGTACTGTTTGATGGGTAAACCGTCAACTTTTCGAGACTTTTCACAACAGCGCTCATTGATTTTGTACACGTTTTCTAATCGAGGTCGTTCTCGATTTGGTTCCTGTCCTCGATTCACCGATGATGTTGCACGTGTGTCCTCGATATACGCCATAAACAAACGCACCCATACACATGTGTATACACACCACATTTATATTTGGTTTTACGGAGGCCAAGTTTACATGTCCGTTGAAAAGAAAACGTGTCGATTTTCAGCGCGGATTTGCAAGTGCCCCTTTTTAGTGATGCCCCCTTCCCCCCAGTTTGCCGTTCCGCCGTCGCTGGTCGTCTTTCATTTTCTTTTCATTTTTTTGGGTGGGTTAACCATCAACTTTTCGAGATATTCTCACCCAAAGAAGACGACCCCTATTTTCCCCAAAGCGGAACTAAAGGGCAGCCATTTGAAAAACGATCCCTCCATAACATGGCAAAATAGCGCCACTTACGAGCGCGATTGCATCCAAAATGCTCATAATTGGAAGCCCCAAGTCCGGGCCAGAGGTTCATTGCCATATCTCGTCAATTCCCCAATTTTGTGGCTCTCATAACTCTCTAATATAGAATAATGAGGGTATAACTTTTATTCATAAGCTGGGCGGATGGATTTAGGCCTATTTACTGGTGTGCACCCCTAAAGCCACGGACATCATGAACATGTCGTCGGTCGCACCACGAACCGGCGTATCTCGATTTTTTGCCAAATTGAGTTTTTGTCATTAACGTTATTACGTCATCAAAGTGCTCATTCTCAGAAAGTTTTATTCCGATCGGAGTTCTAATTAACTAAGAACGCTAATTAGATTGTGCGGCGTATCTCTAAAAAATGAAAAATGCTGCACCACGAAGTGGCGTATCCCGATACGCCGCTTTACACGCTAATTCCCATAGTGCTATGACGTCACAAAGCAGCGTCGACATGAAAAATTGGAATTAAGTGTTTCACGAACCGACGTATCTATGTATCTTGCACACGGCCACTATTACGCGCGTTGTATGACATAGGAAACACATGATAAAAATCTGTTTCACGAAGTGACGAATAACTTTGGAGCAGAATTTCTAAAAAACTTAGCAACTCAGATGCACATGGATTGCATACAATAAAGTTCAATCTATAATTTACTAGCAAAAACGAAACAGCTTGAATTCTTACACAGAGAGTATATGGAATGAACCTACAAAATAATGACCAACTTTAAATCGGTTTTTCTCGAAACACAAAAAAATGCGATACGTCGGTTCGTGGTGCAACCGACGATGCATAACGCAGAGAGCGCGCCCTCAATTGATTTTGTCGGACCTCGTGTGGGAAAAAATAATTCCCCCAGTCCTAATCAGACCCCAATTACCCCGGTCCCGAAAGAGTGCAACAATCAGAAGGAATAAAAACAGTCATAAAAACGTTTTGATACTTAAGTCGTGTTTTTCAAACAGCTATACACATTTTAAAATAAGTTCATCTTAACATTTTTTTCACACTTTATACATTGAACGCAAGGTGATTATGTGAGGGGGAAAAAAGAACAATAAATGCTATGAATAAAAAGAGGAACAAATCGATGATTGGGGTACATAGTTGTTAGTGTTGTAATATAAATGGGAAAGAAGGAGTAAATTTCATTATTTTTAATATAAGATTCCTTGAAAAACTTCGTCCCCAAATATTCGTTTTAAGAGACAAATCCTACCCCCCCACACAAAAATCGTAGGCCTCACAACAATTAATTTAAAAAAAAAATGAAATAACCAAAATGTTTTCAAAATTAAAGAAAATGCAAATACATTTGTACACAACATAAGATACAAAATATATATAATTATAAACGTACAGTTTAAATTGTAATAAAGCACAATATTTTGTGCTGAAAATGTGAGAGACGTGCCTTTTCTGTACAGTTTCACAAAATTACGACCATACAGGGTGAGTAAGAAAAAAAAACACCTAAATGTCGGGACCATTGTTTTAGCGAAGTTCTGCATGTAGCACTTTCAAAATCTAGGATATGAAAGCCCAATTCATAAGCTTTTTTTTAGTACAAGAATCATTCAAATCACTTATGTACTTTGCAAGTTACGGAGTTATCAACACAACCGCCGTTTTAAAGGTTCTGTCCACGGATCACAAAAAGTTCAGTGTTCTGTGTTAATGAAAACAAATCACAAAAGGATGTGTGTGAACTGTTTTCGTTTTGCTGAAAGAACGCACACCTTTTTTGTGATCCGTGGACGGAACTTTAAAACGGTGGTTGTGTTTAAAACTCCGCAACTTGAAAAGTCCATGAGTGATTTGAACGATTCTTGTACTAAAAGAAAGCTTATGAATTGGGCTTTTATATCCTAGAATTTGAAAGTGCTACATGCAGAACTTCACTAAAACAATAGTTCCAACATTTGGGTTTCGTTTTTTTGACTCACCCTGTATTGAACAGAGGGTAGATTATAAGTTGTTTCAAAGCAAGTTTAAAAAACAATGCATAATGTAAAAAAACTAACGCATGGGAAGCTTAAAATACGGTTATACTGATCCGTACAGAAATGATGATGAGTGACATTACTTGTACGCAAACTTAAATATTATTGTTTGTAAATTGGTAAATTTAACGTGTTACATGTAATTCATAAGTAACCTTTTATGCGCGAAATTTGGTGATGAATATGTACACAAAAAAAACCGGGAAAAAACATTTTGCCATAGTAAAGTCGAATAGCTTACAAAAACAATAATGAGCTTACAAAATAATAATGAGCATTGTTCAGGAACACAAGCAATATCGGTCATTCCCTTGACTTCGTTACAGTAAATAAATAGCACTCCTGCGTCAGTCACCAGCCTGCTTTGCCGCTTGTGCGCAGGTGCGAAACTGGAAGGGTTTTGTCTGTAGGTGGCAGCAGACACATTCGAAGCAGGAAGAGCCATGAGCACAACGTTTTGATATAAGCGAATGTAATTTTGAAGAAGAAAAAAATCAAAATGGTACAAACCTAACATATGCTTCGATACTAGATTATGAGCAAAAAGTAGTGTCGAAAAGCTTTGCCGTATGTTTGTGAGTAGCCTTAATGCTCTGGTTTACCACAAAAGCGAAGATTTCTTTTCTATAAGGCCATTATATACATGCATATGGCACATGTGCGCGCGCCACACCTGCGAGCGTTTCCAATTTATTATAAAAGATGCGCATAAAAGTCGGTATACATGTAATAGCAAGATAGAGAAACGTATTGAGTAATCTCGTAAATAGTTTATACATAACTGTGATTACTTTTACATTAGGCAGTGTACTAGCGTACCTGGGCATTGCCTTTGGGCAAACCCAGTCTGGTTTCAGCCGATATAATCGGCTCTTGACAAGTCCTTTGCATCAAACGATTATATACACCGAATCAAGACCAATCCTCGGCCGCCGTTCCTTCTCACGATTTAATATACATGTACATATAAATTACAATGGTCGAAATAAATGCCTTCTCTCTCCAAAACAAAGTATATAGTACAAAGCAAGAATACCAGGTTTGCCATTAGCACTGAAGTTACGGTTATCAGTCTTTTGATTTACACAACCGTATACTGTCCTTTTCGTACAAGCGCTAAAAAAATTGAGCATCCGAACGCAGCCAATGTTCGCCTTGTCAACGTCACTTAGGAAAAAGTGGCACTCTTTAAAGCCGACCTGTCTATGAAACATCACAGCGCCCTCGTGTGAATGGATTTAGCACCAGTCGCGGTTTGCAATTGCACCCTTATGGATCACAAACGTTTTAAGTCTATCGCTTACGTCCTGGTACAATTTTATAATTGTCTTGCCACTTGGTTCTCCATATCACGATATTTCGTCATTCATGTGGTAAGTACTCAACAGAGGGCGTCCTTGCAGAGGGCGCCTCGTCGTTCATACGGCAACGTTACAGTGAATTAAAGTCTCCACAGAGCTTAGTTTATATCTCGAATCAGCAGATGTTCTTCGTTGTGACTGTAGCACTCCTATACGCCAACGTTTGCTTACCAAAGCTGCTTACGTAAACATCGAAGATGTACGTCGTATCGGGCGACAACCCACTAACTTCCTCCATGAGAACATCCCTGTCGACATCTGTCCCACTGATGGATCTACAGATGACTTTTCAGTTCTCTTCCTCATGTCAGGCTCCAGACACTGCCTGTTGCGACCTCGGGATCTTTTCGTGGGTCTCTTGGCCTGTTTGTCTACCCGCTTGTACAGGCAGTACTGCGACACCTCTTTGGTGCTTAGCCACGCCAACGTGACCGAGTCACACTGCCGGAGATTCTCAAAGACTTTGATTCGCTTATCGGCAGGCAGCCGGGGGAATGGGTACTTGTTGGGCCGCGTGGTGGCGAAGATTCTGAAATGCGTGGACCCTCTACGAAGGCTCTTGACCTTTATCTGGATGTCACCCGAGATGTCACGAATCCAGAAGTCCTTGAGGTTACGGATGTTGGAGCTCCGTATCTTGGTACCTTCTCGCCACACCTCTGCCTGAACGGACTCAATGCAGGGCTGCACAGTCACCATCACATCTTTCACCGTTTCGCCCACGCTGAAGTCGAAGGTTTTGACTGGGGAGGACTTACGGACCGAGGACGTACGGAGCTTTCCATCCTTGAGGACGATGTGTTTTCTGATCTCAGGTCCTGGCCGTGTGATGATGGAGGTACCAATGTAAGCCACACTCCTATTGTTGGTCTCATCCACAGCGAAGAGGTCGAAGTAGTATCGCTTTGCTGGCTCCAGGTTGGTGAAGGTGTGCAGTGTTTTCTTCCCCACACACTCCACGATGATATCCTCTTCTTCTCCTCCTTCTCTGTCACGTGCTCTTCCCTCCTTGTCCGCAGTTTTATCTCGCCGGTGCTGGCGTCTCTCCGCCCGCTCATGCTCGAACCCAAACCCGGTGTGTTCCGGCTGTGCGGGCGGCTGGTCTCCGTACAGACACGACTGCACGCTGCACCAGGTGTGGTAGTTCTGCTGGGAATTGATCGCCACACAGTACACGATGGGCTCTCGGTAGATAACATCGGATGGGCTGGGCTTCCAGGCTAGTGACACTTTGTTCTTTCTGAACGAGGTGATGTCGAGTCGGGGATCAGTCGGCAGCTCCGGGTACAGGTGATCCGAATCCGGTGTGGTGGTTGCATAAATCTGGACGCTGGTGCTCTTCTCCGGACTCTTAATCTCCAGCGTGTAGATGCCTGCTGGGGAGTTGTAGGTGACGTAGGTGCTGACGTCATACCCCACGTACGTCTTGACCACCGTGCCCTGCTTTGGGTTCGGGTGACGGCGAGGGCGCTGTTCACTTAACTGGTCGTCACCTGTGGAGATGAGAAGAGAGAGATTTTTGAATAACAAAAGGCTTACATGTTTGCAGGGTAGATATTCATATTTGGTAAAGTGACAGACCCTCACACATCTTTCAAAAGGGATGCGTGGTACTAACTTTAGGCTATACCCTTTTCACGGATGTTTCAAACAAAACTTTAGCAATAGGTAATTCTGAGCGAAAGAAGGCGCTCTAACAATGCCATCCAGAGGGTAAAAACCAAGCGTGAATTCAAGGTTATTGACTAAAGTATACATGTTGCTGTAATTAAAACAATTTATATCTTTATTTATAGGTCTACATTGAAGAAAAGTAACAACATTGCTCCAATAAATGATATCTACTTTTTCCCTTCGTTTCATTGGCTTGAAACCTGGTCTAATTCTTTGCATGTTTGATATTCCTGCAATCTGATTGGATACTCACTTGAGCCACTGCCGTCCTCCGGTAGATCCATGAGGGACAGGGTCCAGTCTAATTGGGCAGCACATGGCGTGACTGTGATGGCCACTGGTGCACTATCCTCCTCCACCACGAAGTAAAAACTGTGCAAAAAAAGACAAGAAAACAAGAAAATGAAAGACGGGGATTTGTGAGGTCTCCTTGAACTGAGGGAACCTACTATTTTGTGACTGCATTGACTTAAAGGCATATATGATCATTTGCTTTTCATGCGTTTTGTTCGTGTCCAATAATTACACCACTCAAAATCAAAAGAAGAATGTTCAAAACCTAACCTGTTGAAGTTCACCTCAGATCTCAGTGGATATTACACTTTTCAAGAAAAAGTGCGGGGTACAAAACATACACAACCTTTTGATCACGAAACATTCGTCAATAGCACTCTTATTTCCAAAAATCATGTTCTGCGTGTAGCACTTTCAAAATCTAGGATATAAAAGCCCAATCCGCTTTCTTTTAATACAAGAATCATTCAAATCACTTATGTACTTTTCAAGTTCGGAATTTTAAACACAACCACCGTTTTAAAGTTCTGTCCACGGATCACTGAGAAGGTAAGTGTTCTTTCAGCAAGACGAAAACAAATCACATGGATGTCTGTGAATTGATTCGTTTTGCTGAAAGAACGCAAACTTTTTTTGTGATCCGTGGACAGAAAAGAACATGTCGCAATTTGAATAATTCTTGTACTAAATGAAAGCTTATGAATTGGGCATTCGTATCCTAGATTTTTAAAGTGCTACATGCAGAACTTCGCTGAAACAATAGTCCCGACATTTGGGTTTTGCTTATTTGACTCACAAGTAAAAGTCGATGATTGTCTACCATTCAGCAACCGTGCTTCAAGACAAAGGAATTTCTAAAGGGCATTATTGCAAGAGTCGGGATTGTAAGTTCAATGCTTGATGATAATACAGCTCTGAATCGAATCTTGCGTGCAGTGTTTTCAAGAGTTGCATTAAGCCTCCCTTGCCCCAATGTTACCCAACTCAGCCATACCAAGCGCCAAGGCTCCTGCCCGTTACATGATGTCATTATCGTGTTGGCACGACAAATTCGGACAAATTGCCCGTCAAACGGAGTCCTGGATGA